>CM059267.1:5976393-6003893 GCA_030347295.1 Setipinna tenuifilis | reverse complement strand
TAAACCTCTTTGCTGTCTAAAATATATATTTTTGAAGCTGAACGGTTTAATGGCTAACATTCATGCGTTGATTATTATAACACAACAAGTCAGTTTGTCCACAAAGAAAATAATAATAAATAATATTTGATGGTGGGCCACATACAAGTAAATGACAGGCTGTAGTTTGGCTGCCACTGGGTTAGATGGTGCTGGGGAGATTGTGTTGCAGGAGGTAGGGCTCAGGTTTAGAAAAAAAATTGTAGTTTAAATCTGTTTTTTATTCCTGTCCCTGTGTTGAAGAGTCCTGGAGTAACCCTGAGTGGCATACTGCTCAAGGTGGTGAGAGACAGAAACCTTGTGTGCCATCATCTGTCATTGCTGTGCTGATGCAGATGTGGGGAAAAAGAGCTTTGAGCAGTCAAATGATGTTGTCTGTATGTGCGGTCTATTTAGCATAGGAATGGCTTTTATATGTCTTTTTCTGTCTTTTTCATCAATGGAAAGTACCGCTGTCTATCACATCTGTGGCTGCAATAGACACCATTCTGACTTGACACCAGCTGTTTCTGTTTCCCTCTGTATCAGACTCGAGTCATCTTGACATTGGCAGCACAGTTTAAACAGTATTTATTATGATGGTCATTGTGTCTTCTTTTGAATTATGGTTATGCACGTATGTATGTACTTATGCATTATGTACATATACGCATAGTTACGTATAATTTTTAGGACTCCCACCATTCATCAATTTATGTGCTATTAATGCATATCCAAAATGCAGCCCCCCCCTTATTAATCAGCTAATAGAACAGGAAACTAATAGGTAGTAAGACATAGTTAATATCACAATACAACTTTCTTAATGTGGAATAAAGGACATTAAAAAACTTACCCTAATTCTAAATAAGCTGTCCCAATGCTGTTAAAAACATTTAAGTTAATTGTTTCCTGTGCTTCATAGCTTATAATTTTCTTTTTTGTGTATCTAAAAGTGACGGGTGGTAAGTGTTATGGTTATGTCTTCAATGATGAGACCTTTGTTTTAGTAAAAAAAAAAATCAGACAAGGGTTTTCCAGGGGTAGCACCCTTTTAGCATTTGCTACTACAGTGTTAATGCAAACATTGCAAGCATTTTGAGATACAAAATACAGGAGGAATGCATGGCATCGATTCTGCTGCTAGCAAGGTCGCGTGGAAGCTGTCCACAACATAAACGTCTCATGTTCCTCTGTTTTACTAACGCAAGAAACAGCCTGCATCCAAACACTGCCAGCATGAAAGAAAAGATAAATACATTTCAACAAGAGCAAAAAACGCCCTTGGTGACCCTCAGCCACAGCAGGGCGAAGGATGATCCCCCTCACAAGCAGCTCGCCTCCAGGGCTCCTTCCTGCTTAAGCCTCGATGTATGTGATTTTTGGGGGAAATACAGACACCACTACAGAGTACAAGAATAAAACTGAAAACTAAACGACGATGAACGAGAAGTAAATCCATATATATATACCCACACAGACTCAGAGCTCAGACTGAGAGACTCAGAGCTCACCACCACTGTGCTGTGCCGTGGTGTCCTTGTCCATCTTCCCTGACTGGGACATTACAGAGGGGCGATCTGAATGATGTGCTACACCGTCGCCTGGCTCATCTCTGGCGCTCTATTGTGTGTGAGATCAATAATAGCAGGAAAGCCGAGGTGGTCTAATGGACTGTAAAGTGATCATGGCGTATGCGACACGGGGGTTATTGCTTCCGGGAGGAGGGTGTGTCTGTGTGTGGGATGTGGGATGTGTGGTGTGTGTGTGTGTACCTGCGTGTGTGTATGTCTGTGTGTGTGTGTGTGTATTTGTGTATGTATGTGTGTGTGTGCGTGTGTGTCTGTGTGTGTGAGTGTGTGTGTATGTGTGTGTCTGTGTGTCTGTGTGTGTGTATGTGTGTGTATGTCTGTGTGTGTGTGTGTGTGTGTGTGGTTAAAGGGGTGTGCGGGGGGTGACACTGGGGTTGGTCGTGTGGGTTGATGGAAGAGGAAATAAGACGACGACAGAAGGGCCAATCACGACTTCCACCATATGACATAACAGCCAAGGTGAACTTTGACCTTCAGAGGCCCACTGTTATTGTCCGCCGAGGGGCCCGTGGGCATGTGAAATGACTCAAGAGTGATGGAATTAAGGCCCTAATGATTTCGAGTAGTTCTGCTCGCTGGTCTTTATGGGGGAACGACTCTGCGGAGTCCTCTTCTGTCACTGATACGATAGTCATTCGCACTAATGGCTGTCCCAGATCAATGGCTGCACACCCATGCCACCACAGGAGGAGTTGTCACTGTATAGCTGTATAGCTGGCTGGCCGGCCACGTTGTAAAAGGAAAAGGGTCTTTGCTTGCCTTTTTTATTCGTACGATTTCCTCTGCCTCTGCCTCTGCCCACTCACAATCTCCTCGCAGTGTCCCCTAAATGACCTTGAGGGTGGGCCACACTTGGAGTGCGGAGTGCAATTGATTGATTGTGTCAACGATCAATCAATTAGTAATCTTCGGTGTCTCACCTGGGGAAATTGGATGCGCGACGAGGGTTGATCTGAAATGGCCACTGCATAACGCTCTCAGTGGCATTCACCAGTTGTCGTGACCGAGCAACAACATGCACACCATTTACGTGTAATGGCATCACATTTTCTGCAAAGCTATTAACTATTTGATTGTTTTCCATCTAAGTGGGGTGATGATTCAAAGAGCAAAAACACCAGAGTTTTTTTTTTTGCCTGCCTAATGCATGTCTAATTTTTAACACCAACGCTTACCAAGGAGACTGGCTGTGATCTGAGCATACAGGTGTAAGCGAGGTCTTCTAGCTCAGTTCAGACCCGATCTCGAACCTGTGACCTCACAGCAACTGCAGACGCACTACCAAGTGAACTAAAAGCTGGTCTATTTGCTTAATCAGTAGTGTATTTTTTTAGGTGTCGGGAGGTTTACTAATGTTCTACACTGAGCTGTGCTAGCTGGCATCTGCTACACAGGTGTTGGTAGGACATGGTGTGATTTCAGGATCAAGCTATGAGCTGTTTGCCTGAACTTTACACTGTACGACAAACGTGACATTTTTGATCTGTGCCTTTTGCAGTTTTGCACTGACACTGGGTCTGTTGCTCACATCACATGGCACTTGTCTGGCCAGGCATTTGTCTTTTTCTGGAGGGAATCATTCACAAGCAGATGTGACATGTTGAGGGTGAGGCTGTCGAAGGACTGGGGGGCTGGAGGGGGAGTTTGGACACAACAGACACAGACACAGACGCAGCTCGGCCTGGATGCAGCTCTGAGGCGACAGATTTGGCCAGAAAGAGAGATGACAACAGAGAGAGAGAGAGAGAGAGAGAGAGAGAGAGAGAGAGAGAGAGAGAAAGGGATGGTGAGAAAAAGAGGGAAGAGAGAAGAGAAGAGAGGGAGAGAAATAGGGAGAGAGAAAGGGACGAAAAGAGAGAAAGAAAGAGAGATAAAGAGAAAGAAAGAGAGGGAGAGAGGGAGATAGAGGGAGAGGGGGGAGAGAAAGAAAGAGCGATAAAGAGAAAGAAAGAGCGGGAGAGAGGAAGATAGAGGGAGAGGGAGGGGGAGAGAGAGAAAGAAAGAGCGATAAAGAAAAAGAAAGAGAGGGAGAGGGAGATAAAGGGAGAGGGAGAGGCCATGGTTGCTATGCTACCCCAAAATGGGGGGACTGAGGGCGAGTGATGAGAGAGGGCTTGGCTGTGCCCTGTTACCAGGCAACCCTGGGCGAGAGGGGAAGGGATGTGTTGGTGTTTAGGGGAGAAATTTACGGCAATGGATTTTGTGCAGCCAGCGTTGCGGTGCATTAGCCGGCCTGAGGTGGGCTGGGTGGGTGGGGGTGGTGGTGGGGGTGTGAGTGGGGGTGTGAAGGAGGTGGGGGTGCTGGTGGGGCACGCTCTGGGTGAATTATATTCAGTCACACACTCAATTTACCCCTGAAAGGGCAGTTAACGAGGCCTGCACACTCACACACTCAGACACACACACACACATACAAAACTGCTCACACAAACATGCAAATACACACACACACACACACACACAAGCACATAAACACACACACACACACACACACACACACGCACACACACACACACACACACACACACACACACATAAACATACACATACACATGCACAAGCACTCTGGGTAATATATTGGTCACACCAAGGCCTTTTCACTAACAGGTTTCATGCGTATAGTCTATTCATAGAAGTGTCACAACCTGGGGAGGAGAAATTTAGGACGATTTGCAGGTGATGCTCTTCCCACCATCGCGTGCTTCACTCAACCTGAACAGTTAAGGGCTGTTTCACCGTGTACTCATATTGAACATGGTATGTTTTTGTCTTTGGGCCACTTCACACCAAGAGCAACTATAAGTGATAACTATATATCCAGTTGTCACGTTAAGGGTGCTGTTCACATATCAACTATACCAACAACAACAACAACAGGCTGAACAATACCGTTGGGATCACTTTTAGAGTGATTTTCTGAACTATTAGAAACACTGCTAGCCAATCAGAACTCATTAGAATTCATTAGAATTTCAGAATGTCACTTTCTATTAGTTGTTTAAATCACAAAGAGAATGTTTCTAATAAAATGTCATTTTTTAGTGTAGAGACATATTTTTAGAGTTATAGATCTTGTTATCGGTATAGTTAGGTGTGAGTGGGCCTTTTCTTTCCTCCTCCTGCATTTCTGTGTCCTGTACTTCTGCAAACGTCTAATATATTTTAAAAAATACAGCGAGGGTTTTGTGATATGAAATTACTGATTGCCAAAACATCATCTGCAATATTTGCGGGATCAATGGTTATTTCTGAAAAACAATATTGATTTCTTGATTCCAGGCACCCCCCCACCTCTCTATGTCTGTGCAAATATACCCATTTACACTGTTACTGTTTGTGTGGAGAGAGTTGGCCATTAACTGTTGGAATCTGTGGAAACAGGTGAGGTACAGAATCCCATTCAAGACCAGCATTTACAGATGTAAGCTATCGCTTTTGCTATTATTTATGGTCTAATGCTATTTCTTTTATTTATTTGGTTCTACTGGAAGAATGAAAAATATTATGTTAATAGGATGTAGAATAATATAGAATTTTGGTATTAACTATGTTAGTTCCAGGGATGCGGTGTCCATGGCAGAAGTATTGTGGGTTAGATCTAGAGATCATTAAGTCTAGTCCACTGTGTGGTCTCTGTCTCTGTATTTGTTCAAATAAAGAAGTTCATTTAGCCGACTGGAACTTGTCTGTCATATCACTCACATCCCAGACTGAAGGGTGTTGTTAATACACTGAACAAAATATCAGGTTACACAGACAAGACATCACAGACAAGCCATCCAACCCAGTTACCCATCATGCTCGGCTAAACCCCATGGCCACTGCCCTGTCATCTAACTTCACAGCACTGCACTAGTCACACGGAGGGCAAATCCTACATGTTCACTCACTCACTATATTGCGCACTCTGTAGCGAACATGCAAATACAACAGACGGTATATGTAGGGCATTATATAGCCAACGAGAGGATATTACAGACGTAAGACATAGACCCAGACATAGACACATAGACACAGGCACAGATATACCTGAGTACAGGAGGATATTACGGACAGACTCCTGATTCTCTGTATTGCTCAGACTAGACTGGTCATGATGTTTGCCTGATGGTGCCAAGGGTGCAAAAAAATGGGAATCTGCTCTCACAGACAGAAGCTAAAGGTGGAGGGTGAACAGGATATCCAGTAATATCCTTTCCTGGCTCATGCAGCGACCGGATCCAGCTTATCAAGCCACAAGGTTAAACTCTTTGTGTGTGTGTGTGTGTGTGTGTGTGTGGTTGTGTGTGTGTGTGTGTGTGTGTGTGTGTGTGTATGTGCATGTGTGTGTGTGCATGCGCGTTCACGCGTGTGTGGCCTTTCCAAATATTTCCGCGCTGCCTGATTGAGCACAGAGTCAGGGGGGTGGCAGTTGAAAAGGCGCACACACACCTGTCACTGTGGACGTGTCAAACCATGTCCCTGTCTCTGTCTCTGAAAGGGAGAGGAAGCCCCCTGTGTCTACCTGTCCTTCTCAGCTGACTTGTGGACATCACTGTCATACAAAATGGACAGGTTGAACAAACCGCTTAACTAGACTATACTCAGGGGGTATAGAGATACAATGAGGGGAGGGGGGAGGGGTAAACTATGACTTTGGTGCCTTTTTAAATGTATATACATGTAACAACTTGTTATATTATTATACTTATGTACTTACAGCAAAATAAAGTGTAACCGAATTTGGTGATCATGGTGAGGGGGATGTGCTGTGATGCAAAAATTATTTAAAACATGTTTGAGCAAAACCAGTAGGATTACACAGCCCATACTGTAACTATAGATAGGCATAGTGTGATTTTGTAATCATATTTTGTGCATAGGCTCTAAACTATATAAATAAACGATATTATTACTAACTAATAAAATAGGTGAATAAACCATATTGATTGGTGCATAAACTCTATTTCTGAAATTTGAGGTGGGTAAACTCTGTTTACTTACATTTTCCCTCCACTACAGCCCTGATCAAACTCAATCTCACTACATGCACTGATAAACACCTGATATGAATATTTAAATAAAACATTCACATTATCTTGGGCCACTGAGTTCATGTACTGGATCGGAGACAGTGAATGCAGCCTTTTGATGAATGCATCAGTTTTTGTGACAAGTCTTGCCCTTTTCACTCAAATGTTAATCAGATACCGACATCTCTCTGTCCCTCCTCTGCCTTTGTCTCTCTCTCCGTCTAACTGTCTATCTTCTATCTCACCTTGCTCGCGCTCTTTCACCCAGTTAATCAAAACTTTTGGACAGCCTGCTGAATAAGGCTTCACTATACGGGGCCACACTTTGGCCATCTTCAGAGCTCTTTTCCCTGGTTAAGTGCGAAAGACGCGGAGATCAAAAGCTTCATCACCAGGTCTCTGCTCTTTAAGTCTCAGTGCTTTAGCAGAAGATCCATTGATTTGGGGCCAATCAAACCGAGGTGATTTCTTTTTGCTCCCAGACTAAGAGGGCCTTGATTGTTGAGAATTAGGCGATCGGTAAAGAGGCAATTAGCTGAGTCAGTGGATGGGGGGGGTGGGGGGGTGGTGGGGTGGTGGTGGGGGGGCAGGATTGGGGCCCTAAGGGGCTACGAATGAGTAAACATCCAGACACCGACAGACAGGAGACGGGCACCACAGACGACTTATGGCTGAATAAAAGGACTAAAGGCCAGTTTATAGTCCAGGCAACAACTGTCGCTCGACAAAAAAAAACGAAAAAAAAAAAAAAACCTTGCCCTCAGATGTTGCTGTGATAAAGGCTTTCATAGTTCTGCACCATCGACAAAAATCTGTTATAAAATCAAACACTTCTTTAAATCCATACGAACAAGGAAGCGTGATCAAAGCAACACTCCAGAAGGTAGAAGAGTTCCTGAGTTCCTATCAAATTAGAGTAGGCGACAACGTCTTACATTTTTTGATGTATGCAACAAGCTCTGCGATGCACTAGCAGACTGTTGTCAGTTTTACACCATATTTTATAAATTGGGTTGCACTCTACGACAAAGCCAGATCCGGCTCTCAGTTACAGGGTGGGCTAGGAGGATTTTTATTTTGCGAAGGGGGATGTAAAAAAAATAACATTTTCTCTATCTCTTCACTACAAAGTGGATGAGCTAGCCTTGTGATTGGGTGGGCCAGGCTAGCCAACCCCCGCCTCCCGAATATCTGTTTGTGTCTGTGCGCAAGTGTGTATGTGTTTATATATTTGAGTGTGTGACTTCTGTGTGTGTGACTCTGTGTGCGCGCATGTGTGTGGGTGTGTGTGTCCCTGCCTCTGCCTCTGCACAGCCTCCCCCTCCCCTTCCTCCCCCTTCCCCTGTTTATGCGTGCAGCAAGGCTAAAAACACTTTCAGGACTGTGTTAATGTCTCGTCAGATGAAATATCCATCCTCATTTCACAGGCGGCGGATCATCAAGGTGCTCCTGACCTCCTCTACCTCCTCCTCCTCCTCTACCACCTCCTCCTCCTCCACCTCCCCACCCCCTCCTGTGTAGGAGCGAACAGCTGCTGGAGATTAGGCAGCAGATTGGCTTACTTACACGGCGCGGAGGACGGATGCGAATGGCTCTCCTCTCGCAGCCAATGTGCAAGCTGTCAGAGCGGCGGCCTCGCTGGGGACACAGCCTGCCAATGGCACTATAGCAGCCGTGCCCAAACGACTCGTCCCCGCTTCACGACCGAGCGTCTGTGTGTGTGTCTGTGTGTCTGTGTGTATGTGTCTGTGTGTGTGTATTTGTGTGTGCATGTGTGTGTGTGTCTTAGAAAGAAAGAGGGCGAAAGAGACAGAGGGAGAGAGAGAGAGAGATAGAGAGAGATGAAATAGATAGATAGATAGATAGATAGATAGATAGATAGATAGATAGATAGATAGATAGACAGACAGACAGACAGACAGACATAGAGGGGGCTGAGGTAGAGAGAATGTTCACAAGTCTGCATGCATTTTGGGGGTTATGCAATTGTTGATAGCCTATAAATGTTAGCTGTGTGTGAGTGTGAATGTGCACATTTTAAAAGAATATATTATATATATGTGTTGTGTATTTGTCAAATGCGGTGTGTATGTACATGTGGGCAAATATGTATGTGTGACTCAGACTGCGGATGTATGTGCGCAGGGGTGCAGCAGGGCCATGCTGTAGGGTAGAGGGTGGCAAATAGCTGGGCAGGTGGTGCAGCGCTGCAAGGGCTGGTGTTGATGGTAAGTGAGCTTAATGAGGAGAAACACACACATCTGAGCCCCTCTGAGCTCAGGTGCTAAACACACACACTTCACACACACACACACACACACGAGCACACACACACACACACACACACACACACACACACAGAAGCCCTCATCTGCACTCTCACCTTTCATTTGAGTCTACACATTAACATCATACACTGGTGTGCGTGTTCGTCACTTTCATATAGGAATTCCACTTATGGAGATGTGATGGAGTTAAATGTTATCGCTGATGGGCTAACTGCACCATCAAACACAACCTGGGAGCTAAAAACCCCCCAGTCGTGGTACCTTTTTAACATAGACAGCTTTGCAGACGTGACTCATGAGAGCACAGGTTTCAAAAGATGCACATACACAGTCTAATAGCTTACTTTTTAACACCAATTTTATCAGCCTGACAAGAAATCACACTAACATTTTCCCTCTCTTTTCAAACTCTTTATCTGAACAGCTGGTTGTTCTTAACCTCTATTGATAAAGCCAACGACCATAACACATGAACAAGACACACGGAGCTGAAGCATGGGTTTGTTGTAAAGCTGTTCCCAGGATAGTTCACATTAAAGCAACTCACTAACCA
Source organism: Setipinna tenuifilis (assembly GCA_030347295.1). Taxonomy (NCBI): domain Eukaryota; kingdom Metazoa; phylum Chordata; class Actinopteri; order Clupeiformes; family Engraulidae; genus Setipinna; species Setipinna tenuifilis. The sequence goes on along the minus strand of CM059267.1, from coordinate 5,994,430 downwards.
TATACGTGATATTTGCCTACGGATATTTTTGTTTGGCCACTGCAGCGCGCTATCTAATTTGTTGTTGTATTTGCGTTGCTAGAGCAAGACAGCGTGACGGACTGGTTCGCTGAACTCTGTGATCAGTTCGTAGCCTGTGAAAATTGAATCCTTACACATGGCAGCACCGCCTAGAGAAGATGAACATTTCGGCAGGGCTGTCAGACTATCTATTACTGCACCACAGTAAGGTGAAGGGAGCCATGTCCACGCTGTGGGAGAATACTGCGATCTTTAATAATCGCCTCACACAATCAATCAGTTTTTTTAATTTTTTCAAGTTCAAAGGAAAAGCACTCCGCTAGTATGCAAGATAGTGAGTTATATTAGCGTGATCGGGAAAAAGGGGAGAGATTTGATAGATGGTCATATTCTCGAAAGGAGACAGCGAGCAGATTGTGATTAATTCTCTGACAGCGCGATCTATCCCGAAAAAAGAAAAAAAAGTTGGCTTCAGTTTCCGGGGCCTTCTCGCGCTGTCCCTGGTCCTCGCGCTGTCCAAATGGGCGGGCTTTAATGCATCTTTTCATTTGCACGTGTCAGGCAGCACTATGTCCAGCCGCTGGTGTGAACCTTTCACTCCTCCAGCGTTCCAGTCGTTTAAACGATTCCTTATAACGAAGCAGAGTGTAGAGATGAAAACGAATAACCCTCCAACAATGACAGCCAATTTGGGGTTCGCAGACAGAGCCGTGTGATGAATTTAAATGACCTCATCTTTAATCGAAAATGGATATTAGCAACCCCGTTACACTCACTCAAGGAAATGTGGGGAAATTTGATGACCCTTCGATAAGACGACAACGCCGTGTTTTATAGGATATGGTTCACTGATATATTTGTCACTTTGAAGCATCCCCATCTCAAACAAAGCTAACAGGAATCCAAGTAGCCCCAAACGATCAATACTCGTTCGTTCCATATTGATCTTCCATCGCCGAGAGTACATAGGTAAGAAATCTCATCTGTGAGTCTGTAGCTTTATCGGCCTACCTTCTGCAACTTCAAGTTCAGCATCTTTGCATGTAAACAAACAGACAGACATGAGCCAAGAGAGTAGATGGATTTATGTGGGCTGCCATTTTCAAATCCTTTTCACCTCTCTGCCAGATTAGTAATTGCTCTTTTTTATGGTGGTAATTATTACTCTGAGGTGTGCACTGTTGCACAATACAATTATGCATGCCACTGTATCTCAGTAGTGGAAGGGCCTTTTCCCCCATGAGTGCATGAAAAGTGAAAGTACTGTATGCTCAAAAAAGTATGTTACATATTATTGAGACAAGTGTGTTTCTCAGGTGAAGAAGCCATTTTTTATTTCTCTGTGAGGAAGGATATGTCATGATTATATTTATATGTATATGTATTACATGGTTCGATATACTATATATATATATATATATATATATATATATATATATATATATATATATATATATATAGAGAGAGAGAGAGAGAGAGAGAGAGAGAGAGAGAGATACAGTATGTCACAAAAGTGAGTACACCACACCCCTTTGTACATTTTTTAATTATATCTTTCCATGTAAGAAGTCTGAAGGAAATGGAAAGTTATAATAAAAAAGTACAAAAATGTTAGGGGTGTACTCACTTTTGTGACATACTGCATATGAAAAGCTGGACTGTTAATGGCACAAGCTGGATGACAGTAAATATTCACAGGCCTAGTGGACATGAACTCTAAGACCTATAGCTTGCTGAGCATCATCTGTATTGACTTCATGTGGTCTCAGTCAGTGACATCTACAAACCCCAATTCAAGTGACTCCATTGTTGTACTTACCTCACTATATGTTGTATAGTAGTCTTGATCAGGTTGTTGTGCTTGGGGGGTAAGTGTTGTTTTGAAGTTACTGAGGGGGAAAAGGCCTGTGGTGCCACTGTGTCAGTTGAAGGCAATATTGCTGTACAGGAACTGAAAGGTAGTGAAACTTTCAGAGCTTGCACATAAAATTGAATATGGCAGTGTGGCTAACAGCTTTGTGGGCAAGACATTGCACGCCACTGAATAAAAACACGGTACGGAAATGTTCCTCACAAACTCTCAAACATTTGGTGGTAGTCGAACATCAAACCACATATTTTGGTCTTCTGGCTGATAGTAAGAGATGTTAATATTATTAATTAATTGATTATTATTATAAAAATTATTTGGTCATGGTAGGTATGTGTGTCCTGCTAAATGGCTTATGTGTTGACACGGGTGACCATTTTAGTGCTAGTAAGCCCATCTTCATTACAGTGTGTGTTATAGTTAGGTTGCTGTAGCGCATTTTGCAGCAAATGTTAACTGATGTGCTCAAACGCATGTTGGTACAGCACACTGTGTTAAGAGTTTTGCAAAAGTGGACATTGCCCTGCAAAACGTGTGAAAATGATTGGAAAAAACTGTAAGTAAAATTATGTGCAATAATAATGATCACCCCAAGTCATCGAATCGACAAGTTGATTACGGTACACTAGCCTCCCTGCCCAAGTCAGAAACGCAGACTCACTTGACCAAACTAAAAGCTGGACTGTACAACATACAGTCTCTTACCAACAAAGCTTCACTGAAAAAATGACTTTATTGGAGACCATGAAGTAGGTTTCAGTGGACGTTTCATCGGAGGATTTAGTTGTCTACTAAACATTGACAGGGAGGACTCTGGGGACACCATGAATATGTTTTATAATAATAAAAGGCCCCAAAATTCTTCAATTCAAAATTATTCTTCTATAGGCCCAAAATTGCCTGAGGGTATGTCATGAAGTCCTTGCAATCCAGTGTCACTGCTAGCTGGGCTGTAGTTGCTGCCAGGCTGTTACTGGGCCTTTAAACAGTTTGCTAGTTTTGACTTTGCTGCTGCTTTAAAATACTCCCACTTTCTGAAAACTATGTGTGCAACCTCTTGACCTCACACTGTATTTGAAGTGTAATGTTGTCATCATGACTCTTGGAGCTGTGGATGTGCTCTGTGTCGTCGCTGGTGTTTGTGTTTTAAACGAAGCTGGCAGTGTCATGGAGTTCAAATGGCTCAGTCTTATTTTCTCATCCCTCAATTCTCTGTCTTCTGTGTTCAGCAGCTAGTCCCAGAAAGGCTGACATTGATTGTCCTCTGTGTGTGTGTGTGTGTGTGTGTGTGTGTGTGTGTTAGAGAGAGAGCGAGAGCGAGAGCGAGCGTGCGTGTGTGTATGTGTGTGTGTGTGTATGTGTGTGTGTGAGGGAGAGAGAGAGCATGCATTTGTGAGTGCGTGTGTGTGTGTGAAAGAGAAAGACGGATAGAAAGAGAGAGAGGAAAAGAGAGTGTGCGCTTGTGTGTGTGCATGTGTGTGCGCACACGCTCGTGCGTGTGTGTGTCTGTGTGTGTGTGCATACGTGTGTGTGCTCGGTCGTGTGTGTGTGTGAAGGAGAGAGGCTGTTCTTGTGTGTTGTGATAGTGTGTGGATGTTCTCAGGGGCTTTGGCTGTGCTGTGGCAGGGCAGATTCAGCAGGCTGGCGGCGGAGAGAGAGAAGGGCTGATAGGGGATCCACTCCCAGAGGCTGCCCGGGGAAATGAGACAAAGCTAAGGTCTGATACACATAAAACGCATGTCAACACACATCACACAAGCATGATAAGGTCTGACTTTGGCTTTTTTAACGTTTTTGTCTGTTTCTGTTTCATTTTTAAGTGGTCTTTTTTTTCATGATACCCTGGTTTTATGACTGTATATTTTTGTGATTTGACTCTCTTAAAATGTTGTCAGCACAACGAGACAAAGCTAAGGTCTGATACACATAAAACTTACTTTGGCTTTCTAACGTTTTTGTCTTTGTTTCTTTTTCATTTTTAAAGGGGTCCTTCCATCGTTATTTTTTTTCATATTGCTGTGCCGCCACTATGGTTGAATGCATTGTGAGACAAGCTAAGGTCTGATACACATAAAACGCATGTCAACACAGTGTTGGAAAGGTTACTTTAGAAATGTAATTCGTTACAGTTACAAGTTACCCTGTTTAAAATGTAATAGTAGTGTAACTTTTTGAATTACTTTATCTGAGTAACGTAACTTATTACTTTTTGATTACTTTTCAAATGTTTTTATGATTTTGTCCCCGTAAAATACGGTAGCCTATACGAAAAACACACGAAACAGTTTTTTTTTAATAATATAGGCTGTTTTAGCAAGCTTTTCTGACAATATTAAGATGTAATTCAAATTGTAATTTTGGAAAAATTCAAAAGTACCTGTAATTGAATTACACATTTTTCTCCAGTAACTGTAATGTATTACTGTTACATCTATTTTGTAATTAAATTACGTAACGGAATTACATGTATCGCGTTACTCCCCAACACTGATGTCAACACACATCACACAAGCATGATAAGGTCTGACTTAATTTGGCTTTCTAACATTTTTGTCTGTCTGTTTCTGTTTCAGTTTTAAGTGGTCCTTGTTTTTCATGATACCCTGTTTTTTTGACTGTATATTTTTGTGATTTGACTCTCTCAAAATGTTGTCAGCACAATGTGAATTTAACAATGAAAGATTGCACTATGCATAGTAACTTAAATTCTTTTAGACAGTATTTACATGTGGTGTGTACCAGTAATCTGTTGAAATTTGGCACAAGTCTGTCATTGTGCTGAGTTTTAATACTAGGTGCCAAAAAAGAACTTGGTAACACTTTATTTTATGGTTCCTTTTTAAGCAAATCTACATGTTGTAACTACATGTAATATTAGGTACTAAGTAAAATAAAGTGTCACCAAAGAACTCTTGAAATATCAGCTGTACAGTGTTCTTCCACATCTCAAAATGTTTGATACAGGTGGAAAATCCCCCTTTTCTATCCGAACAGGCACACCCTCTCTCCCTGAACAGGCACACACACCTCCTGAACAGGCACACACCCCCTCCCTGAACATGCACACACCCTCTCCGTGATCTCCCTCCCCAGCTCAGCTCCTGCAGGTGACTGCAGTCTGATGTAGTGTCATTAAAACGTGGCCTTATCCCTCAGACTCCTGCCCAAAAAAGCCACAATGTAATTTCGCCCGCCGTCGATCGCTCCTGCCGGATCCTTAAGAGAGATAATCATACTGTCCTCTATCTGGTATCATAACCTCATTTAGAGAGAGATAGCATCTCACGGGAGGTTTTCTCCCGTCCGTCCAAAAGCTCCAGTTTCTGTAGCGCCTCTCAGCTAAATTTATCTTTTTTTTTTCCCAGACATCCCTCCCTCTCTCCCTCTCCTCTCCCTCCCTCTCTCCTCCCTCCCCTTTCACACACTCGAAGACGTCGCTGTCGTAATTCAACCTGAGATTCGCTGAGCGGTTCCCAATTAACCTGCGTGACCCCCTCTCTCCAACCTCATCAGTAATGTCATTAAACTTGCACGGCCACCAGGGCCCTGTAGTGTGTGTGTGTGTGTGTGTGTGTGTGTGTCTGTGTGTGTAATTGTAAATTGCTGTAACGTTGGCAGCTTTCCAGTCTGAAATAAATAAAGTATACACTTTATTGTGTGCGTGTGTGTAAGAGGGAGTCAGGGAGTGAAGGAGTGCACACATGTTTTCCTGCAGCTGTCAAGTCTGTCTCTATTCAGTTCACAGTCTATTAGCGGACAACACTTTCACTCCCTGGGTCACGCATGTGTACCTGCTGGCACACGTGTGTATTAACCTGTGCCCACAGGAGGTCCCAAAGCAGTGGTGCTGCTCTGTTTGAGTGTGTGTGTTGAAGTGTGTGTTGAAGTTTGTGTGTGTGAGTGTGTTGAAGTGTGTTGAAGTGTGTGTGTTGGGGTGTGTGTGACACTGAGTTCACTGGGGGTGTCCACCTCCCTCACTGTTATCCACCTCAGTATAGGGGCAACAGCACAGTGACACGCTTCCTGGTCCCTCTACACACAGCACAGTGACATGCTCCCTGGTGCTCCTACACACTGCCATACTGCCAGTGTTGGCCCAGATCTGGCTACTGCCTGTAGTCCACACAGTGGCAGTGACCTGCTTAATAAAGACGGCAGTATGTGTAGTATGTCACTTTCTGCTTTGTTTGAAACGTGATTATCCAGTGACCTTCTCTCCAGTCTCCTAAGTGCAAGTGCAAAGTTGAACTCCTAATTCAGGCCCTCTGTGTCCAATTCTCCATTATGGCATTATATAATTGAAAAACAGTTTGTCTTTTGTTCTTTTATACAACCTGTCAAGAACTTGGAGTTACTTTTTCTTAGAGTTTTAGAAAACATTATTATTATTATTATCATTGTTTTTAACAACAACAACAATACTACTACTACTAATAATAATAATAATTATTATTATTGTTATTGTTATTATTTAACCCATGTGCAGTGGTTAAAAATTCAGATACATGGACACCAATGGCATTACTGAAAGACAAAAATATAACTGCAGGGTTTGCTGAAGGGGTTGGTGGAGTGGAAAGAAGATGGGGACGAGGATTTAGACTTAAATCTCCTGCTGCCTCAGATAGCATAATGTGGCATTAGCTAATGGCTTGCTAGTTTGACTTACAATATATTGAAAGATATGACCTACATACTAGCCGAGGCGGTGCTAAACATTTTTGGCACCATAAAAGAGTACATTATGTGGATCCCTAATATAATACTTGTGGTAATTACCTCGAACAAGCACTCCGTATCGCTGCAGAGCTTGTGGAGTTATTCTAACTTTCCCCCCGCCTCACGGTGACCATATTTAGTAGATTGTGGTTGGCTCAGATTCATGACTTCACCTTAAATTACACTTATACTTACGCTTAGCACAAGCTTTTATCCGACTTACAAGCAATTACAAGCAATTTCAAGCAGTCAGGCTCAGGTAACATGAAAGATTTTAAGGGGAAGCGGAGGGAGACTATTTGAGAGTGCACGTACGTAGGTGTTCAGCACTGTGTTGAATTCCTGAATATTGTCAGTCTCTCTCTGTGCATCTGGATAAAACCATGTGGTAAATACACCCTTTTATTTTACTTTTATTATTACATTCATAGTTTGTATTGTGTGATTTTTCCTATGCCTACAAATATATATATGCATTGGCCTGTTTTTCAATAAAACAAAGAACAAGGTGTCTCAGTGTTAGTTGGAGCTTGTGCCCTGCAGATGAGAGAAGAGAGAAGAGCGAGACAGCACTTGCAGGGGGATGTGTGTGTGTGTGTGTGTGGGTGTGGATGCTGCAGGGGGGGTGTGTTTGGGTATGCTGAGGGTGAAGCACGCACCCAGTGTCTGCACTCGATGCCAATTTCTCACTGAATTTCAATTTCACTAAGGGAATGAGGCAGCGAGAGGGAGAGTCACAGGGTATCTGAGAGAGAGAGGGAATAAGAGAGACAGACGGAGAGAGAGGCAGAGAGAGAGAGATAGAGAGAGGCAGAGAGAGATAGAGACAGGCAGAAAGAGACAGACGGAGAGAGACAAAAAGAGAGAGATAGAGAGAGGAGGGGGCAAGGGGGGATAGAAAGACACCGAGGGTGTCTGTGTGTAAATGTGTCTGTAATCTTCAAGTGTGTGTGTGCTTGCGTGTGTGTGTGCGTGTGCCCGCACGTGTGTGTGTGTGTGTGCCCGCACATGAGTGTGTGTGTGTGTGTGTGTGTTCTTGCATGCATGTGCGCGCATATGTTTGTGTGTGTGTGTGTGATTGCGTGTGTGTGTGCGCCCGTCCATATGTGTGTGTGTGTGTGTTGCATGCATGTGCGCACATATGTGGGTGTGTGTGTGTGCTTGTGTGTGTGTGCGCGCCCGTGCATGTGTGTGTGTGTGTGCTTGCGTGTGTGTGCACGTTCACGCATATGTGTGTGTGTGTGTGTGTGTGCCGTCTGTATTAGCTTTCAGCTCACAGTGGGGTGGGCCGCTAAACTAAACAGCGTGATGATCTCCTCCCAGCGTGCTGACACAACCCATTTGGCCAGAGGGCTCTGATCCAGCCCCCGCCTGCTCTCTTACAGCTTAGAGACCCCAGCACAGGCCTGCCTGCCTGCCTGCCTGCCTCAGCCCTGCCCTGCCCTCCACCCACCCAGCCTTACCCCACCCAACCTTTCTCCCCACCACCCACTCCACCCACCTAACCTCTTTTCCACCCACCCAGCCCTACCCCACCTCTCTCCCCACCACCCAGCCCTACCCCACCTCTCTCCCCAACACTCCTCACTCCACCCACCCAACCTCTCCCCACCACTCCTCACTCCACCCACCACCCCTCACTCCACCTATCTAGCCCTACCCCACCTCTCTCCCCACCACCCCTCACTCCACCGATCTAGCCCTACCCAATCTCTCTCCCCACCACCCCTCACTCCACCCACCCAACCCTACCCAACCTTTCTCCCCACCCCCCCTCACTCCACCCACCCAACCCTACTTACCACCCAGCCCTACCCCACCTCTCTCTCCACCACCCCTCACTCCAGCTATCTAGCCCTACCCAATCTCTCTCCCCACCACCCCTGCACTCCACCCACCCAACCCTACCCAACCTTTCTCCCCACCACCCCTCACTCCACCCACCCAACCCTACCTACCACCCTGCCCTACCCAATCTCTCTCCCCACCAACCTCTCTCCCACCAATCCAGCCCTACACCACCTCTCTCCCCACCACCCACTCCACCTAACCCCCACCACGCCCCTCCACCCAGCCGTACCCCCACCTCTCTCCCCACCACCCACTCCACCCACCTAACCTCTTTTCCACCCACCCAGCCCTACACCACCTTTCTCCCCACCACCCAGCCCTACACCACCTCTCTCCCCACCACCCAGCCCTACACCACCTCTCTCCCCACCACCCACTCCACCTAACCCCCACCATGCCCCTCCACCCAGCCATACCCCACCTCACCACGACCCTTCACTCCACCCACCCAACCTCTAACACCCACCCAGCCCTACCCCACCTTTCTCCCCACCACCCACTCCACCCACCCAACCCTACCTACCACCCAGCCCTACCCCACCTCTCTCCCCACCACCCCTCACTCCACCTATCTAGCCCTACCCAATCTCTCTCCCCACCACCCCTGCACTCCACCCACCCAACCCTACCCAACCTTTCTCCCCACCACCCCTCACTCCACCCACCCAACCCTACCTACCACCCTGCCCTACCCAATCTCTCTCCCCACCAACCTCTCTCCCACCAATCCAGCCTTACCCCACCTCTCTCCCCACCACCCACTCCACCTAACCCCCACCATGCCCCTCCACCCAGCCATACCCCACCTCACCACCCAGCCCTACCCCACTTCCCCATCACCTAGCTCTACACTACCCCAGCCCTGCCCTCCACGGCCCTAGCCCTCTACGGCCCTGCCCTGCACGGGGCATCCAGTGCAGCAGACTCTCTCTCTTTTTTGTTGTTGTTGTTGTTGTTGATCGTAAACAGAATGCATTCTGTGTTTCAATGTGCATTTGTTTGTTGCAAATTCATGCAACATTCAAATCACATTGCCGTTTTTTTTTTTTTTTTGCCCCCCAGACAGACACAAACCTGTAGCTTTGTGTTGAGGTATTGAAGTGAATTTTTTAAGTGAGTATTTTAGGCAGAGAAAAGAAAGCACAAGAAATGATTGATGTTGGGTGTTGCACTGGCTGTCGTTCTTTTTCTTTTTTTGTGGCCAAAAGGTTGAGTGCACTTCTTGCTTCTTGGACAAACTGCTCTTATTTTATAGACAAAATGCAATTCTGTCCACTGTTACAGATAGTGCAGGCTAACATTTATACATTTTGGTAGGAAATAGACAATGGCCTGTTCCATCAAATGTTTATTCTGTTTTGTTAGGGAAAGTATGATATGCATGGAAGGTCTTTGGTCCTACACGTTCTGTGATTTATGTGCTATGCTGAGTGTTTATATGAGTGAGTGTCTGTGTGCAGTATGTAATTAATAATGTAAAGAATACATTTCCAGTTAAGTAGTGTTTGGCTTGATTCATTTAAACCACACCAATCAATGGTAGTAATTCATGAAAGCCAAGTCAGTTTATTTATTAAGCATACTTAATGCAACAGGGTTGATCTCCCCTGAAAACATGAATACATTAATAAATAAATAAATTAATTAAAAGATATGAAATAATAAAAGAGATTTTTGTTTCATCACTACCAGTAAAATCAACATAGTGAGGCAACTGGTAATCTCCGTGGGACCAGCATGTGTGTGTGTGTCTGTGTTTACTTAGAAAAGGTGTATTTGATCAGTGCGTAGTATGCCATGCCACTCAGTGCCCTCCACACACACACACACACAAACATTTTTCTTTTCTTTTTCGGAAAACTCTGAATGTCAGATACAATATTTTCCCGAGCGCAACCTTTGTCTCAGGCCAACGCCTTGATTTGGCGGTAATGATAAACGTTAGGGGCCGTCATAACTCTTGGGCCGGCGTCTGATAAATGGATATGTACATCGCTCGTAAGTCATCCGCCGTGCCGTGCCCTTGCGCCATCGCTCTCTGCACGCCCTCCTCCTTCCTCAGCGAAGCGCCATTGTATGCTAATGTTTGTGGGCTATGTTTGGGGGTGGTGCGGCATCACGAAAAGAGATTTTAATCTTAGAGGACTAACCTCGTCTGGAGACTACAGCCAGAGAGTGTTAAGGGAGACCGTAAAAGAAATAGACAGAGGGGGGCGTTGAGGACAGATTTTTAAATTCTCAGTTTGGTCCAGTGTCTACATTACAATTCTCAGGGGGCAACCTGGCGATGTAGGGAGACGTCGACTAATGAACTGGAGTACGATGAATTGACCAGTAGATGCTCAATCATAAATCAGAAATTCTGACCCTGTGTGACAGTGCACTGTGAGTGCTGTATTCAAGCTTTATTTCTGATCAGGCAGCTCCCACTTGCTATGTAGTTGTTGGTGAGCTAATTCTTGCGAACTCAGCCAATGTAACGTTTGAGGGGAGTCCCTTTACTCATATACACCCACCTAGATAAAACTACTCATATTACCTTACTGTAGGTGGACAAAGCAATATAAAGTTATATGGTGTATATAACTATAACATTTATATTTACTTTATTAACATTTATTTTACCAGATTTTTAAAATAACATTTATTTTACCAGATCCGAACAGATCCAGGGGCACACCTACTCTCTGCCACCGATACCTTGTAGTGGTGTAATGTTAAAAAAAGAACGCACGACTAAGAGATATTTGTACTTGGTGAGAATTACCAATTCATCAGGTTTCTGCTGACATCCATCAGGGTTATTAGCTATTACCAAAATTCTGGCAGCTTTTTCCAGCACGTTTCCTTCTCATAGGGCAAAAAAACGGCTTATCTGTCGGCATACTGTACATGTGTAACATTAGCGGCTTGTGGCTGAGGCCTAGCCGAGCCGAGCCATGTGGCGATAAGAGATTCATAATAAAGTGGTATTAATGGTGGTGCTGCCCCGCCCCCCCCTGCCCCGCACCCCCCACTGCCCCCCCCACTGCACTGAGGGGCACAGCAGGAGGAGGAACTGCCACCCTTATCAGCATGTCCTATTTTCCCAAGTCATCACCCCTTTTCCCCTCCCCTCTCTTCCCTCCCCTCCCCTCTCCTCCACTCTTCTCTTCTCTTCTCTCCTCCCCTCCCCTCCTTCACCCAACCTCCCCTTCTCCCCTCTCTTTTTCCTCTGCCTCCTGTCTTCCAGGGGAGATAAGCTGGCGAGGGAGAAAGAGAGAGGGAGTTGGAGCGGTGTGCGTGTGTGTGTGTGTTTGTGTGTGTGTAGGTGGGGGCAGGGAGAGGGGCAGAGGGAGGGGGAGGGGGAGGGGGAGGGGAGGCGGTAAGGCGGGGCGGGCCGAAGGGCAAGGACTGGTGGGAGTCCTGCTGCCACCGTGGCTGGCTTTTATTCAATTACAGGCTGCAGATTGTGGGGGCTGCGCGCCTGATAAGATAGACCCAGGCTGCTCGGAGGGGCTTGTTAACAGCGACGCTCCAGTGTGTGGGGCTGCTGTCCACGGTGACCGCTCAGCTGCCCTGTCCACAGCAGCAACAACAACAACAGCAACAGCAACAACGCCCCCACAGACACACCAAGACACCCAGGACCTCCTCCCAGCCTGCCTCCCCAATGTCAGTGGACCAGTGGACCACCCAGCTGTACCTCACCTCGCCTCACCGCAACCCAACCACCCTTCCTCCCCACCATCCAGTTGTACCCCACCTAGCCCTACACTACTCAGCCCTACCCAAACTCTCTCCCCACCATGACCTCACTCCACCCACCCAGCCAGCCCTACCTACCCTCCATCCCCACCACCCCTCACTCCACACACCACCCAACCTCTCAACCACCCACCCATCCAGACCTACCCAACCTCTCAACCACCCACCCATCCAGACCTACCCAACCTCTCAACCACCCACCCATCCAGACCTACCCAACCTCTCTCCCCACCATCCACTCCACCTAACCCCCACCATGCCCCTGTCATTTTTGCTCTCTCGGCCATGAGTTATGCTCTGCTATCTCTCTTCCTCTCTCTCTTTTACTCCCTCTCTCTCTTTCTTTCTCTCACTGATTCTATCTCTCTCTCTTTCTCTCTCTTGCTCTCTCTTAGTCCCTGGATCAGGGATGCACAGCTCCACAGCTCCCTCCACACAACATTCCAAAGCAGCAAACAGAAAAACAGTGAGAGATAGCAAAGCAAAGGAAGATAGCGGTGACACGCCGTGACATAGCGGTGACATGCCATGAACGCTCAATTAGCCGACGCAATGGAGTCTGGGACGGCTCAAATGAGGCGAGACCCCGCGGTCCTCTTCCCGGCGAGGGGGTGCTGCTCCTGATGCATTTATTCGCACGCATTTACAACCGCCGCGAACATGGGGCCATAAGCCTTAACACGTGCCGTTATTATTTTTTTTTACAAATGGCCACATTACTGTGCTTGCTTGTGTGCATGATTTTCTGCGATCGCAGGAGGTCGGTCGTGCGCTGAGCCCCTCTACATTGGAATGTTTGTCTCCTTTGCTGTGGATCTGTAGAAAAACAGCGATTGTTTTTCTTCTGTCTATTGTTTACCAGACTACTGATGGACTAACAGTGCCTTTAGGTGTAGTGCTGCTGGAAGTTTCCCTTGCTGGAAAGCTGCTGCTGGAAAGCTGCTCTATGTTGGTGCGAGTCTGCAAGTCAAAGAGACTTCCTACAGACTAGTCTAGTCTACCACTGCCAGACTGTGTCCCAGCTCATTTTCTGCTTGAGGGGGCCTGGAAGCCATTAACTGAGATTTCCTGTCACCCAGTCAGTGAGCTAAAGGGGGCCGATTTTTGGGGAGGTGTGTGTGTATGTGTGTGTGTGTGTGTGTGTGTGGGGGGGGGGGGTGATAACGCTAAAAATTAGCGCAATTCCAATCTTTCAAAATTAAAATCCCTGACGATGCTAATATCTCGTGCCAACAAGCCCTCCAAAATGTATTGGCAGATGGGAGAGCACAGAGGAAGGTGTGGTGAAATATGACAGAGCTGTTTACTGCCCACACTGTCATGAGCAGGTGAAATAAGATGGTAGTGGAGTGCAGCATAGCAGTAAAAACCAATTGTCTGTCTTAACCCATCCCATAGCATTTAGCCTCTGAAATGACAAATGACTGAAATGACAAATGTGTTGTGTTCAATGTGACGTGTGTACGATGCTGCACACAAAGCGCTCCCCTTTCCTGCTGTTTCTTAAGCCCCTTATCGTTGTCTGTGTCTGCACTGCAATCTGTATTACAAAGCCTACCAACACACACACAGCTGGAATGCCTGCACTATCCCTTTCGGTTGTTTTGGCACGCTGACTGAACGCCCTTGTGCCGTGAAACAGGGGAGACAACAACACACCTCCGTCTGCCTTTCAAACAGCTGCTGGATTTAATCAAATTTGGGATTTTTTTCAGACAAAGAACCTTAAACTGTGTTTGCCACGAAGAAATTGGCTGTGGCTTATTGGAGTTACCAGAGCGATACACAGTTTTTTTTTGTTGTTGTTGTTGTTTTCTTTTCTTGTCAGTGTCTTACAGATGCTCATGTAACGCATGCCAGCGAGCACAGCTTGGCGTAGAACGCTAGTAAACCTCCCTCCTGACACCTCAAAAAGATACGCTACTGACTGAGCTAATAGCCTGGCTTTTTTGGTACTGCGTTTGTCTCCCAAACCGGACTTGCTGTGAGGTCGTGGAATTCAAGACTGGGTCTGGACTGCGCAGGAAGTCTTTGGTTACACTCTCATAATGCAAAATTAGAGTCAAAATCAGTCTTAGAGTCAAAATCAAATTAGAGTCAATTAGAGTCAAAGTCAGTCAAAATCAGTCTTTAATACATCTTCATAAACAATAGGAATCCTAGTCCAGGCCTAGTAAAGTCTAGCCTCTGTTGGGGCTCCAAGCAAAAACCCATCTTTTATATTGAAAGTTGAATTGCCGCTGCTGTAGTTTACATACTGTCAGCCCTCTGTTGCCTTACAACCCCCCACACAGTTGCCTGTGTTGCCTGTTGGCTCACTACACCTCTGATCCTAGCAGCCATGAGGACAGGGACAAAAGAATGACCATGGGGGTAAGCGCAGAGCAGAGGGCCAGCAGGCGATATAGAGTGATGAGATGAGGATGTTCAAAGAGTTAAGCTGTCTCACATGTCACCTTTAGTGTAGCACATAACCACATAAGCACTAATTACACAATGGCTCCATTCTTTGTCTGTGCAGTGACAGACTGTGACACTCTCAATATAACAAAACATCTTAGGGCCCCTCTCTGTTTCTCTCTCTCTCTCTCTTTCTCACTCTCTCTCCCTCTCTCTCGCTCCCTCCCTCTCTCTCTCTCCCTCTTCCCCCCCTCTCTCCCTCTCTCTCCCTCTCTGTCTCTCTCTCCCTCTCTCTCCCCCCTCTATCTCCTTCTCCCTCTCCCTCTCTCCCTCTCCCGCTCTCTCTGACTCTTTGACAGCTGCCACAGTCAGAGTGGTGGCCATGGTCTGGCCATCTTTTAAGCGGCAGCTCAGCTCGAACAGCTCGCCTCTTCAGCACAAATGACCAAATCACCATTTGGCTGCTGCGCTGCTCGGCGGCCGTAATTGTAATCCTCAGCACCAATGAAAGAGCTCGTTATGTCGGCTAATTAAAACTGCAAT
The DNA here is from genome assembly GCA_030347295.1 of Setipinna tenuifilis. NCBI lineage: Eukaryota > Metazoa > Chordata > Actinopteri > Clupeiformes > Engraulidae > Setipinna > Setipinna tenuifilis. Next base: position 5,979,279 of record CM059267.1, on the reverse strand, counting down.
CAAATTTTTGCCTTTCAACCAGCCGCGAAGAGGGGGCTTCTGTTCAATCCCACCATGGCTTGCCCTCTTATTTCCCCGCGCCCCCGCCTTCTCCCCCCCCCCTGCTCTCAGTGGATACACAAACAAAAAGGCCAACCAATCGGGAGGGGTGGAGGAGGGTGTGTGTGGGTGTGGGTGTGGGTGTGTGTGTGTGTGTGTGTGGGGGGTGTGCTGGGGAGGAGGAGAAGCTTGTGTAAATCCACATGGCTGCTTGATTGCGCTGCTACAGTTGGGGGTTTTCACAGCACGGTAAACAGTGGCGTCTGTGCCTGTGTTTGTGATTGTGGAGAGGGCGTGTGTGTGTGTGTGAGTGGGTGTGTGTGTGTGTGTGCGGGGAGCGACCGGATTAAAGGCTGTTTTCCCCGGCTCTTGCGTTCGCCACTTGTCGCACGCTTAATTCGGGGCGGTAATTAACTTCTAAAATCTCGTGGCAGTTAGGGGCAAAGTGTTTCGCCCGGTTTTCCTTGGCACGCCAACACAACCATGCCGGCGCATCTGTGCTGTTTACGGCCACAGACACGCCTGTTTATCACACCTCCCGTTGAGGGAGAGAGAAAGAGAGAGGGGGAGAAAGAGAGAGAGAGAGCGAGAGAAAGAGAAAGGGAGAGAGAGAGAGAAAGAGAGAAAGGGAGAGAAAGAGAGAGATAGAGAGAGAAAGAGTGAGACACAATTACAATGAAAAAAGGTAGATACAGAGACAGTGAGAATGAGAAGAAGAGAAAGGGAGAAAGAGAGAGACAAAGAGAGAGAGAGAGAAAGAAGAAGTGAGACACAATTAGAATGAAAAAGGTAGATAGAGAGACAATGAGAATGAGAATAAGAGAAAGGGAGAAGAAGAGAGAGAGAGAGAAAGAAGGAGTGAGACACAATTAGAATGAGAGCGTGAAAAAGACCCAGTTAGAATGAGAGAGAGGTAGATGGAGGGACAGTGAGACTGAGAAGATGACAATGGAACAGAGAGAGAGAGAGAGAGAGAGAGAGAGAGAGAGAGAGGAGGAGAGGAAAGACATGGTTGTGAAGGCATAGAGCTGCTATGCCACCTGATATTATGCTAGCTGTATGTCTCTTCCCTGCTGTAAGAGAGGGCATGTTATTAAGCACTGTGCCTAAGAGAAAGTGATAGAAACTAAGACAGAGAGCGAGAGCGAGAGCGAGAGCGAGAGCATGTGTTCTTGCAGCGATCGATTGGGCTCCTAATGGTGTCTGATATAATATTTTATCCACTGTCAGGGCAGAACCACATAGATACATACTTACATATGTATATACATTAGATACATATTTTCACCAACACACACACGAATTCAAAAAGAGAGAGATGAATACACACACACACACACACACACACACACACACACACCCACACACACACACACACACACATGTTAAAGCCTGCGAGCAGGAGAATCATGTCAGTTGCACGATGACCCAATTAGGGTGCCATGACTGCAATCGGTCTAATTTATGTTCCTATAATAGTCCATGACTGTCACAATTTGGAGTACAAGCCATGGCTGCTGGGCCCGGCCATCAGGCTCATCTGCTCCGTGTGTGTGTGTGCTGGGGCCTGTGCTGTGCTCCAGTCCTCCAGTCAGTGCCCACAGCCCTCCATACTGCCCACAGCCCTCCATACTGCCCACAGCCCTCTATGGCAGTCATCATGCCAGTCTCTCTCCTTCCCCCTCTCTCTCTTTCTCTCTCCCTCTCTCTCTCTCTCTCTCTCTCTCTGTCATTCTCTCTCACTCTCTCTTTCTGCCTCTTATTCGCTCTCTCTCTCTCTCTCTCTCTCCCCCCCTCTCCATACTGCCCACAGCCCTCCATCAGCCCACAGCCCTCTATGGCAGTCATCATGCCAGTCTCTCTCTCCCCCTCTCTCTCTCTCTCTCTCTCTCTCTCTCTTGTTCTCTCTCACTCTCTCCTGTTCTCTTGCACTCTCTCTTTCTGCCTCTTATTCTTTCTCTCTCTCCCTCTTCATAGTGCCCACAGCCCTCCATCAGCCCATAGCCCTCTATAACAGTCATCATGCCAGTGGATGACTGGGAGAGTGCTGTGGTCTCTCTGTCTGTCTGTCTGTCTGTCTGTCTGTCTTCACCTGCCCTCACTCTCACTTTCTTTCTTTCTTTCTTTCTTTTTTATTCTTTCTTTGTCTCTCAGCCTTGCTTACTCTCTCATCATTACTATCCTCCTCTCAACTCATTCTCTCCATCTGCCCATCTAAAGTCCATCCAACTCTCACACCCTCTCACACATTCACTCACTCACTCACTCACTTACCCTCTCACTCTCTCACTCACTCCCTCACGCTCTCACTCTCTTTCTCTGTCTCTCTCTCTCTTCCTCTCTCTATCTCTTTCTTTTTTTCTCTGTCTTGCTTGCTCTCTCAATATTGCTCTCCCTCTCTCCTCTCATTCCCTCCAATATTTCCAGTGTAGCAGTACCCTCCACTCTCACAAACTTTCTTTTTATTCCTTTGTTTCTCTGTCTCACTCGCTTGCTCTCTGCTCTCTGATCATTTCTCTCCCCCTCTTCCTCTCCTCCCCTCATTCTATCCATCTTGCCCATCTAGAGCACACCCCTCTCTCACACCCCCTCTCCTCCCCTCTCTGATATTATCTTCAATTCAATTTTCGAGCAATTACAGTCCATTTCAGAGGTCTGGGGGCTCAAGGTGTGTGTGTGTGTGTGTGTGTGTGTGTGTGTGTGTGTGTGTGTGTGTAGGGGTTGCGTCGGCTTTCTGATTGGTGTGCGCATGTTTGACTGGGGATAAATGACTCGGTGGTCCACGCATAAGAATGAGCTTTTATCATTTGTGCTAGTGTGTGTGTGTGTGTGTGTGTGCTTGTGTGT
>CM059267.1:5958893-5968893 GCA_030347295.1 Setipinna tenuifilis | reverse complement strand
GCTCTCGAGCATCTCGTTTCCCACATGGTGGCTTTGTGACTGTGTGTTTAGAGCTGCTGCTCGGCTTTGGGTCTGTATTCAGAAAGGCATATGGTACATATGTTTGCTGGGTGTGCGAGTGTATGTGATTGTGTTATGTGTGTGTGTGTGTGTGTGTGCCAGTGGGTGGTGTGGTATTGGAGGATGGCAGGCTCACAGGGTAATTAATGTTATTCCATTAAAGCGATGATGGGGAAATGCTAAATATTAGAGCTACAGAAATGCTATTTATCTGGTTACAGCCACTCTTACCAGTATGGAGGTTATGTGGGGTTTTTTTCTGCAAATATCCAAATCAGGAAAAAAATATACAATAAAAGGTTAAGTATTCACAGTATTAAGATAACACAGTATTTCCAGCAATATTTGTATTTATGCTCTAAAACATATACAGTATATATCAGAGCTCTTGTAACTAAAATATCATATTAACAAATTCTACATTTATAATAAACAAGTATTTAGACCATTTGTTGTGACATTTAAAAATCCAGGCACAGGTCCGGGCACATGCAGTTTCTTTAGGTCAGCTTTGAGATGTTTCTACAGCTTGAATGGTGTCCATCTCTCATGGTGTCCATGAGTTGACATGATCCAGAGAAGCACATATACATAAACAACTCAGCCATGGAGAACCTACCTGCACCTACCTACCTGTGTTTTGTTGTTCATGCTGTATTAAGATAAATGATGCATGTAAAATAAACAGTTTGAGTCTTTGATTACGATAACAAAACACTTCTGGGGAACTGTGAGGATGAGCCATGGAGAACCTGCCTGCACAACTTAGCATTTTAGAAAATGTAAATGGTCCTCCTAGAATTGTATAGTATTATGTTGTGTTTGTTGTGGATGCTGTATCAAGATACATCATTTATGTAAAATAAATAGTTTGAGTCTTTTATTACGATAACAAAACACTTCTGGGGACCTGTTAGGATGTAGTGTGTCCAGGGTCGTAAAGGTTGGCACAAAGAGGCGGCGGAGAATCAAAAATGGCGTAGCTTGTAAATTATTTTTTCCACCACAGGTGACAATGTGCTCCAATTGAAAAATCCACAGAAAAAAGGCCAAAAAATGTGTCCATGTGAGTGTGAGTGAGTGTTTATCTGAATGAAAGAAATGGGGTCCACACACTTGACATCCTTTTTACTGTTACTTTCTTTTTTGCACTGAATGATGTTTTTTAACCATTGTTAAGGAGGAAGACCAACAATACTGGAAACGTCATTCTGTGCCAAAAAGAAATGTAACAGTAAAAAAAGGAGTTCAAGTGTGTGGACCCCTCGGGCAGACACTCTCCTGTGTGGAATAAGGCTACTTGACACATTTTACCCTGCGTCCGAGATGTGTGCAATGATTTTATTTTTTTTTGTAACTATCTGACCTCAAGCCAAACAGGGACTAATAAGTGCACTCAACATAAAGGCGCTCTGCAGTTTACCTCCGCCTCCAGCCTCTGGCACATCTCAGGAAATTACACCATTAATGGACAGGAAACAGGAAGCAGCCGATGTTTAACAGCTCATCAGAATCGGCCCTTATTGTGGCCAGACTCACTGTAGACAGTCTTCACCATTTTTCGAGAAGATCCAAGGTCAAGATGACCTGTGGCCAATTGCAGTGAAGCCTGTGTCTATGTAGGATGATAAATTCCTAAATTCATAAACATACAGCAAATGTCAAGAGAAACAAATGAGGTATTCCCTTGAGAATTAAGTGAATGACAATAGACACAATCTAGTAAAATTTCACAATGTTAAGGCACGGAGCTGGGGGAACATTTGTGAAGATTTCTGCTGCACCAAAGTAAACAATTATGTGGCAGGCCTTTTACTTTCTGAAGCTGGGGTCTCCACCTATGGAAGACACTTACAGAAGGACTGCCACATTACATCAGTCTGGGCTTCATGGCAGGGTAGCTGGATGCAAGCCTGTCTTCAGTAGCCTGGGCCCACCCATACCCCATGTGATGTTGCATAATAATTTCACGTTTTAGTCAGTCTGGCAAACATGCCAATCTGTTCCTTTGCCTGAGAAATCAGGCACCAATGAAAAAATAATGCTACGCATATGACATCGGAATCAGTGGTCTATTTGGTTGTAGGCAGAGATAGAGGGATTTGATAGATGCTCATTGGTCCCACCTCTGAGAGCTTTCTGTCTATTGGATCTTTGCCAGACCAAGCGCCGTCTACGAGCTTGCCGCGACAGCCAGGCTATGTCTTCAGTGGAAGACACAGGAAATCCTACTTGGAGCTTCTGGGAAATCACCTTAGGGACAGAGAAACAGGATCTTCTGGTCTGACGAAAGTAAGGTTAAACTCTTTGGTCTCCATGCTAAACATCAGGTCCGGAAGAAAGTCAGGCACCACTCACCATTTGCTCCAGAGCCACCACAACAGTAAAAGCACCCAACAGGGGGGTGTTTTTCAGTGGCAACTGGCCAGGGTTGAAGGAAAGCTAAAGAGAGCACAGAGTATAGAGATATCCACAATGAGAACCTGCACCAAAGTGCTCAGGACCTCTGCCTGGACACTGGCATTCAGCACATAGCCAGGACAAGGCGAGGTATTGTAACCTTCATGGGGTTTACATTGTAAATAGGCACAGGCCTTAATAACAGGATATTCTGTATTTGTTTATTTCTTTCTTTAAAGTGTGGGATAGTTAACCTGTTAAATGAGTTTTCAAAGTTGCTGTTTCCTTGTTTGACCAGACTAGGAAGCTACTGTATGATCCAAATGTGTTTTTTCCTGAAATAAACAGTTATTAAAAATGCTAATAGGTTTGTACTTGTTGTCATGCGTGATTGGAAATGTTGCTAAAAATTACACTACTGTTGCATTCAGAAGCTGTGAATACATTTATTGCTGGTATTTTTTCATCATGGACAAAAGCAAGATAGCAATGAGGGGTGCCTAAACATCTCCTGCCCCCCCCCACCCCCCCCAGACACAAAATCTGAGCTCCGCCGCTGGTTTACAATGCTGTTTTATTGCTGCATTGACTGGATCTGGAACTTGCAACTGTGACACACAATGGATTGGGAGGAGGAGGGCGCACAACCAGGTGGGCTAAAAGCAAAAGGTGATTTAGTTAAGTCCCCATCCCCATGAGTCATCAGCAGCGAATTAAATGACGCTGCACAACTAGCAGACTTCTCCAGCTGGCTTTACTGCACAGGCACCAAATAGCACCAGTTGGCAGACGCTACACTAACTGGGGGGAAAAAAAAAAACTCAGGGAATGTTCTTGAGTGGCCCTGCCAAAGTCCTGACCTGCACCTCATCAAACATCTGTGAAATGTCTGGAAAATGGCCGGGCACCGACAGCTTGCATTTAACCTGACAAAGCTTGAGAGGATCGGCAGAAAAACAAAAGAAAAGAAAAGAAAGGAAAAGAAAAGGCAGAAAATCCACAAATTCAAGGCCGCAGAGCTTGTTGAGTCATCCAAGAGAGAACATCAAACTGTAATCTCTGCCAAAGGTGTTTCAGTGAGCAGGCTGCGACTACACTACACTACAGGGTCTGCTTGCTCCGTCACCATAGGGCATTGCATTGAGTGCAGATTAATGAGAGAAAAAGTCAAAAAGATTGAACAATTACTGATTTATCTACTAAGAATAACATCTTAATAAATAATATTAGTAGAAGGCTGTGACACAACAAATTTTGAAAAGTGAGGGGGGGAAATACTTTGAGGGCGGCAAATACTAAATCTGATGGAAGTTAATATATTCATTTTAATAGGAAAGAGACAAAGTAAAACATCACTACAGTCTGCATGTGTGTAGGTGCTTGTGTTACTACTCACTTCTATCACTGACAGAATAATAACGTCATCCATAATGTTTTTATTTTATACGCAAACAGCTGCTGTCTTGTCTGTATAAAGGACATCCTATGTATTCTTGAATGCATCACACATCAAGCATTATCTCTTTTGAATGTAGAAACATACCACTGGTCTAAAGCTATATACTGCTGGTATGATGCTATGGGCATGTTATTTCTGTGCATTCATTTTGTGTGTGTGTGTGTGTGTGTGTGTGTGTGCGTGTGTGTGTGTGTATGTGTGTGCGTGTGTAAATTTGTTTGGTTTGTGTATGTGTGTATTTGTGTGTTTGCATATTTGTTTGTGTAAATAGGCTTGTGTATGTGTGTCTGGTGTGTGTGTGTGTGTGTGTGTGTGTGTGTGTGTGTGTGTGTGTGTGTGTTTTATATTGTGTCTGCAGCTTCATTGCGCAAGGTCAGCAGGCTGGCTGCCTGCTCCCCGCTGCTCCAGTAGCGGTGCCACAGCAGTGTGTGTGTGTGTGTGTGTGTGTGTCTGCGTGTATGTGTGTGTGTGTGTGTGTGTGTGTATGTGTGTGTGTGTGTGTGTATGTGTGTGTGTGTGTTTGTGTGTGTGTGTGTGTGTGTGTGTGTGTGTGTGTGTGTGTGTGTCTGAGGGGCAGCTTGTATTTACATTCACCGCCTCACCTGCAGCCCTCCACACTCACTCTCAGATGCAGTCGCACTCACATCTGCCGGGTGCAGTCTACCAGCAACCAGTAGGGGGCACTCTTTACACTACTGAGATTTCATAGAAGCAGCACCATTATCAACAGTGAGTTATTTATTTTTACAGATAATATAGAATGAGGGTGTGTGTTTGTGTATATTGTATGAAAAAAAGAGTATGTAGTAGTAGTAGTAGTAGTAGTAGTAGTAGTAAACCTGTATTGTCACTAGTCACAAGCACCAGCGAAATTGGCCATCAACCCATCCAACATAGATACAAACATACATGAATATGACAAGAGGGTAGACAGGATGGGAAGACAGGTATGTAAAAGGAATAAAGCATCACATGAGGAAAGGGGTGTACTGTGTGTGTGTGTGTGTGTGTGTGTGTGTGTGTGTGTGTGTGTGTGTGTGTGTGTGTGTGTGTGTGCGTGTGTGTGTGTGTGTGTGTGTGTGTGTGTGTGTGTGTGTGTGTAAGTGTGTGTGTCTAAGTGCATTTCTATATTTGTGCTTCAGTGTGTGTGACTCTTCTTGTGTGTGACGCTCCTTTGCATCCAACGGTACTCCATGTGTGCCACATATCAATCTGTATCTGTGGCGAGTCTCTGGGGTCCACTGGGCCATGACTCAGGTCGATGGGGGGAACAGGAAGTCAGTCATCTTCTGGAGGTGAAGGCTTCAGAGCCAATAAAATTGGCCAAATAAGGCAACAGTGTCACAACCTAAAGTGATGTATGGACTGTTTATTTTATTTTATTTATTTATTTATTTATTTTATTTTTTGAGAAAATGGTCCACAGACAAAAACCAATTGCCAAGTAATCGAGTGACAGAAGTGAATGCATATCGTGATTGACAGCTGTCAATGTCCATTTCTACCTGTCACAACATAGTCGTCATCAGTGGCCTAGAGCCGAAGCAGATCGATATAGGGCAAAATCAAAGCCTAAAGAAAATGAGAACTGGTACACTCCTGCGTTTTAAAGGATGAATCCTCTCACAAGATTCTTTACATATAATAATATTATATGTTCTTTAAATATAATATAATATAATATAATATAATATAATATAATATAATATAATTGACCTTTAGTGTTACACAAACATAAAAAAACATAAATGTATCTGGTTTCAGTCATTCCCTCCTCTCTCTCTCTCTCTCTCCCCCCTCTCTCTCCCTCCCTCTCTGTCTCCCTTTCCGTCTCTCTCTCTCTCTCCCTCCCTCTCTCTCTCTCTCTCTCTCTCTCTCTCTCTCTCCATCTCTCTCTCTCTCTGTCTGGCACGCAGCCGCATGCTGAAGTGAAGTGCACATGGTGTGGTTAATGTGACCAGCTCAGGCACTGGGAGCATGTGTGCCTGCCTCTCCTCTGGGAGAGCTGGGAAGCATCTGCTGGCTGGGCGAATCACTCCCCAAAGCAGAGAGAGAGAAAGTGCGAGAGAGGAGAGAGCGATAGAGGGAGGAAGAGAGAGAGAGAAGGGGAGGGAGAGGAGAGAGAAGAGAGAGAGAGCGAGAGACGTGGGGGGGAGAGAGAGAGAGAGAGAGAGACAGAGGGGGGGAGAGGAGAGAGGGTGAAGGTGGTGTTAGGGTGGGGAGTGTGTGTGTGTGTGTGTGTGTGTGTGTGTGTGTGTGTGTGTGTGTGTGTGCAGCACTGGGCTGGAGAGAGGGTGACAGCAGCAGCAGAGGTACAGTCTGCTAGAGCATGACACTGCTGAGACTACACACTACAAGTTTATTTGGGAGGGTGAAAGCTGGCACGACCTCTGCATTTAATTTCATTTTTCTTTCTATATTCCATATTCTTACTCAACTAATTGATCTCTCTCTTTCTCTCTCTCTCTCTCTCTCTCTCTCTCTCTCTCTCTCTCTCTCGCTCTCTCTCTCTGTCACTGTGTGTGTGTGTGTGTGTGTGGTGTGTGTGCGTGTGTGTGTGTGTGCTTGCAGTATGTCTAGAGTCATTGAGTCTAGACTGAGGTATTTTGCATTCTTGCGCCAGAGATATATTTAGCCCTGCCCATAAACTAAGAAGAAGAGTAAAGCAGGGGCCCGGTACAGAATGTCATTTGCCCCCCTGATGTACTGCGGTGACCTTTCTGAGGTGTGTGATTAAGTCACATGTCTAGACGGCCCTCGTATGCATGCTATCTGCACTCTTAATGAGCTTATCGAGGCTAATTGAACATTCTTCACATGTGACAGTCCTCTCACATACACATTATACAAACACCTGGTTGAAGGCCACGACTGTCACTGAATACGACTCTGTGTGTGTGTGTGTGTGTGTGTGTGTGTGTGCGTGTGTGTGTGTGTGCATGTGCGTGCTTGCTCTGTCTTCCTGTTTCCCCGTGTGTAACTGTGACTGAGCACCGCACACAGCACTTAACTGCTAAGCAGGTCACTCTTGTTTTTGATCCCTGCCTGTATTTCTTTTTTATTTGATTTATTTTCCCCTTATTTTTTTTTTCTTAGGGACAGGAGGGCATTATTGAGCACCACAGCTGCAATCAGTAGCTTTTTGCTCTGTCTGTCCCGTGGACTCTTGTTCTGACTCTTGTGCAGTTTTTCTGGGAGACGGGGAGAGAAAAGAGCAGAGCAGTGTGTGTGTGTGTGTGTGTGTGCGCGTGCGTGTGTGTGAGAAAAGAGTTGGTGTGAGCCACACTCATACATCATTGGCTCGGCTGGATGCAGGCTCAGCTGTTTCCTCTTTGAGATAGCGGGCCACAGCCTTCCACTCTCGCTGCCATAAAGTGAGCGTTGCTGCTGCTGCTGCTGGATGGTGGATGGGTGGGGGAATCGCTCTGCCATAAAGTGAGCGTGCTGCTGCTGCTGGTGGTGGATGGGTGGGGGAATCGCTCTGCCATAAAGTGAGCGTGCTGCTGCTGCTGCTGGTGGATGGGTGGATGGGTGGGGGAATCCTTCAGTTTTATTTAGTGCTCATGTCAGGTTGTGTTCTTAATGCCTCGTGCTGTTCTCTACTGTATGTCTTACTTGTCCACATAGACAATGGGACACAGTCTGTGTTTTAAAAAACAATAACTTGAATTGTGGGTAACATGAAGAATAACTACTGTACTCCCTATAAATCATGTGTAAATGTATTTGTTAACTCTTAGCTAACACCTTGTCATGTTGGTCATTTGTTAAACTTTATTTTCACATTATTTCTCACCAATAAATCATTTATAGACATATCTGTATTCTGTCTGTCAGACTGTCTGTACAAAAGAAGAAAAGAGGTGCACACATCCAAACAAAATACAATCACAGGTCCTGGAGAAGTGTAGCAGGTATTTCTGTATTTTTGCTCCAGATAAATATTTTATTAAAAAAAAACAAGGCAGTGTTTCTTTTATACAGACAGCCAACAGACAAGCAGACAGAATATAGATATGTTTATAAATCATTTATTGATGAGAAATAATGTGATGATAAAGGTTCACAAATGATGAACAAAGTGTTAATTAAGAGTTAACGTATACATTTATACATGATTTATAGGCAGTGTTACTGAATTGGGTGGTGTTCTGCAGTGAGGAGTACTAAAGTGCTCGAACGCTAACTCTGATTAGACTCTGTCGAGCCATTACTCCGACAGACACTCAAGATGGCCTAGAGCAGAAACACATTAAGTTATCTTTTATTAAGGCATTATGTTTTATTAAGGCATGATCTAATAAAATAGACATACTGTACGCTTTAATATTTGGTGTTCACTTTCATTTAAAAGCCTTTTTACTAACTTTACTTCCTAACCTAAAGAGGGAATTTATTTTAGGGCCGGCTCTACAGACTCGCTGTTCTGCCAATCAGTGTGTTCGTCTTTATTAGGCCAGGAGCCAGGTCCACCCCTTTAGGATGTTTTTTGCTACCTTTTTTTTTTACTATTATTTCCTGTTATCTTATATCTTGGGCCATCACAAGTTGATAAGGACCACCCCCATCCCAGCCCCGCTTGGTCTCGGGGCCCAAAAAACACCCTCATTGGAAAAACTGCTGAAATGATGTAACTGTAAATATTAAGGTACTGCAACTGCATAAGTTGATAAGGACCACCCCCAACCCCAAAGGTAGCAAAAAAAACATTGTGAGGAGTGGACCTGGCAAAACTAACATAACTAACAAACACTAATCCAACTCTCTCTCTCTCTCTGTCCCTATGCAGAAGTACATATGTCTACTGTGTCCCTACTCCCTTTGTCTACTGTGTCCTTTGTACACCTCTGTTGCTTATGTGACTCTACTGTTGAGTTTATCACGATTTTTTAAGTATTTAATATTTTTACTAGAAGCATGTTTCGTGATTCTTTTAGTCAATTATCTAAGTCTTTTTGTAAGTCGCTTTGGATAAAAGCGTCTGCCAAATGCAATGTAATGTAATGTAATGGCTCCGGGCCCATATGAGGGAGCTGGCTGGCTGACCCATGCTGGCCAGGAGGCTAAAGGGTCTGACTCTGAGGTTGGCCTCTGTGCCTCTGTGTGGAGCCGGGGCCATTTATTGATGAAGCAGCCGAGGAGATGAGGAGGCAGTGGAGGGTGAAGCTGATGATCTTTGACTCAGTGGAGGTGAATGGCTTCCTGCTGCGTCTGAGGCTCCCCTGTGAATGAGGACGGAATGACAAATTAGCGGAAGATGACACGCAAAGGACAAATCAGCGAGACAAGGACAAGCAACATGCTACTGGACTGCTTCTGCAAATAACACAAGAAGGAGAGAAGGACAAACTAGTGTATGTATGTAACGGTTACATGTTGTAATGCATACAGGATGTATTACATTATATTACATTACACTTAGCAGACGCTTTTATCTAAAGCAACTTACAAAAAGACTTTTTGTAAAGACAAACAAACATGCTTCTAGTAAAAATATTAAGTACTTAAAAAATCGTGATAAACTCAACAGTAGAGTCACTGTCGTTTAATTATCGTTGACAGCTAGTCACCAACATCATAAATCCTTTCCAGTGTGACTACGCACCCATAATTGAAACATAATGCTACCAATCAAACTAGACATTTGGTCACTCCTTTATTTTGATAGCTCCATGGATAGTTCAGTAGACTTAAGGTTAAAATAAGCGACTGGGTTTGATTAAGGTGACAAACAAGAAAATAATAAACCATGACAATCTGTAAATCTGTAAAGCCTCTGTGGGTGGATTATTCAAATAAAGTGTCACCAAACATTTTTTTAAATCTATGCACTACCCTCTCTAAATCTAACCTGCTGTCTACAAAATTATGTTGATTACACTCTGTGCACCATGCACGAAATTATAATACAAGTTTCAGAGATCATTAGGCAAAATGTATGTGACAGAGTAGCTGTCCATGGTGCTGAAATATCACACAACCCACATGTTGATTTTGTGGGTTGATTTGTCTTTCAAATAAAGATATCTGAGTGTAGGTCATTTGTGTGTTGTGTTCATGTTCTCTCAGGTTGCTTGAAGG
>CM059267.1:5951393-5953893 GCA_030347295.1 Setipinna tenuifilis | reverse complement strand
GACTGGCTTACTGGCAAAAGAGTCACCTAAAATTGTATGTGTTGTTGTTCGTGAACATTTTCTAGAGTAAATCACCACGTCACAGTAATGTGTGGGAACAGACAAGACAGAATCCAGTGGCCCATAAACAACTGATAAATTAATTAGGCTAGTAAGGGAGGGGAGGGGAAGTGTCAAGCACCAGAGGTGTCAATCACGGGTTCAGAAAGTAAAAAGCCTGCCATGTTGTCCTTGTATTACATTACTGTACATTACATTACATTTGGCAGACACTTTTATCCAAAGCGACTTACAAAAAAGGAGGACATAAGCAACAGAGGTGTAAAAGGACACAGAGTAGGGACACAACAGACATATGTACTTCTGCATAGGGACAGAAAGAGAGAGACAGTTGGTTTAGTGATTGTTAGTTATGTTAGTTTTGTTAGAAAGGGAAGCAATTGCTGAAGAGAAGGGTTTTTAGAAGCTTTTTAAAGATAGGGACACAAGTTAAGATTGTAACACAAGTGACTTTACTGAGGAGCTGATCTACCTGTGCCTCTTGAGTGCTCATTACAATCAGCTGATTGAGAGCTGGTTGGATCATATTTGTGGCAGGGTTTTTTTTTTACTTTCTGAATCTGGAATTGACACCTCTGGCGAGCATTCACTCCATGAGCCCGAGCCTCCAGGTGTGCTCCAGGTGAGCGGACACACACACACCTGCTGCTCACCTTTCACATCCAGTGGTTAGGCAGGAGCCACGGGGCGGAGCTGTTACGTCCCTCTTCCACCTGTAGGTGGCTGTAGTGCCTCCTATTAGTTAACGTTGTTTTCCTGTGCTAATGATTTTCAGGTGTTACCTGTTAGGAGGTGGAGTTTCGTTTCCCTACCTGGAAATTGCGTTCGTTTAAAAGGGAAGCTGTGACCAGGAGCGATGGGGGATGCCTTCCACACTAGCAGCTATTGCCGTTGTTGTTTGCCGACTTAGATTTAGATACTTGTCTTTATTTTCTAAATACTATTTTTCGTTCATTGTAAAACCTTTTCATGAGTCAATAAATCCCCTAGACTCGAGCCAGTTTGACTTTTTGGTCATTGTGTGTTACGCTGGGTAACTGGTTGTAACAGGAGCACACAGAGAGGGATGCTGCTCACCAGCCTCCGACCATCACAACAGTGTAATCGGTCCTCCAGTGCCTTGTCTGGAGTAAATCACCACATTACAGAGAAATGTGTGGGAACAGACAAGACCGAATTCAGTGGTCCATAAACAGCTGATAAATTAATAGGGAGGGAGGGAGGGGAGGGAATGAGAGGCCGTGGCGTCAACAGTCAGAGTCTTTGGAACAATGTGACTCTGTGTGGGATGAGAATTTCGAATTTGAATCCGCAGTCCATGGTGAAAGGAATTTAGTGGCCTCCATCAGCTAGCTAGCAGCATGAAATAACAGCAATGTGCTGAAGCCCAATGGATAGAGAACAAAGACCACCAATGTTGAATTTGTATCATTTTGCGACAAATGATTTCAAAAGTTTCAAACGATTTATCTTCAGATGAATCATTTCAAAGTTACATGTCAATTAAAATTAAAGACGTAGCTTAAAATTGTTTGACAGTCCATATCTTGGTTTCTAATTGCCCAAATTCTACACAGTTTTCTTCGAATATGCACCACATTTTGTGACATTTCGTCTCAGGGACCACTGAGATAAACAGCATAGAATGCCATAGCACCAGTGGCTAACACCACAATATCCGACTCAGGAGCTCCCCTAGTGGTCAAAGTCCACCAGTTACACCTACACGGCATAACCATTCAAAACCGGGATTTGTGAACGTGAGGAGACCCGTCAAAACATTTTACTACACTTGGCTATTCCAGCCTATTAGCATTTGAGTTTCATTTTTCAAAACTCAATACCATGCAGCGGTCATATCATGTATCGCTATGCGGTACATCTAGTTTTCTCTCATTTCATTCTTTTTCTCTCTTTATCTTTATCCCCATCATTCTACTTTCCCTTTTCCCTTACAAGTCCTACCTATCTTTCCCTCTCTCTCTCTCATTCTCTCTGTCTCTCTTTCTCTCTCTCACTCCCCTCCCTCCTTCTTCTGTTGATCCATGCATGAGGGAGGATTTCCTGAAGACCAAAGAGCCCATTACCCAAGGGTCATTAGGCTCCAAGTAGAGCATGTCAAGCCTGTGACTCTATTTTCACACTGGCAGACGTGTGTGTGTGTGTGTGTGTGTACGTGTGTATGTGTATGTGTGTGTGTGTGTGTGTGTGTGTGTGTGTGTGTGTGTGTGTGTGTATACTTGTGTGTATGTATATGTGTATGTGTATGTATATATGTGTGTGTGTTTGTGGGTGTGTGATTGTGTGTGTGTGTGTGTGTGTGTGTGTGATTGTGGGTGTGTGATTGTGTGTGTGCGTGTGTGTGTGATTGTGGGTGTGTGATTGTGTGTGTGTGTGTGTGTGTGTGTATGCATGTGTTCATGTGCGTGACAGACAAGAA
>CM059267.1:5938893-5946393 GCA_030347295.1 Setipinna tenuifilis | reverse complement strand
TTTTACAGTCTCCTGGTTGGACCAACATGCATCAGTGGGAGAATGCGATGCATCAAGGCACCAGAGAAGGTGCTTCATTTTATTAGTGACACAATCAATGATTGGAAAGATGTAGCTAATCAAAGCAAGAGCAGCCACCTTAGACTGGTTAATCAAATCCTGATTAAACAGCTAATTAACCCTGTCCAGTTCAAGTGATGAGCGTTGATCTTGCCCCCCCCCATCCCCCCACCCACACACACACACACACACACACATACACACACCACACACACACCCACCCTTACCCACCCACCTTTCAGTAACACCTTGCCTTCTCTTCCTTTGCAACAAAGGCTGCAGGACAGCTGCCAGGACTAGTTCTAAGCTCCTTGTCAGCCTTCATGACGCATAACCTTAAAATGTTATGAAGCGCTGTTCCTCTGCCGTCCAGCTCTCCTTGGCCCCCTTACTTCCTTAGCTCCGTCGCTAACTAGCTAGCGCTGTAATTATGGGCAGGCCTGCTGACAGATTGAGGTCATTCATTATGATGTAAGCTCCCTCCTCGCGAGTGATTGTGACAGGTGTCATGTTCTGAGGTAAGGACGGGTTTTGGTTGAGCAACTTTTTTTTGCTCAAGCAAATTGCCTCTTGCGGAAACATCAAGCGCTCCGGGTTCCAAATGACAGTGATATTTTACTTCAAAACAACTGGCTGCCTTTTGATTTTAAATGGGCACTGTTAGATATCCATCAGTTCCATGTTCCATTCGCTACCTTTTTATTCCCCAGAAATGTACAAAAAGACCATGTTAAGTATAAAGACACATTAGTGCTTTAAGCAATCAAACAGAAATAATAACGACGGGAGAAATGAAAGTCTGTATAATTTGCAGTGCCGCAATTGCTGAATTGTATAAGACTGACCTAAATGACACAGACTGTGAAAGGGCTTTATGAAGAGGGGGCACTAACACAAAGCTGATGACAGACTCCTGTAACCTTGATGTGCTTTTAATGTGTGTGTGTGTGTGTGTGTGTGTGTGTGTGAGAGAGAGAGAGAGAGAGAGAGAGAGAGAGAGAGAGAGAGAGAGAGACAGAGAGAGAGAGAGAGAAAGTGTGTGTGTCTGCGTGTGAAAGTGTGTGTGTGTGTGCGTGGGTGTGAGCTTGTGTGCGTGTGTGTGTGTGTGCGAGAGAAATCTGTGTGTGTGTGGAAGAAAATGTGTGTGTCTGTGTGTGAAAGTGTGTGTGTGTGTGTGTATGTGTGTGTGTGTGTGCTTGTGTGTGTGTGTGTGTGCTTGTGTGTGTGTGTGTGTGTGTGTGTATGTGTGTGTGTGTGTGTGTCAGACAGCATCTGCACCTCCTCTACTGATCAATACCCAGCCAAGGGCACCTGTACACACAGACGAGCAAGAACAGAGTCTCGGCCTGCCAGCAGATGACTGGCTTAGATAGCGTCAGTGTGGGACATCCTAAGGAGTGTGTGTGTGTGTGTGCGTGTGTGTGTGTGTGTGTGTGAGAGAGAGAGAGAGAGAGAGAGAGAGAGAGATAGAGAGAGAGAGACAGAGAGAATATGTAGAGTAATGAGTGATGATATCTGTAATGGACACTCAGACAAGGGGGCTGAATGCTGAGTGTCAATGAGCTGTCAGTAGGGCAGGGTTTGGGTGTGGGAGGGCATGACATGTCTGTAAAACACAATCTGATTGGACAACCTCTTTACTAACTATACTCTTAGTCAGGGTTTGAGTGTGGGAGGCCATGACATGTCTGTAAAACACAATCTGATTGGACAACTTCTTTACTAACTACTCTGGTTCTACCACTTTTGGCACATTCATATGTTTCATTCAGGGTTCATTAGGATACACTGACATATTTAACCAATCACAGGCCTTGTTAAAGTATGATAAAATTAAAATGTTATTTTAGGCTTGAAAGGAAGAATTCGGAAACCAACACTTAACGGCCTTAGCTTTGATTAGAAATTGGTGTGTCTCAGGTGTCTAGTTGTAGTCTTTTAATAAGTGTCTTTATACAAAGTTTTCACTGTAATTTGTAATGACAAAACAGGCAATTGACACTGAACAAGGAATAAAAAATAAAGTGTTTCACATAATTGCATTTATTGAAATTACATTAGTTTTGAGGGTCTTCCTTTTTTTAACAATATGCAGTATATTTTGTGATGAGATCATGGACAGAGAAAGTAAATCATATTTATTTTAGCCTCGCTTCTGTAACAGAGATAATATCGGTCTTTCAATATCACAGAAGTTTCCTATTTGTCCAAAATTCAGGCCAATATGAAAAACCACGGTTACTGGAGGGCTACGGGACAGTGGGGGAAATGGCCTAACGCGCGCCCCCGCCTGTCGCGGACGAATATTAGAATATGTCGTTTTCGTGCAGTCTGTTTGTTACATGGTAGAGCGAGAGCGAAAGACAGAGCGAGAGAGAGAGAGCGAGCGGGCAAATAAGGCACAGCAGCAGCAGCAGTGGCGGCAGCAGCGTCAGTGCATCTGTGTGTCTTCGTATCGACTTGTCTCCGGCTGCCAATCGTCAGTCAATCGGTTTGGGCTTGAGATTTCACAGCAGCTGATCTTCAGGAGCATTTGCTGTCCGCCGACACAGACAGACGTTCGGCTTCTACCCTTCGTTTCCCCCTTACAGAGTAAAAACGCGGCTCCGTCACATTTCTATACCAGTTTCTTGCATTTTTAATGGAAAATGGCGCTCTGCCCTCTGTCATCCGGAATGTTTTGCTTGCTTTCAATTCCAACTATCCTGCTCATCTGCGTGTCCTCGCCAGGGACAGTGTCTCAGAAATTCCCACAGCATTACACGTAAGTACCGACTGAAAGGGGGCTCAAAACGGGAGCGCAAAATTGGGACAGGTGGCCTGACCGTAATGTTTACCCAAAGTGCGATAGTGGCGCGATGCGCTCTCCATCTCACCCGCTCTCTGTCCTCCTTTTCTTTATGTCTCTTGTAGGCTATGCTATTTATTTTAAGAACCTGACTACATCATAACGATGTTGATGTTACATACTTAATGGCATTGACTTATGCAGCATTTGCATCGTCGTAGTTCGTCGCGTTTGCTCATCCTCACACGCCGTTAGCCCTTGCGATGAAGGGACGGCATGCTTGAAGGTTCACTTTGAAAGGGGCAACGCACAGGTGTTCAGCACTACGGAAAGCACGGCGTTCAATTATTGATCAGGAGAGCCGTGAACCTAGAATTGGAGCTCCTTTTCATTCCGGACGTCACAGTGTTATATTTTGAGCCTCTTCCTGTTGGGCTGAGGAAGAGCTCTGGTCAAATATGGTTCATGAATTCGTCCTCCACACACTGAGGCGACCGGTTAGGGTTGAGGTCTCGGAAGAACTGTTACACAGCCGTTGTGAAAGACATGCCGACAGACTGTTACCTGAGAACTCTAGAACAGAAGGCTAGTCTGCTTCTTGGCTTACTCCAGACATAGGCAAACAAAACAAACGCAGTAATGAGCGGTTGACTCTGGAATTTAGTGGGGTTATTCTTTTGTATTTCGGACAAAAAAATGTATTATTATATCAGACCCACGCCTCCTGCCCTGCAGCACCTGCCTTGCCATTAAAGATGGTATTGGCATTTGCCCTTCGCTGTGACCGAATGGGAACCTGGCTGTTCAGAAATAATAGATTATCGATTTTTAAAATTGGACCCTCTCAAAACTTGGTGGGAATGACATCTTCTTTGGTGTGTCAGCATTTACTGGAGAACCCTTTCTCACGTGAGGACTTCTGTCTGAATGAGCCGACAAATGTTTTAGAACGCACGTGGTTTACCAAAGCTCGTGAAATAACTTCACCACTACTTACTTGGTGTGAGACACTGTTCAAAGTTGAGCAGTTCCGTGTATTATTGACCACTGAATTAAAATTACTCGTACAGCGTTACGACAGAAGATGTTAGTCTTTTACAGTGGCTGAGGGTGTTGGCTGCGAGCCAACAGCTCCGACCGCTCTGTCCCTGCCTCCGGGAACTGCTTCCGTCCCGCGTGCAGCCCACACACAGCAGCCCTCTTACCAGTCAGTCCAGCGCTCTCCAAGCTTACTCTCCCTCTCTTTACATAACAGTCCCATTATTGTATGACGGGTTTATGTGGCGATAAAGATAAAAGAACAGAATCGAAGAGAATAAACACGCCATTATTTTAAACAGCTGCAAAAAAATCCATGATTCAGCGCATGGAATCGCTTTGCTGATGATATGCGGGGGATGAGCGGCTTTAAAAGGAACTCCATTTGATAATGAAAACCAGCACAGAATCTGCAACCTTGATTCAAACAGCCAAGCCAATGAGTGTTAAATGCTGTGCCTTATCATATGCGCCTTGGCTAGTCTTGGGAATGTAATCACCATGCTTCTAAAATCATATACTCTTTTTTTTTTTATTGTTTTACCATTTTAAATATGGTTTCAAATTCCAGTGAAAAACGTATCGGTTATCTACCAAGTAGCCATACTCCTACAATAAATTCTTCCTGACAAAACTGCACAGCATTGCACACACCCCGAGCGCACGGGGATCGTAGGAGCTATCAGAGCTGTGTTGTTACGGGAAACTTACTTAAGGATTGTCAGGTTTCTAGGTTACTTTAGATCTTACAGTAACAGTTGCTTCTTTTTTGTCTACAGTACATATCCAGTGTCTGTGCGTCTGAAAATGTGTCTTACAAGCTGTAGTATACTACAATTCTTTGCTCATCAGACAACAAAAGTACTGAGTTGCGAGGTAGCCGAGACATATTTGGAGATCATTGGGTACGAGATCTTAGTAATTAATTAAAACGATTTGGTGTTAACAGAAAATATGGTCTGTAACTGGATAAATGCGTTTTCCATCATGCTTTAATTTTATGAACCCGTAACTCAAAGAGACTAATCTGTTGATATTATTGGTAACATCTTTAAAGTACGACAGAATAGGTTGTCACAGTCGTGGTGTCCTTTTGGTGTTTTTCAGACATTTGTGGCACATGACAATGATTTTATGATGCGGTGACACAGCAAACCAAAAGACAATGCATGCAAATGAATTGAACTGAAACCCGGGATTAGATTACATTACGGCAAATAAAGGGTAATGTGGGGCAGCTCCAAAGTTAATACTTAATTTAGCGAGAATTCTTTTATCCACTTAAGCCACACCCAGTATAGACTATATGGAACGTGTAGTCTGCAAAATACAAAATATATCAGTGTGCGAGAGAGAGAGAGAGAGAGAGAAAGAGAGAGAGAGAGAGAGAGAGAGAGAGCGGTTGATTGGCGACAGGGCGTGTGTCCTTTCCTGGCTTTTATACCTATTATCATTTCCCCTGAGGTTTTCCTTTGCAAATGTCGAGGATTTTTACTGGTATCGTCAGTAGACTCACGCACAAACACCTGACTTCGACCTTGGTAAATGAACCGACGCATACCGATATCTCGCGCATTTGGTTTGGTAATGCACGTCACAGGTGGTTCCGCACGAGTTAATGACTTAATGATTAAGCATATGAATGTCACTCGGCAGTGAAATCAAGCCCCAAAATAGCCTCGTATCTAAGCGACTTACCAGGCGCTCTCAAATGAAAAAAAATGTTTATTTTTTTGGTTGGCCTCTGTTTGCAGTTTTGGTTTTGTTTTTAAAACACTTTCACAAAGATATATTAAATAGAAAAAAGATCCACTCAGTAGTCTACTGCAAAGGAAAACTCACTGAACACATTGGGAAACAATTACAGTCGTCCTGTCGTGGGGTTTGTCGCATGGTCCAACTGGTCTGCTAAATTTCCAAGACACCTCATCAGTAATGGACAATGTTTTTAGTTGTGTTTAATTTTTAAAAAGAATGACATATGGCAAATATAGAACCTGCAAGGCATTCTTAAGTTTAAGCTGTTAACAGCAATGACTCTACAGCAGCTTGTCTGCTCAACAATAAAACGTCCGAGAGACAACAAATATCCAAACACTGTGTGAACTTAGATAAGTGTGATAAGTGTGCCCTATACAGATAAAAATCCCTTGATGTTGTAAAATATCTTGTATCTGCTAAATATGAACAGGAACTACCAACAATATTTCATGTCAGCCAAAAAAAAAGAAAAAGTGATATGAACTTTTAGGAGAAGCACTGAATCTTTGACATATGTAAGGAAAACCCCAAATGATACTAATATGAATACTTCATACACATACTAGTACTTGATGCTTACACATTCTCAATAGTGATAATATATTAATTGGAGGAGTACCATCTGTCAGATGACAGCCACACCACTCCATAATTAGTGTCTCTGAAATATTGGTTTAACATTCACCAATTATTCTGGCAAAGTTACAGAAAATACATAGGAGAAAACATGATTCATCCTACAAGCAAAAATAAAAATCACTCAAACAACAACAAAACATATGCAAAAATACTCAATACTCCTAAATACTCAGAGGAGGATTACAGTTAGTGCACTAATTTAAGTAGTGAACTAGTGTCTGGGAAAGTCTTTTAAGGCTGCCTAAAAGTCAGTGTTGCTGAATCTGTTTGCGGTATGCATTCAGTTAAAATGTTCACACATGAACAATTTTTATGTTGGAGCCCCCATCCCAACCTTCTGCAGAATATATAAATATGGTGTGTATGGAAAAAAAAGCCTTATTTTCCACATCAACATAACCAGGCTGTGCAGGGTTGACAGGCCAAAAACAATATTTCACTATTGAACTTGGTGTCCCCCGAAATCATTAGACTGTGTGATTACACAAAGTGGTGCATGTGGGTGGATTCATAAAGAAGCTTGCATTACCAGACACTGGTGCGAGAGATTCCTTGTCAAAAGCAGTTATGATAATCCTGATCTGAGTCACATGACTGGGCGCGGAGGGCACCAACCTCATCAGGGATAATATAATAGACGTCCAGGCCAGGCAGCCGCACTAGCTGGAGCTCACAAAATGGCAGCAGCTTGGTGGTAATGTGTCCTGAGATCGCTCGCACTGCTCTGCTCTCTGTAAACCCCTTTCTGAGATTGTTCATTTTGGAAAAAAATCTATCTTTTCATTGTTGATGTATCATAAATTGTCTCATAAAAGAAGAGAGGGGCCTCATCAGAAGACCTTCTACACCAATACTCTAGCCTAAGGAGTAAAACATGCTAGCTATGTGTCTACCTTTTTTATTTTTTTATTTTTTGTCTAAACAGAAATTGTATTGTATGTTTTTAACCGTCTTTATCCTTGCCATCCTTCCTGTTGCAACACTGTAGATTTCCACATTGACGGAGTCATAAAGTGGAAATCTTTTCTACCAAGCTGTTGCATGTATGGAAAATACATACTAAATATCTGCTAGTATGTCTAATCTCAGAATCCAAGCTGTCAGTCCTCAGCTTTTCTTGTCTCTAAAGGCAAAACTGGGGAAGAGTGGGATAGCAGAGCTGTTCTCAGATCAGTGGCTGTTGACAGCATCAGATCTCCAGCATCAGATCTAAT
>CM059267.1:5923893-5928893 GCA_030347295.1 Setipinna tenuifilis | reverse complement strand
CAGTTTTGCTCAATGCAAGGTGAAATAAACATTCTATTCTAGTGGCAACACACTGATCATGAACACAAACGCACACACACACACACGCACGCACGCACACACACACACAGTTTTGCTATAATATAGCAAGCTGCCACCACACCGATCATGAACACAAACAGACACACACACATACTCACACACACACACATACACACACACACACAGTTTTGCTATAATACAGCAAGCTGAAATAAACATTCTATACTAGTGCCACCACACCGATCATGAAGACAGATACACACACAGACACACACACATACACACACACACACACACACACACACACACTAAAACACTGTGGTCTGTATAAGCGTGGCCACAGCACTGCTTCTCTGCAGGGCATTGTGGGGCCTGTACTTAATCAGGCAGATATTCAGCCTGTCTGCGTCCCTTCTCTGTCTCCCAGTATTACGCTCTTTAGGATAACACGCTTACACAGGGCTCTGGGAGGCCACTGTAAAGTAGATTAGGATGTTCTGGGACTAGGTTATGCTAAGGAAAATAAGGAAATAGGAAAATAAATACAAATTTTCTACTCCCCTGCCCCTGCAAATATCATTTATCTGCTGTTATATATTAGCTCTGTCATTGATGCAGTGAGCATACACTAAACTTCGCCAGAGTTTGGACTCGCATACAGTACTGTATAATACATCACCTGGTTTGGGGTCATGTGCTGTCCTGATTGCTGTATATCCACTGTTCTCAGATCAGTCCTGCTGCTTTGTCTCACTAACTGCTCCAATAGCCTACCTGCAGTTTTCTTCTCCTTGGTCTCGACTTGAGATGTTTATTTTAACGGCTCTGAGTTATTATTCCCACCTGCTGTGTTGCTGCAAATGCCATGTGCTTTATATATATATACAGCCTATATACTACTGCACCAGGGTCATGTTTGTGTTCGTGTGGCCAGTGCGATGAAAAGGTATAAAGACGGCCTTTTATCCTTTTTATTTTTTTATCTCCAAAATACTTCTATCTGTCTATCTGTCGGTCTGTCTGTCTGTCTGTCTGTCTGTCTGTTGATGTGTCCCCTGTTGATGTGTCCCCTGTTAATGTGTCCCCTGTTAATGTGTCCCCCTGTTAATGTGTCCCCTGTTAATGTGTCCCCTTGTTGTGTAGGATGGTCCACTGGGCGCGCCGCATAGAGAAGGAGCTGGAGAGAGTGCTGCCGCTGGTCACCGGAGCTCAGCAGATGAAAGGGGTAAGGACCTGCCCTCTCTGGGGCTACTGTACTGTATGTTGCACTGTCCTCTCTGGGGCTACTGTACTGTACATGCATATTGGGTAACACACAGTTTGAGTGTTAGCACATGTTAATCATGCTATATTTGTTTTTCTCTCACTGTTGCTGGTGTAAGTAGTTGCTGATGAAAGGGGTAAGGTCCTGCCCTGTCCTGGCAGTCCTCTCTGGTGCTACTGTACTGTACATGTATGTAGGGTAACAGACAGTTTGAGTGTTAGCACATGTTAATCATGCTATATTTGTTTTTTGTCTCACTGTTGCTGATGTAAGTACACGGTTGTGAGCGGGCAGTCATGTGACTGGTGCAGTGTTGCCATACGCTGGTGTGTGATCTAAGTTTTTTTTGCTTCTTGGTGTTGTTACGAACTTTGAGCCAGTTGTAACACTGGTCTGTGGAGGATGGTGGGGGTGGAGGGGTTGGGAAAGGAAAGGTGGAGGTCTCGGGGCCACACTCCTTGGTTTTGTTATGAACTTCTGTTCTGAACTAGTCGTAACACTGGTCTGTGGAGGATGGAGGGGATGGGGGGGGGGGGGGGTTGGAGAAGATAGAGATCTTGAGGCCACACCCAAAGTGTGTGTGTGTGTGTGGATGTGTGTGTGTGTGTGTGTGGGTGAGTGAATGAGTCAGTGTGCAGTAAGTGACCTGATTGCTTGTGACTGTATCATTTACCTGCGGGATCAGGTGTGTCACTGGGTGGTATGGTGGACGCATCTGGAGAAGATAGAGATCTTGGGGCCACACCCAAATACAGGTGCTGAACTAATTGGCTGCCCTTTTCACCACCATTATGCTAATGAACTTTGCAGTAGTTATAAATACCCCTTTACCTCCAAGATTGGGTGTGCAATGCCTCCTTTACAGTAGAATGCTAGGGACTGCCCTGCCTGGTGCTACACAGTTAGTATAGGTAGGGGGAGAGCTACACAATATTAAAAACATGTGTAATATGTGATAACATTGCTGAAAGATGGGATGACGATATGACAATGGCGATAAATACATGAATACATAAATATGCAGTATTACCATCTTTCAGCTGTGTCTTTATCACTAGGCTATACACAGTGAGCAGCCCGTGCTGTAGACATGCTATAGGCTGCTAGGTGTAATGTAATGTAATGGGGGAGGCCATCAGGAGCAGTATGGCTCCATGTGGAGTGCGAGAGCATAGCTTATAGAGTGTACCATTTATTGCAGCTAAGGCATGTTTTGCATTATGTACATTGCAATATTACATGTTGTGATGATGTGATATTTTGCGATACATGTTGTGATATATTGCGATATATTGCAATATATTGTGAGGCTGTAGTGGAGAAGGTGGAGCTTTTGGGGCCTCACCTCAGGGCAGCTGCTGAAGCAGCCAAGCAGGGCAGCTGTCTCTTCACCACCTCTGTACCAATGAACAGCAGTGCAGTGCTTAAAATTACCCCCCTTAACCTCCATCAGTCTGGGTTTGCAATGCCTCCTTTGGTGTAGTCAAGTCTCAATGGCCATTGAGAATGCTATGGATCGCACAACAAAGCCAACTGTGTCAGTTAGATAACAATGGGGCTAGAGAGTCTCCGTCTCCTGCATGGCTTTATGCCGAACATGATACCAGCCATGCCAGGGTCATCGCGATCAGATATCAGAGATCACCGGTGTGCTAGGAGCTGAATGAATGACATATACTGTAGGTCTCCGTTCGTACCAGCCTGTGCTGTACTGTACTGTAAAAAATAAATGCACAGTACCATCTAATAAATGCAGAGTACCATCATGTTTTCTTTTTTACATAATCATCCATAATAGGCTAGTTCAGTTCAGTAATTGGAGATGGTAGCCCAACTTTCACGTGTGTGTGTGTGTGTGTGTGTGTGTGTGTGTGTGTGTGTGTGTGTGTGTGTGTGTGTTGTGTGCGTGTGTGTGTGTGTGTGTGTGTGTGTGAGTGAGTGAGTCAGTGTGCAGTAAGTGACCTGATTGCTTGTGACTGTATCATTTACCTGCGGGATCAGGTGTGTCACTGGGTGGTATGGTGGACGCATCTAATGTTCTAGTGCCTCTCAGACATCTCTGTAGTCTGGGCACCTCTCAAAAGGCAGACGGCATAAAGCAAAAGCAAAAGCTTCAAAGCCTTTCTCTTGGGCAAATTGCCCAGGTATACACTGAGCTGGAAATGTCAGATATTGTAAAAGCTGTTTTTTTGCGGTTTGTGTACTGGTTAAAGGTCCTGGCAAAGGCTAGATGTTCCAGCTCAAGTTCTTCTGTTGATTTACAATCACAATTTTCTGTTCAGTATTGGTTTAGCCTATGTATATATTAGCATATTGTGCATTATGTTTAAACTGGTAAAAATATGCCCGCCAGTACTTATAACAACGGCTAGTGTCAAAGGTGGGACAAATTATGCCAGATTTGGCTGTGTTGAGAAGTGGAGTGGAGTTAGGTGGAAAGCCAGAAGTCAGGGTAAAGAACATTATGCCTCATCTGTCTGTTGGATCTAATACAGTAAGTCCATTTCATTTGCTAACCCTCCTCTGTATGTATTTACCTATGTAATGGCTTAATGCCATCTATGTAATGACCTAATTTCAGCATCTCTGAACAGGTGTGGTTGTTACCCAGTCACACTTATTACAGTTTAGACCCACTACCATAAGCTGTGTCTCTAGCTATTTTTAATCCTCGTAGTTACAGTAGACAGATAGTTACAGTAGATAGATACTTATAGTAGTATAGTAGTGTAGTATAGTTGTAGTAGATAGTTCTAGTAGTATAGTAGTATAGTAATGTAGTATAGTTGTAGTAGTATAGTTATAGCTACTGTACCTCATATGTGGATGGAAAGCTGATTGATGTCCTTAAAACTACTGTTGGTCTTTACAGTGTTATAAAGTTTAAAAAAATGTTAAAACCATTTGCGCTGCATAAACTAGTATACTGCAATGATGCAGTGCATTCAGAAAAAAAGCCCCTGTCATGTCATAAGATATCTTATGTTTCAAGGTTATCTTCTTTATATTTACCATTCCACACAGAATAATTTACAATGACGAAGCATAAACTAGCTTTGGACAGTTCTGTTACCTTATGACAAATAAAAACCTGAAATACAGTACAGTGTATACCTAAATATTCAGACCCAGCAGTGATGGCCTCAAGACTTTATTTGGAAGGTGTCCTCAGGCTTGGCACATTTCACACTCTTTTGGATGTTTCTCCCATTCTTGCTCTTCTTGGCAGAACTGTTCAGGCTCAATCGGGTTGAAAGGAAAGCATAGGGGTAGGTCCACACTGTATCACTTTACCTTAAGTCTCTCCAGAACTGCTTTATTGGATGCAGGTCAGACTCTGGCAGAGACACTTCAGGACTTTTAAAGAGTTTTTCTTTAATGGTGACTGGAAATGAGTGGGAGAAAAAGATGGGTTAGGGTTGGGAAATGACCCAGGCTGGATTTGAACCTGGGTCCCCATTTATGGTACGGTTGCTCTATAGCACTGCGACCCCACTTCAGGACTTTTGAAGAGTTTTCCTTTAAGCCACGGACGTGTTTTCTTTGGCACTGTGCTTGGGGCTGTTGTCTTGTGAAGACGCAAACCTTTACCCCCCCCGCCCCCCCCATCCACCCTGAGATCAGCACTCTGGAGCATGTTCTGCATCAGTGTGTTACTCTCAGGTAGCTTCTACGTCCCCTTAATGGAGGGAATAAATATCTCTCACAGCATGAT
>CM059267.1:5913893-5918893 GCA_030347295.1 Setipinna tenuifilis | reverse complement strand
CAGGTTGATGATTCACCTCTGCCAGATATCTGGTTTAGTTACTGGATGTGAACTACCCAAGTCACATTTGTTTGTTTCTCTGTTGTCTACCTGGGGAGAGTCAGACAGGAAGTCAGTTCATCGACCTTAAGAAATAGAGGTTTTCTCAAGAAAAAAAAAGCAGATACTCAAACAATTCACTCAAAGTAGTGTGGCTAAGTTTGAACTTGAGATCTCACAAATGTGAAATGGGGTGATTAAATGAAAGTAGAAACCGTAGGACAGTCATGTTGTCTGCAAGTTGTGGATGGATGCACCCCTGCTGGGCAGACATGTGTTTTAGTGTGTAAAGCATCTAACTCCATGTTTCTTCAGGGAAACTGTCCCTGTACCCAATACACTGTAAGTCACTCTGGATGACAGCGTCAGGTAAATATGATGTAACTTACAAAATTCAGATACTATGCCGTGCAATACCAGACATTTTGAGGGTCCAAGAGACAAAGCTGTTTTGAGGCACCCATTGTGGTTCTGTGTTTTCATATTATCCACTATAAATATTTTTGCTAGTGATATGAGCCACTGTAATTAGTGGACATTTCCATGGCACTGATTGTTGTTGTTGTCAGAGGTCTTGAGCTCTACGGTTTGGGCTTCATGGAAACATTGACAAGTAGTCAAGTAGTACAACACAGTCACAGTCTTTGTGCACATTTGAAAAGTAGTTTTTTCTTTTGTACTCATACATATATAAACACATGGATGAACACACACACACACACACACACACACACACACACACACACACACACACACACACATTCTGTCTGGGCCATCTTTGTGCAGCTCTTGAGCACTTTGACAGGCTGTGTTGGGGCCCGTTGTTCATTTCCATAAGGGGGGGATAATCAGCATGAATATTTCAGCACAGCACGTGCCCCCACTCCTCACAACGCCCTGCACAAGCCCACCACACTATTCTCATGCACTTACCTCCTCTCTTTCTCTCTCTCTCACTCTCTCTCTCTTGGTCTCTGTCTCCCCCCTCTCTCTCGCTTTTTTCTCTTTACCTCTCTCCCTCTCTCTCTTGTTTTCTCTCTCTCTCTCTCTCTCTCTCTCACTCTTTCTCTTTCCCTCTCTCTCTCCTGTCTCTTTTACTTAACTGCACTCTATAGATCTGTGTCCCTAGTATGATCTTTCT
The DNA here is from genome assembly GCA_030347295.1 of Setipinna tenuifilis. Classification (NCBI taxonomy): domain Eukaryota; kingdom Metazoa; phylum Chordata; class Actinopteri; order Clupeiformes; family Engraulidae; genus Setipinna; species Setipinna tenuifilis. The sequence goes on along the minus strand of CM059267.1, from coordinate 5,917,713 downwards.
TTCTTTCCTTCCTTCCTTCCTTCCTTCCTTCCTTCCTTCCTTCCTTCCTTCCTTCCTTCCTTCCTTCCTTCCTTCCTTCTCTCCCTTAGCCTCGTCCCTGAGCTGAGTGTTGTGTGTGTGTGTGTGTGTGTGTGTGTGTGCTGTTTGTGCAGCAGCTACAGTAGTGTGTGTGGGTAAATGCTGTTGATCCCACTGAGTGACTCTCACCTGAACGATTGCCGTGTGTGTCTCTTGGTGTGTGTTTCTCTTTCCTTTAAGTGTGTGTGTCTGTTTGTGTGTGTGTGCATTCGTGTGTGTGTGTGTGTGTGTGTGTACATACGTGTGTGTGTACATATGTGTGTGTGCGTACATACATGTGTGTGTGTACATATGTGTGTGTGCGTACATACATGTGTGTGTGTGTACATTAGTGTGTGTGTGTGTGTGTGTGTGTGTGTGTGTGTGTGTGTGTGTATTGTTTCTCTTGAGTGTGGTGCTGAGCCGCTGTAGCGTGGCGGGCGAGCCAGAGTGATAGTGGGGATTACAGAGAGCAGACAGAGAGAATCCACTCAGCTCTCCCCACGCTCCTCACCACAGAGTCCCACAGCACCTGCGCACGGGTGTGTGTGTGTGTGTGTGTGTGTGTGTGTGTGTGTGTGTGTGTGTGTGTGTGAGAAAGAGAGAGAGAAAGACTGTGTATTTGTGTGTATGGGGGAATGTATATGTGTGAGTATCTGGGCGGTGTGTGTGTGTGTGTGTGGGAAGTTGTATATGTGTATGTATCTGGGGGGGATATGTATGTTTGTTTGGGGCGGGGGGGAGGGGGGGGGTGTAACCAAGGGAATAAAAAGGGAGGACAGATGAAGGTATGGGGAATAGAGAAGACACAATTGGGAGAGATAAGCAATTCATCAATGGCCTTACACAAGTGCATTGGGAGGAGAGAGAGGGGAAGACAAGAGAGAGAAATAGAGAGAGAGAGAAAGGGAAGAGAAAGAGAGAGGGGGTGTACAGGATTTTAAAGGACCCCCATGATGGAGGAGGAGTACTAGATGGAGGGCAGAGGAGAGGAGAGAAGAGGAGAGGGGAGGAGAGGAGAGGGGGCAGAGGAAAAGAGAGGGGAGGAGAGGAGAGAAGAGGGGAGAGGGGGCACAGGAGAAGAGAGGGAGGAGAAAAAAGGAGAGAAGAGAAAAGGAGAAGGGCGGAGAGGGGGCACAGGAGAGCAGAGGGGAGGGGAGGAAAGAAGATAGCAGAGGAGAAGACAGGAGGAGAAGAGAGCGGAGGATAAGAGAGATGCGTGGGCAGAGGAGGAGAGCAGGGGAGGAGAGAAGGAGGGATGGGGAGATGGGGAGGGAAAGGCTGCTGAAGGAGGCAAACAGATGTCCAGTGAAGCTTTGATGCTTTGATGGCAGCCATCTGTAGCTAGCGTCAGAACGGTTTGTACCTAGCATCAGTAGCATCCCCCCCACCTGTGGGTGTCAGTACTAGTCATCACTGTGTCAGGACAGTTCAATCCAACACAGGGAGACACCGCAAACACCCGAGTCTCTCCTTACATGATAACTGGTAATTACGTGACATTACATGTGGCTGATATTTGAAGCACCTTCACAGCCACTTCCTGTTTCCTACGTGGCATGGCGGTGACATTACAGTACAGTACATTTAGCTGACTCTCTTTGCCAAGAGTGACTAACAGGGAAGTATGTACAGGGATAGACCCCCTGGAGTAATGTGGAGTTAGGTACCTTGGTTAAGGGCACCTTAGCCATGGATGGGGGTGCAGGACAGCGTTTGGTTTTTCCCTCCTCCTCCCACATCTTTCCCACGGGTAGGAGACTCAAAACCCATAATCTCCCGATCCCAAGATCTGCAACCCTCTAACTGTGAGTCCACAGCTGCCCACAATAAGACTGAGACTGCACGCATACTGGCGATTTACACAACAAAGACAGACAGAGACAGACAGAGAGAGAGCGTTAGCGGTCCTCCTCATTATGCAGATAAAATGCAGGGCCATTTACATATTATTTGTATGATGACAAACTTGGTCATCAGTTGTCCATGCCCAGAGAGAGGGAGAGAGAGAGTAACATATTGGCCACGTATGCCCTTCATGTGGGAGCCATCAGGGGTCAACATCGCCGGCTGAATGAATCATTGACCAATTTTGCCTTTAATGAATGTGTCACAGAGTAATTGACTGCTGCTATTTATAGCAGTGCTGGTGCGTGGTCCACTTCAGCTCACACTCTTCAGCACACACACTCTTGGCCTGTCATGAGAAATGACATGATTGGGAGATGGAACAGTGACGTTAACGTCGAAAAATGCGCAAATTTGTTTTTCTCTATTATCGGTGTTAACCCTACAGAGAGTGGTTTATCTCAGCAGCAAACAGAGACAAAACAGTGTGTGTGTGTGTGTGTGTGTGTGTGTGTGTGTGTGTGTGTGTGTGTGTGTGTGTGTTGTTGTGTGTGTGTGTGTGTGTGTGTGTGTGTGTGTGTGTGTGTTTGTGTGTGTGTGTGTGTGTGTGTGTGTGTATGTGTGTGTGTGTGTGTGTGTCTGTGTCCTTTTGACTTTTGTCTAGTATTGGCTGGGTCCTGGTTTTGTGTATTTAATAGCTCAGGTTTGTGTGTATGTGTATGTGTGTATGTTAGTATATGTGTGTCTATGTGTGAGTATGTTTGTGTGTTTGTGTCTATTTGTATGAATGTGTGTGTGCATGTGTGTCTGTTTAAATTTGACAGGCTCTATCATTCTGAAATGTGTGTGGGTGTTAGCAAACGCTTGTGAGGTCACTTAAATGTGAAACTCACTTCAGAGTATGTATGCAGAGTGTGTACTGGGCATGCAAGTGTGTGTGTGTGTGTACACATGTCAATGTGTGTGTGTGTGTGTGTGTGTGTGTGTGTGATGTGTGTGTGTGTGTATCTATACCCATGTGAATGTGTGTGTGTGTGTGTGTGTGTGTGTGTATCTGTACCCATGTGAATGTGTGTGTGTGTGTGTGTGTATCTGTACCCATGTGAATGTGGCCTGTCTGTGTGGTGTGTGGGCTGCAATGCTGTACTGTATGGCTGTAGTGGGCTGTGTGTGTGTGTGTGTGTGTGTGTGTGTGTGTGTGGGTGGGTGATATGTGTGTGTGTGTGTGTGTGTGTGGGCTGCGGTGCTGTACTGCATGGCTGTAGTGGGCTGGAGGTCTGATGCTGCAGGCTTGTGCTTGCCTCTGTGTGTGTGTGTGTGTGTGTGTGTGTGTGTGTGTGTGTGTGTGTGTGTGTGTGTGTATCTGTACACATGTGAATGTGTGTGTGTGTGTGCAGGCTGCAGTGCTGGATTGTATGGCTGTAGTGGGCTGTGTGTGTGTGTGTGCGAGTGTAGTGTGTGTGTGTGTGTGTGTGTGTGTGTGTGGTGTGTGTGGTGGTAGTGGGCTGGAGGTCTGATGCCGCAGGCTTCATCTTGAGTCTGCAGCAGTGCATCTCCATGCAGGAGAGGAGAGGAGAGGAGAGGAGAGGGCCATGCCCACTGGCCCGAAAGACATGCATTCAGCTCTGTTTCCATATCAACTACTCTGTCTATGTGTGTGTGTGTGTATGTGTGTGAGTGTGTGTATGGTATGTGTCTATTTGTGTGTGTGTGTGTGGTATGTGTCTATTTGTGTGTGTGTGTGTGTGTGTGTGTGCGTGTGTGTGTGTGTGTGTCTGTGTCTGTATACGAGTGGCTGTGTGTGCGGGAGAGTAGGTTTGCACACGCACACGCGTGAATGATGCCCACACACCCCCCATTTATTCAGGAAATCTCACACATTCCCGCCACTGCCATAACTCATTGTATATCCTTA
>CM059267.1:5896393-5898893 GCA_030347295.1 Setipinna tenuifilis | reverse complement strand
TGTGTGTTTGTGGCTCAGTGTGTGTGTGTGTGTGTGTGTGTGTGTGTGTGTGTTTGTGTGTGTTTGTGCGTACGTTTGGTGTGCGTGCGTGCGTGTGTGTGTGTATGTAAGAGAGACAGAGAAAGAGAGAGACAGAGACAGAGACAGAGAGAAAGATAGAGAGAGAGAAAGATAGAGAGAGAGAGACAGAGAGAGAGAGAAAGATAGAGAGACAGAGAGAAAGATAGAGAGAGAGAGAGAGAGAGAAGGAGAGAGGGAGAGAGAGGGAGAGAGAGACAGAACTAGCTCTGGTGTTTGTGTTTGTCTGCTGCCACTCACTCCTGTCTCTCAGGGTCACATGCTGTTGATATTGATCAAGGCACACGTCCGACACGTAACTCTATCTCTCTCAGACAGCACTGGCCTTTTCCAGGAGGACACCTAAAACCTGCTCCAGCAGTGGTGGTGGTGGTGGTGATGATGATGATGATGATGATGATGATGATGATGATGATGATGATGATGATGACGATGATGATGATGGTGGTGATGATGATGATGATGATGAGTAATCACATTACATCATTACATTACATCACACTTAGCAAACACTTTTATCCAAAGCGACTTACAATAGAGGACATAAACAAGCTACTGACGTGCAGAGAAAGACAGAGTAAGCCAAGCCAAGGTGTAACAAAGTTAGTGCAGCCGGGGTAAGATAAGATAAGATAGATTTATTTGTCACATAGAGTTATAACATTTACAACTCACAGCGAAATGTAGACTGGTTTACTCTTGCAGAAAGAAAAAAATAGATTTAAGGAATACTAAAATTGATAAAACAAATAAATAAATACATATTTAAAATAAATACATATAGGCCTACAGTATATAACGCCAATTATGCATAGCTAGGCAGTGAAAAATAACCGGCTATGTAGCTTTTAAACTGTCAGGCATGTCCATGTTAAGACGAAGGAAACTCTTTCTCAGTCTCTCAGCTTTGGTAGTTACTGTACACTAGAAACTTGCCTGCCTGATTGCAGTCCACTGCACAGGCAGCTACTGGGGTGGGTGGAGTCCTCTGTGATATTAATGGATCTTGTCCTGCAACCACTAATGTAAATGTTGTGCGGACATGGCAGAACAGTTCTAGAGATATGCTTAGCAGAATGCACCACTTGCTGCAGCACCTTGCGGCCTTTTGCAGAACTATTGGAGGATGGTTGCAGAGCGGTTGGAGAACGGATGGATGCAGAACGGTTGGCGTACCACACTGTAATACACTGACTAAGTTAGTATGCTCTCTATGGCCACCAGCATCAAATGTCTTTTGGAATTCTTGGAGAGATCTTAAATTTCTGCACTTGTCTAAGATGGTATATCCGTTGCCTGGCCTTTTGAACCTGAGCTTGGGTGTTGGTAGCCCAGGTCAGGTCCTCAGAGATGTGCACGCCCAGATATTTAACACTGCTAACTCTCTCTACCAGGGCTCCATTGGGCATGCGTGGGAGGGGGGGGAAGTCTGCTGTCTTCCTAAAGGTAGAGTGAGATGACCCTACACTCGTAGCAACTGGAAGCTTGTTGCAACAAGATTAGTCTCAGATCACCTTGCGTGTGGAGAGGGTGAGGCCGGACGGTTTGTTTGTGAGGATCGTAATGTCCTGAATGGGACATAAGCCTTTATTACATCCATAATGGGGGCGGGGCCAATAATGGTGACCAGAAGGAACATTTGGAGAAGATTGACATTTACAACATTGATGAATCATAACAGTTAGAAGGGATGATGATGGTGAGGATGATGAGGGTGAGGATGATGATGATGATAAGGAGAAGGAGGAGGAGGATGATGATGATGGTGAGGATGGTGATGTTGATGATGATGATGATGATGAATAAGTGTTGATAATAGTGATGCCAAATGACCAGTGTAGACCGTCTGGTCCGTAAGTCTGTACACATCAGACTATAATGCATGCAGACACACACACAAACAAACAGAGAGAGAGAAAGAGAGAGAGAGCACCAGAGAGAGAGAGAGAGGGGGGGAGAGACAGAGAGAGAGAGAGAGAGAGAGACAGAGAGAGAGTAAATCAGATGAGATTAATCTTCATCTGATGCAACAGTGGCCATTGGTATGTGCAGAAGGAAGTAGGGGGTGGGGGGTAAGGGCAGAGGGCGGAGGGGGGGTCGGTTAAGCTGTAAAATCATTGCATCTAATCTCCTCTAATCATTAGAAATTGCCCTTTAAAAAGCCCTTTTGTTTACCTCGCCTCCACACCACCCCTCAGCACTGCAGACAGCTTAGCACCAGAGCCTCACCAAACACTGCTAAGTCACTAAGGATGGAAATCTTACCTCTGTGTGTGTGTATGTTTGTGTGTGTGTGTGTATGTGTGTGTGTGTGTGTGTGTGTGTGCGTAGGTGTGTAGTGTGTTGGTGAGCATGTGTGTGTGTTGGAGACAGAAATGGGCTATGTGGGTGTGTATGTCTGTGTGTGTGTTAGAGACAAAAA
>CM059267.1:5886393-5891393 GCA_030347295.1 Setipinna tenuifilis | reverse complement strand
CAGGCCGCACCCAGCACTGATAATGCCCAAAGCCAAAGCCACCTGCCTTAATCACTGTGTCATTTCCTCATTGCTTTATTCATTCTGCAGCCCTTGCAATCAGTGTGGCCCAGGAAGCAAGCATTACTCTCCCTCTTTCTCTCTCTCTCTCGCTCTCTTGTTCTCTCTCACGCTCTCTCTCTCTCTGTTTTGCTCTCTCTCTCACTCTCTCTCTCTCTCAGTCTCTCTCGCTCTGTCTCTTTCTGTCTTTCTCTCTCTCATTCTCTCATTCTCTCTCTCGCGCTCTCTCTCTGTCTCTTTCTCTCTCTTGCTCTTTCTCTCCCTCTCTCTCTCTCTCTCTCTCATTCTCTCTCTCTCTCTCTCTCTCTCTCCCTCTCTCTCTCTCTCCCTCTCTCTCTCTCTGATGGCCTGAGGCCTAATAAAGAGAGGCGATATCAAAGCTGGCTTTGAAGCTGGGCAGAGCGGGTGATGGCGGATCACACGGCGAGCAAGGACATGGGATTCACGGCGCATAAATGTGTGCACCTCGGCCCGCCTCGGTCGCATAATGACATCAAGGGAGCGCGTTTGAAGGCAGCAGGGAGTTTTGTGAAATCGATATGCAAGGAACAACAACAACAACAACTCGGCCAGAGATTTATGTGGGCATAATATAATGGGACTGAAAGCCATGCATGGCCACCGATGCACAGACTTTCTATAAAAGAGCTAGAAACTGATTGGTCTGTATTGAGTTGGTGGTGTGACCCGCTCTGACTCGAAGGTCAGATTGACAGACTGTTTAAATGAACTAAAACTTTGCTTCGTCCTAGAAGGACCCTCAAAGACAGACTAGGCTGTGGTGGAAGCTCGGAAAGCTGGCAGGAATACGATAGTGTTTTAAAGTATGTATAAAAACAACACTACTTAACCCTTCCTTCTGAGCTGAGTGTGTTTAGTAGAAACCATGAATCACAGTACAGTACCAATTATGTTATGAAATGCAACACCACCCATGTACTGGTAAATATTCTTAAATGTTCTTGTGTTTTAATATATGTGGATCAAACGAAACGCTCCTTAAAAAAATGCATCGAGGAGCCCAAAGTGGCTATCCGCAATGACAGCATGGACCGTGCCAAAGCCAGACATTACATCCAGGCAGACCAGGGCTGCACTGCTTCAGTCAAATGCTACGGGACAGAGAAAATTACACCCTCCCCACGGAGAGCAGATAGAGTCAAGGCAATATTGAAAAGGGAGGCCTTCTGGACACACTCAATGCAGTACAACTGCAGGGTTTGAATGAAAAACTGACTCTGCACTGAACTCAAACTGTCGTGTTTTTTGTAGTGCCTCTCGTGTGTGTTTGATGATTTTATGGAATACATTATGGAATGTATTACTTTCTGTGTGTCTGTCTAGATGGCAGATGACAGCATTCCATAAGGGATGCATGTTTGTATTTATAGACTGCTGTTTATATTTTTTTCCTGTCTGTTCTTTTTTCAGACAGGGAAACATATTAGCACAAACCAATCTGTAAGAACAAGGGAGGCGATTAACACATTTATTCTGTACACTTTAACCTTTGTTTGTCTCTGAAAAACACGCTGTAATTAACTAATTAATTAGTCACTTGCTGCACCTATTAAAAAGTTAAAAAGTACTCTGTGTGCTCCGGTCTTTGTTGGTTCCAGCCTGCTGTAGAGGTGGCCCAGAACTTGTTGACTCTGCCATCCTGCTGTGTGACGCACGCGGGCTGGAGCACAAACTAAGTGAGCCCCTCTCCCTACGCCAGGGCAATCTCATAGTCTCACTGTGGCGAGGGAAGTAATTGGCCAGGCTTTTTACAGTCTTGCGGCTCTTTTTTATTCATGTGCTTGGCAGGTGTATTTAGGTATTTTTAGCTCTCAGGGCGTAAGGACAATTTTGAGAAATGTACCAAAAATGCTTCTAAAGCACATTACTTTACCCCCCCCCCCCATCATGAAGTCAGTGATGTTGGCTCATAGCACTTAGGCATGCTGTGTTTTAAAGAATATAAAGGTTTTTAGTTGAGTGCAGTGTGAGGCCTATTATAAGTGATGGGTAGAGAGACAAATAGAGGAGGAAGAATATATCACTGTTGCTACATTAAGCTGACAGAAATGGCAGCCAGCCTCACTTTCATGTTCATGTCAAGGCCACACGGTACTCCAGTTATACATGAAGTCAGAGGAAGACGTTTGTGTGAAATCACGCCCTCGGGAAAGCTTCCCCTCCAATAACTCCAACGTTTTTTTTTTCAGGCGAGATGGACTCTCCACCCATCATCCACAGGTGAAATGAGACTTGTGCCTCTTCAAAGAGGCATACAGAGGGGTCTGCTACTCTCTCCCGTAACCCCCTCACACCCACCTGTCACGGGCTTTCATGCCCTGGAAAAGCCATAGGCACTGGGGTGGGGGTGGACTACCAGTGTCTGAGTCAATGTGAAAGTTGTACCCAGCAGTAGGCACATGGGCTCTATGACTGGAACCAGGTAGCCTAGAAATGAAATGAAATGCAAATTTCAAAAAATTCCCATCCTGGGTACAGTCTAGCTACGACCCATTGAAGCTCAATAGCTATTCTCATAAAATCTGGTCGGACCAATCACATCGGTCTGTCGTTGTACATGCTTAACATGCTGACGACAGTGCTGTGACAGTGCCCTGGTGTAGTGCTGTGGTAAACAGGTTTGTCGTCCTAATTGGTCGTAGCACTATGCTATTGCGTGCAGAGGCAGTTTGAAAGACGACCATTGATGTTGCCCCTCGGACTGTGCCTGGCCCATCCATCATGGCCACACAATAGTATGATGTGGGCTGGCTGGTTAGGCTCGCAACCACAGGCATCGCCAGGCGATTTTGCCAACGCTTCAGCCTAGTTGTGTTTGAAGTCAAGCCAGAGTAGCCAAAATAACTGTAGACTTGCCCAGTTGTTTAGCTTCCTGTATTTACTGAATCCTGTTTTTCAAATGCATCTTTATTTTAGACAGTCTACCATGTGCACGTTATTGGTGCTAAAATACCTTATTTATTTAAAAACAAAAAATGAGCCAGCCATTGACTGCCAATTGTTCTGGGGCTCCAGCCAAGCCATAGTCGTACAGTTTTCTTTTGTACTTCAGCTTATTAATTTAATTGTGCTGTCTAACACATCTGTTATTAAGGCAGTCTACTGTGACTACTGTAGTCTTCAATAGCGCCTTGTTTACTTAATGATTAATTGTAAACAAACTTGTGTTACCCAGAGGTAGGGGGGACGTCGATAGAGTTACACCAGCAGAGCCAGGGGCATCGGCAGGCCATTTTGCCCACGCTTCCACCCAGGGGGGTTTGAGTCAAGTCCAGGTAGCCCAAAACTTGCAGCTTATTTATTTAATCCTGTTTTTTGAACACGTCTTTTTTCTACAATGTTATTCTACAATTTTTATTTTAGGCAAGTCTACAATGTGGGTTTTATTCCACTATAACTTTTGAGTTTTTCTTCAGCTCATCTTTGAATAAGCATGGGTGAAAACATCCCTGACCACAGCTGTGTGGTTGTTTTTCCCCACTTCCCTGTCGGGGGTGGGTGGGGTTGGTTTTCTAAGGGGGGGGGGGGGTAGCATTTAGGTGGGGGTGTAGGGAGGGGGTGTGGATGGCGTGGAGGGGTGGCATTGTGGACAACCCAGCAGTTGGCTGTCCAGCATCTAGGGTGTAGGTGGGGGTGGTGGTTGTAGGGTGGGGATGTGGATGTGATGGGGGTGTGGATTGGGGGGGTTGCATATTTGGACAACACCAGCACACAGCGGTTGGCTCTACAGCATTTAGGGGTGGTGTTGGTGTGGATGGATGGGGTGGGGGTGTGGATTGGGGGGGGGGGTGTATTTGGACGACTCCAGCACCCAGCGGTTGGCTGTCTAGCATTTAGGGGTGGTGGTTGTAGGGTGGGGGTGTGGATTTGGTGGTGGTGGTGAGGTGGGGGGTTGTATTTGGAGGAGTCCGGCACCCAGTGGTTGGTTCTCTAGTATTTAGGCTGTTGGTGGGGGTGGTGGTTGTAGGGTGGCGGGTGTGGATGGATGGGGTGGGGTGGGGTGTGGATTTGGTGGTGGTGGTGAGGTGGGGGGGGTGTGTTTGGACGAGTCGGTCACCCAGCGGTTGGCCCTGTGAGCACCTGTCTGTCTGTCTGTCTGTCTGTCTGTCTGTGTGTGCAGTGCTAATCGCGGCCCGGCCTCAGACAGCGGCGAATTAGCGATCATTTACACTGACGGCGTAATCGGGCTTCACGCTGGCCTCCCCGTACCAAATTGCCTCCTTTTGTTCCGCCGGGATTGCTTTCCTCCCTCCGATGTTTCTCTCTCTCCCTCCCCGCGCCACCGCCATTTCATAGTCTTTCTTTCTTTCTTTCAATCGCTCTTTATCACTCTTTGTCTTCTTCTGTTCATCTGACTTTTTGTCACTTTTCTCAGCACTTCTTCTTTGCCACTCTTTCTTTTGCTGTGTTTTTTTGGCAGCTATTAAGAGCTTTGCGTGCCATGGAAATGAGCATTTAGAGATGGGTGTGTGTGTACTCTGTATATGTGTGTGTGTGTGTACTCTGTGTGTGTGTCTTCTGTCTGTGTGTGTGTGTGTACCCTGTGTGTGTCTTCTGTCTGTGTGTGTGTGTGCTGTGTGTGTGTGTGTGTGTATCCTCGGTGTGTGTGTGTGTCTGAGTGTGTGTGTGTGTGTGTGTGTAAGGGGCAGAAAAGTGGCCCCCTGGTCTGTCACTGGGAAATTAGCCTGTCAACGCAGCAGGACTGTGTCCAGCTTTCTGGGTCAAGCTCATGCATGCTGTGTGTGTGTGTGTGTGTATTCTCTGTATGTGTGTGTGTGCGCTTGTGGTGGTAGAACTGTTGACAAAGACAAACATCTTTTCAAAGAGAATCCAGGAGGATCGAAGGTGCTGTTATCTTTTTCCATCTACAAACACACCCCCTCCACACACACACACACACACACGCACACACACACACA
>CM059267.1:5861393-5876393 GCA_030347295.1 Setipinna tenuifilis | reverse complement strand
GTGCGTGTGTGTGTGTGTGTGTGTGTTAGAGCAATATGTATGTGTCAATATGCTTGACCTATGAGTTTGCATTTTGTGTGTGTGTGTGTGTCTGTGTGTGTGTGTGTGTGTGTGTGTGTGTGTGTGTGTGTGTGTGTTCATCACTAGCTGCAGAGGACAGAATCAAAATGCCCTTTTTCTCTGTCTGTCTGTCCCACTGTACAGATACTGATTCTGTTTAGAACGTTTTTTTTTGGTGGTGATATAACCCGCTTTTCAACATATGGCCGTCTAACTAACTAAACGCCGGCGTTACCAACAGTCCATTGTCTTTCCAGTGGGGTGTTTGCAGTGTTGTTGGCAGAACAGGTGGGGGTCTGACTGGTAAGCCCTGATAATGATTCTGATATTATATGAGAGATCTTGGGGCTTTGTCCTGGCCACTTCACCCTCCTAAACGTCCATTTTGAACTGTTACCCACTGTATGCTCTGGCAAATGGCCGCTTAAATGCTTGAAACGTATCCCTACAGTAGTACAAAGATAAACAGACACAGGGTTAGGAAATTATTTTACGATATTCTTGTCAGAGACAAGAGAGTGGTATCTGGTGGCGAGCACTAATAGAAAAATACTGGTGGCCCTTGCTTTTGCTGCATGCCGTGTGAAGACATATGCATTGTGTACAGCTGAGGGGATGGCCCGATACGTAAATGGAGGGCTTATCTTTCACTTCCTGCTGGGTCGTCTGTATCATGGCTGCTGCCGCTGCTGTGTCTTTACCTCCTAGGGGGGCAGAGATCTTTAGTGGAGTGGGGGTGTGTGGAGTGTGTGTGTGTGGAGTGTGTCTATGGAGTGTGTGTGTGTGTGTGTGTGGGATTTGTGTGTGTGTTTGTGTGTGTGTGTGTGTGTGTGTGTGTGTGTGTGTGTGTGTGTGTGTGTGTGTGTGTGTGGGATTTGTGTGTGTGTGGGATTTGTGTGTGTGTTTGTGTGTGGAGTGTGTCTATGGAGTGTGTGTGTGTGTGTGTGATTTGTGTGTGTGTTTGTGTGTGTGTGTTGGGGGGATCCAATCTATTGTGCTGTGGTCACTATCAGCTTGTTGTCCACGTTCTAACGAAAGCATTTTACTGACCTGCCCTTTCTGTACTGCAATTGATACTGTGTGTGGTTTGCTCTCTCTCTACCTCTCTCTCTCTCTCTCTCTCTCTCTCTCCCTCACTGTATCTCTCACTCTTTTTCTTTCTTTCTCTCTCTCTTTCTTTCTTTCCTTCTCTCTCCCTCTCTCTCTCTTTCCCTCTCATTCCCTCTGTCTCTCCCCCTCTCTCTGACCCACTCTCTCTCTCTTTCTCTTTTCCTTTCTCTTTTTCTCTGGCTTTTTATCTCTCCCTCTTTGTCTCTGTGGATGTGCGGGGCTGGTTGTGTCCCTTGTTTGCGGTGCTGAGGGACAATATTGACTCAGCATGGCCCTCCACAGAGTGTTTATTTTGGGCCGCAGATGCAGGCAGAGCTGGCTGGCTGGGTTAGTCTGTGCACAGTGCAGCGCGTAGCGGCTCATATTTCCCTTGCGTGGTGGTCTCTATAAAACTATAGCTGGGCTAGCAGCACCATAGTACATCTGCTACATATCGGATTTCACTACAGCTCTTTGTCAGGCAACTCTGGCTTGCCTCGACCAACTTTTTTTTTTTAAATCAGCAAATAGACAGGGGGCTATGGCACTATGGGGGAGGACTTTAACTGATAACATTGAAGTTTAGCATGACGTTTGAGTATGTAGGTATTCAAATAGCATTTGGTTGAAGGCAGGCCCAATAGTTTTAAAATTTTACAGAAAATATCCGCCCACCAGGTAGTAAACGTACTGTATGCCTATGGGGAGTAGCCAGACTCTTTGCACAAAATGAAAGGGTGTGGTCTACCAGGCCTTTAGATCTGTCCTACCATGCAGTAAAGGGTTGTCCCCAGCCACCCCCAACCTATGCACACATTATAATCCCCATTCCCCATGGGGCCTAATGTACCAGTTAGCATAGTGTACGTATGTCAGGTAAAGCCCTCCCCCATAAAGGGTGGTAGGGTCCCGATGAAATTTAACAGCCCAGCCCATTCATGAATTTTATCATTATGCAAAAGAAATGTTATGAGCAATATGATTATAAGAGTTGCTTTTTAATCAAGGAGAAAAGGGGAAATGTATGCCTTGTGCTTCTGTGACCTTTTACTCAGCCTAGTGAAAGCCCAGTAAGGAGAACTAGGAATGGTGCGTTTGCAAAGCTGACAAAAACCAGACATGACCAGATGAAATGCAGAAATGATACCATTTGGTACAGAGACAGAAAAACAGAAAATATGTGATTGTGTAATTTTGATATGTGCTAATAACAGATCGCTGCAAACTGTGAGCGTTGAGAGAGTTGTTACCTAACAAGCTATAAAAATAAAAAATATATATTGTGAAGAAACACACACGTAAGTGTAAAAGTGTTAAATATCAATAATTATTTGGCTAAAAGATGCCTCAAGCACATTATTTCTTTTTTGTGTGACAAAATGCAAAATGCTGTGCTTTGTTACATTGTATTGTATTGCTTTTAGGTTTTGATCCTAGAGTTAACTGTTAGAAAAGTAGTAATGAATTTTGGTTGAAGTGGTGACTAACCGCAATTGTGTCAAAGCAATGCGAAAGAGAACGTAGTTTGTCTCCCATAGACTTTGGTTGGTGCAGATGTGTTAAGAGTTTTGAAAATGTAGACATGGTATTGAGACACGTGTGAAAATGATTGGTAAAAACTGTAATTGATCCTGGTTATACAGTAGTGCACACATAGATTTGCCTTCTCCCTGTAGTCATCCCTTCACTCTTCTCTCTTTTTTTCTCTCCTGTTTTCTTTCATCCTTTCTTTCTGTCATCGGCAGCTCTTTACATGCTTGCATGCATGGATGCATGCACACACACACACAGACACACAGACACACACACACACACACACACACACACACACACACACACACACACACACACACACACACACACACACACAGGAAGAGTGGGTAAAGAAAGAACAGGCAGGTGTGTAAATATTGGCCTCTCATTTCCTGTGCTGAGTGAGCAGAATACTGCACAATGTGTGTGTGTCTGCATGTGTGTGTGTGTCTGTGAGCGTGTGTGTGTGTGTATGTGTGTGTGTGTGTGCGCGTATGTGTGTGTGTATGTGTATGTGTATGTTTGTGTGCGTGTGTTTGTGTGTGTGTGTGTGTGTGTGTGTGCGGTGTGCATGCGTGTGTGTGTGTGTGTTTGTGTGTGTGTCTGTGTGTGTGTCTGTGTGTGTGTGTGTGTGTGTGCGTATGTGTGTGCGTGCATGCATGTGTGTGTGCGCGTGCGTGCATGTGAATGTGTGTGTGTGTGTGTGTGTGTGTGTGTGCGTGTTGAGCTGGGGGGGGTGTGTGGGGCACAGGTGGTGATTGTTTGTATGTGCATCCCAGAGCAGTAATGGCCTCCCTGTATGTATGTATTCAAATAGCATTTGGTTGAAGGCATGCCCAATAGTTTTAAAATTAAACAGAAAGTATCCGCCCCCAGCAGGTAGTAAACGTACTGTATGCCTATGGAGAGTAGCCAGACTCTTTGCACAAAATGAAAGGGTGTGGTCTACCAGGCCTTTAGATCTGTCCTACCATGCAGTAAAGGGTTGGTTCGGGCACATACGAGTCGTCTCTGTGCAGGGGTGTATTAATGAATAGGCCTTACTGGGCCCAGGCCCGGGGAGCCAGAGGTCCCAAGGGGCCAGGCCAAACTGCCCCCCACCCCCACCCCCAAACTATGCACACATTATAATCCCCATTCCCCATGGGGCCTAATGTACCAGTTAGCATAGTGTACGTATGTCAGGTAAAGCCCTCCCCCATAAAGGGTGGTAGGGTCCCGATGAAATTTAACAGCCCAGCCCATTCATGAATTTTATCATTATGCAAAAGAAATGTTATGAGCAATATGATTATAAGAGTTGCTTTTTAATCAAGGAGAAAAGGGGAAATGTATGCCTTGTGCTTCTGTGACCTTTTACTCAGCCTAGTGAAAGCCCAGTAAGGAGAACTAGGAATGGTGCGTTTGCAAAGCTGACAAAAACCAGACATGACCAGATGAAATGCAGAAATGATACCATTTGGTACAGAGACAGAAAAACAGAAAATATGTGATTGTGTAATTTTGATATGTGCTAATAACAGATCGCTGCAAACTGTGAGCGTTGAGAGAGTTGTTACCTAACAAGCTATAAAAATAAAAAATATATATTGTGAAGAAACACACACGTAAGTGTAAAAGTGTTAAATATCAATAATTATTTGGCTAAAAGATGCCTCAAGCACATTATTTCTTTTTTGTGTGACAAAATGCAAAATGCTGTGCTTTGTTACATTGTATTGTATTGCTTTTAGGTTTTGATCCTAGAGTTAACTGTTAGAAAAGTAGTAATGAATTTTGGTTGAAGTGGTGACTAACCGCAATTGTGTCAAAGCAATGCGAAAGAGAACGTAGTTTGTCTCCCATAGACTTTGGTTGGTGCAGATGTGTTAAGAGTTTTGAAAATGTAGACATGGTATTGAGACACGTGTGAAAATGATTGGTAAAAACTGTAATTGATCCTGGTTATAAAGTAGTGCACACATAGATTTGCCTTCTCCCTGTAGTCATCCCTTCACTCTTCTCTCTTTTTTTCTCTCCTGTTTTCTTTCATCCTTTCTTTCTGTCATCGGCAGCTCTTTACATGCTTGCATGCATGGATGCATGCACACACACACACAGACACACAGACACACACACACACACACACACACACACACACACACACACACACACACACACACACACACACAGGAAGAGTGGGTAAAGAAAGAACAGGCAGGTGTGTAAATATTGGCCTCTCATTTCCTGTGCTGAGTGAGCAGAATACTGCACAATGTGTGTGTGTCTGCATGTGTGTGTGTGTCTGTGTGTGTCTGTGAGCGTGTGTGTGTGTGTGTGTGTATGTGTGTGTGTGTGTGCGCGTATGTGTGTGTGTATGTGTATGTGTATGTTTGTGTGCGTGTGTGTGTGTGTGTGTGTGTGTGTGTGTGTGTGTGCGGTGTGCATGCGTGTGTGTGTGTGTGTTTGTGTGTGTGTCTGTGTGTGTGTCTGTGTGTGTGTGTGTGTGTGTGCGTATGTGTGTGCGTGCATGCATGTGTGTGTGCGCGTGCGTGCATGTGAATGTGTGTGTGTGTGTGTGTGTGTGTGTGTGCGTGTTGAGCTGGGGGGGGTGTGTGGGGCACAGGTGGTGATTGTTTGTATGTGCATCCCAGAGCAGTAATGGCCTCCCTGTCATCCCACACAGAAAGCAAACACAAGCCGGCCAAAACATGGACACAAACGGCACAACCAAACCCAACATCAACATAACAACAATGCTATTTCAACATCAAAATGGCTAGACTGGTTGTTGCCAAGTTATTATTGACATCATTTCAATGTTGATTCAAGGGCATTTGGCTTTCTGGGAAGGTCACTGGTATTGTATGCAAACAGATTATTTAAAAGGTGACTACAGATATTTTACAGTGTTTGAAGGTCAGTGAAACCTGGTGAAACACTATCACTAACACCCTACTACTACATTTAAGTTCTCTGTGTCACAAATATTACTTTTACGTACTGAACTGCTGTCATTCCACTCTCTTCAAGCAAACTCCTGCATAGAATATTTTATATGCAATGTTTCCCCAGGCGAACTCCTTTTCTTCTCTTTAGCATGCATAGTGACATAGCATGAATACAAAGATACAAGAATACCAGTATGGTTTATTGTCACATGCTGGTATTGAAACATACTGGGTAGAGTAGGACAAACAGTGAAATTGGCGATTGTTAGTATAAAACTGCATGCATGCATATATTGCATATATTGCATGCATGCAGAGAAAAAAATCCCTGATATAAAGAGACCACGAAAGGTGAACTGCGATGTAGTGGGGCATCTCTGTATTGTGTTGTTGCCTTTTTGCATTGCTTTGTGTAAGGAAGGCTAGGCTCACATCACAGATGTGGACAGCTAGTGTGTAGGTACGGGCAGTCACACTGCCCAAGCTAAAAGATATTTTCCTCACAACGAGGTATTTAGAAATTGTATAAGCTTTTTTTTACAATCCATTGATTGCATACCCTATTACCCATATAGACCCAAACTAGGATTTATTTTAGTTGCCTGGGGCAGCAGTAGTTTATTTCCCGACTGTGACAGTGCCAAGGCTCAGGGCATAGTCTTGTTATCTTGCCTACTTGCTCAGGGCATAGTCTTCTTATCTTGCTATCCCTAATCGGGCAGGTGAAAAGTAAGGTGGCAGTCAAGGTGCTGAATCATAGGCATTCAGACTCAAACTCTGTTGTTGAGCATCATTGGTACCATTAGTAGAATACCAGGCTTTAAAGACTCTGAAATAGTTGGTTACACTTTTTTATGGTCCCTATTACAATAAATGTAAATCATAAAGTACAGTATAATAAAAAATGTAAACAATATGTAACATTATGTAGTTAGACTGTACTTTAGGTTTAGGGTTAAGATTAGGTTTAGGCCTACGTATGTATAGTCTAAGTACCTAATGTTACATGTTGTTACATTTAGATGTACTGTAAAAGGAACCGTAAAATAAAGTGTTCCCAAATCATTTTTTTTCACACTGTGTTAACAAAAGGGCACTTAATCAAGTCAGAGCACCACATGTGGCCTGTCTATGCACCTGCCTGGCTTGCACAAACATTTTTTTCTTTTTCTTTCACTCTTTCAGGCACTGAACTGCTCCGTGGACTAATGTTCCCGTTACGTTTTCTTTCTTTCTCTCTCTCGTGTCGCCGGCACCATTGCTGGGTCTCATCTTGTCCGTGGTATCGAGCGGGTGTGCTCTGCGAGCGTCGCTGTCGCTGGCGTGGCCGTTATGTCGTGATGTTATGGGTGTTTTATTGAGCGGCTCCCGCGCCCGCTGCTGGATGTGCTGGATGTGTGCCGTTGGTGCGGCGGGGCCCACTAATATTCCTTAATGACGCCGCATCTGTCTCTGTCAAGCGCAGGGGCGCAGGGCGCCGCAGCCAGACGTGCCTCGTTGTGGCCGGCTTCACGGGCCGCTAACCAGTGGCGTGTCGGCGACACAACAAGCCTCGCAGGACACGAGGAGAAAAAAACAAAACAAAAAAAACAAAAAACAAAAAAAACAGTGAAAAAGAGAAGCAAACAAACAGCTCTGTTCCGCCACTAAACACAAGGTCAAAAAGAGAGGGCCAACAAAAAACAATTTCTGGGTTGATAACATCGTCTGCTGTCCAGACTGATTTTCAATGCAAGGAAAGTGTTGAGGGCTGGTAAAGTCAGCATCAAGGTGCCTAATCGACCTCACACACCCCCTCAGACAGTCACGACGCATATACACACACACACACACAGGGAGAGAGAGAGAGAGAGAGAGAGCGAGAGAGAGACAGAGAGAGAGAGAGAGGGGGAGAGATGGAGAGAGAGAGGCAAAGGGGTGATAGGAGTGAATGCTATGCATTATTTCCACTGTGTGGTTGTGAGATGAACTTGGAGGTCCGTTGCACCAGGAGGCTGTCTTCTGCAGCAGCTGGGCATTTGTCATTGAAAGTCTGTATCTGTGCGACGCTGTCAGGGGGAGAATAGTAGCTTTGGAGGACAAACGCATGATCCTGATGAAAGTCCCACTCTTGTTTATTTGGTCTTTGCTTTTTCCTGTTTGCTCTTCTTTTCCCTCCAATCTTTTACATTCCCTTTCTCATGGTCACTGTCTGTTCTCCTCTCCTCTCTATCTCTCTCTCTCTATTTCTGTCGCTTTCACTCTCACTCTCTTACCATCTGGGTATTTATACTGACACTTTTCGAGCCTGATTCACTGGGACCAGTCATCATTGCTAATGATCATGCTGTGTGTATGTATGTGTGTGTGTGTGTGTGTGTGTGTGTGTGTGTGTGTGTGTGTGTGTGTGTGTGTGTGTGTGTGTGTGTGTGTGAGTGTGTGTGTGTGTGTGTGTGTGTGTGTGTGTGTGTGTGAGTGTGTGTGTGTGTGTGAGTGTGTGTGTGTGTGTGTGTGTGTGTGTGTGTGTGTGTGTGTGTGTGTGAGTGTGTGTGTGTGTAGTCGCCAGAGAGAGCATATTGGGTTGGACTGCCATTCTGCTTCTCTTGGAGTTGATTGGGACTGTCATTGCCCGGGTCTGTTGGCCAGATGAAGTCTGCACCAGATCTCAAACCTTCTGTGTTAATGCTCCTACTCCAAATGGAGTTGTCTGTGTATGCATTTGTGTGAGTGTGTGTGTGGGTGTGTGTACTGTATGTTTGTGTGTATGTGGGAGAGACAGAGAGAAAAAGGCAGAGAGGGAGGGAGAGACAGAAAATAGAAAACTAGGCGGTAAAGGTTTCATTAATCATGGGTCTAACTGAAAGCCAACACACAGAAAATCAACACATTTTGAAAGAGAAAGCAAAGCCAAATTCACCTGAACAGAGAGAGCGAGAGAGAGAGAGAGAGAGAGAGAGAGAGAGAGAGAGAGAGAGAGAGAGAGAGAGAGAGAGAGAGAGAGAGAGAGAGAGAGAGAGAGAGAGAGAGAGAGCTTGCTTGTACGTGTTGTCAGTAGTAGAAAATCAGACACTTCCATACAGATTATGTATTTATGTGGTAGAAATATATCAGCATTCAGACAGCCACGCTGAAGGTGACCCTGTTGCAGATTATAGTCTTCCCACTGGCATTCTCACGTCTCATTGTCCTCGTGACTACACAGGACATCATTTATACAGATCTCAGATCAGCTAATAGGGCGTAACAGCACATGCAGTTACACACATAGGAGTCACTGTCGAAGCCAGGTGCAGCTCTTCGACATGGTCGTTCATTTGGAGGGGGAACAATTTTGGATGACCCTTAGCCTGCAGTGACCATTATCCGCCAGTAGAGGGCTCTGCGTGTCATTATCTTTCCCTAATCTCTGGCTTGGGGGGAGTTGATGTGAGGGGCTTTAGCAGTGCAGTGGATACTACACAAGGGCATAGGGGAAAGGAGTTACCAGAGGGCAGTCTGGATGCAAGGGCCATTTTGTCATGGTAGTGGTATAACCATAAAAACGATAAACCTGTGCACACCACCTCTAAATAACAGGTGCACTGGAGGTGTTGACCCAGGCGCGACAACTTAGTAAAGCAATGTAAACTCAGCACACCGCCCAATCTGCAAACAAGCATTTTTTTCCACACCTGTGAAGTGACTGGACGAAAGTCCATTGATCAAAACGTGAATTAAATCTGGTGAAGTAACCTGTGACGTAACCTGATGAAGGTCCGTTGACCTGAAATGTTGTGAATAACATCTCGCTTGCTGAATAGGCGATGTGTGGGACTTAACATTGTTTTACTAAGTTGCGTATCCATGGAAGCGATGGGAGCGGTGAGTGGCAGTCGCTCATTGGCAGACTGCGTCAGGCTCCTCCATGAACCCCCCCCCCCCCCCCCCCCCCCCACACTCACACACACACACACACACACACACACACACACACACACACACACACACACACACACACACACACACACACACACACACTCTCACACTCACACACACCGCACCTAAGTAGCCTGCGCTTGTTCCCATTAGGGGAATGAATATCGATCCTGAAGAAACAAACTAGCCTGACTTTTTTTTTCTTTTTTCTTTTTTCTCTTCCCTCCTTCCTCTCGGTGAAGAGCTGTGAGGCTGTGTGATGAGCACTTAGCAGACAGATGCCGCCATACTTATTTATTTATTTATTTCTTTTTTTCTCCTGGCTTGTTAAAGGCTCCTCTCTCTGCTCTACTCCTCTACTTTGGGGGCTTTCTTTGCCACATTTTCCCCTACTCCTACTCTGTGTGTGTGTGTGTGTGTGTGTGTGTGTGTGTGTGTGTGTGTGTGTGTGTGTGTGTGTGTGTGTGTGCCCTTATGTGAGTGGATGTGTGGGAAGAGAGTGATTTGTGTTATTATTCGTCTGCACAAGTGGGTACTAAAGAAGAAAGCTGAATGCAGAAGAGCTCCAAACATTTTGGAGGGTGGAGGATGAGGATGGAGGCCGCCTGCTAGATGCTAGAGCGGAGCAGTCTGGGGCTTCAGCAGTCGCCCCGCATATTCATCCATATTCTGGAGCTTCACCCGTGTCCCTCCACCCCCCAGCCCCCAACCCCACCCCAACCCAACCCAACCCCAACCCCAACCCCTCCCCAACCCATCCCGGCCCCCTCGCTGTGTTGGCTGGTGTTGACGGTAAACTGTGTTTTGTAGCCACACGCCCAAACAGCCCTCTGCCAGACGGCTGCCACAGCGGTGCATTAGAGAGCAGGGGCTCTGAGTGATTCTCTGGCACTGCTGGTCAGACAGCGGCCAGAGCAGGCCTCTCCCTCTCCCTCTCCCTCTCTTTCTCCCTCTCCCTCTCTCTCTCCCTCTCCCTCGCTTTCTCCCTCTCCCTCTCTCTCTCCCTCTTCCTCGCTTTCTCCCTCTCCCTCTCTTTCTCCCCTCTTTCACACTTTTTCACTTGTCATCTTTCTTTCTCATTCTATCTCTCTCTCTCTCTGTTTCCGTCTTTCTCACCCTCTCTCTATCTCTATCTCTCAGTGTCTATCTCTCGCTTGCGGTCTCTCTCTTTTTCTCACTCGCTTTTTTCCTGTCTCTCCCTCTCTACTTCTCCAGCTCTCTTTTTCTCTCTCTTCCCCTCTCTCTCTCTCTCTCTCTCTCTCTCTCTATCCCTCACTCACTCTCTCCCCTTCTCTTTCGCTGACTTTCTCTCTCTCTCTGTTTATCTCTCGCTCGCTCAGCTACGGCGGCAGGAGATTGCCTCGCTGGCTCTCTTCCCGGCGCCTCGGCTTGACAGAGATGGATTGTGGGTAATGGAGTCCCCAAAGGTAGCCAGGATAAGTGGAAATCCCCCAGGGGTGGGCTTGGAAGCCGGTCCGCCTGAGTCGGGGCTCGAGGACTTGCTGAGTCAGTCCCGCGGGGCTCTGGGAGAATAATACTGGCTCGACGTTCTCCTCCTCCTGCTCCTGCCGCTGTATGGAGGAAATCCTGTTTGTTGGAAAAGTAACCCTTTCACAACCCTCACCAAACCCTTTCCTAACCAACCACTGCCCCACCCACCAACCCCACCCTATCCCACCCTCACCAAACCCCTTCCTAACCCACCACCGCCCAACCCACCAACCCCACCCCACCCCACCCCCAGCCTCACCAAACCCCTTCCTAACCCACCACCGCCCCACCCACCAACCACCAACCACACCACACCCCACAACCTTCTCTTCACAACCCTCATCAAACCCTTTCTTAACCCACCACCACTCCACCAACCAACCACCAACCTACCCCCACTCCACCCCCCAACCCACACTCTTCCTTTACCCCTTCACAACCCTCACCAAACCCTCTCCTAAACAACCACTGCCCCACCCACCCACCACCAACCACCAACCCCACCCAACCCCCACTCATGTACTCTTCCTCTACCCCCACCCCACCCCACCCAACCCCCACTCCTGTACTCTTCCTCTACCCCCGTTGTAGGTATTGATTTACAGGTCACAGAGCGGAGTGGTGTAGAGTTAAGGGCCAGAGTGGCTGTCGGATTAAGTTCCCCTCTCGCCGTAGCCTGGGGTGTCTGGGGGGGGGGAATAGCACCTCGGCTGTGCGGTACCAGGGCTGGTGCCGGGGCTGAGGCTGGTGCGGCTGGCAGCTGGCTGGACTCCTGGCGCTGTGCTGCTGCTGCTGCTGCTGGTGCTCCGCCCGCTTCTTTTGTTTGGGTCTGTTTAGCTCACGCGATAAATCAACATCAGTCACAGGCAGCTCAGATGGATTGTCTTTATGTTGCTATTGATTTTGACCCAACCCAAGATGACCTCTAACAAATCTCCCCCTCTCTCTCTCTCTCTCTCACTCACTCTCTCTGTCTCTCTCTCTCTTCCTGTCTCCCTTTCACTCTCTCTCTCTTCCCCTCTCTGTCCCCCTCTCTCTCTCTTTCTCTCTCTCTCTTTCTCTCCCACTCTCTCCCTCTCCCTGTCATTCTGTCTCTCTTCCCCTCTCTGTCCCTCTCTCTCTATCTCTCGCCCTTTCTTTGTCTCCCTATTTCTCTCTCTCCCTCGCTCTGTCTTTCTCTCTGTCATCTATCCATCCCCTGCCTGCAGATTTACAATGAGAAGAGGAGCCAGTACCAGACGAAGAACAACCAACCCAAGGAGCTGGTGGAGCGAGTGGCACAGAACATCGCCCGGCTGCTCAACAGCAAACGCAAGGCCCTGGAGGTGAGAGAGAGAGAGAGAGAGAGAGAGAGAGAGAGAGAGAGAGAGAGAGAGAGAGAGAGAGAGAGAGAGAGAGAGATGCTCGTCTGGAATATTCTCTCATGTGGAATATTCCTCGCACCTGCTCACAAGCTCATGCATGCATACAACTACACACACAAGCACACACAGAAGGAGCACACACACACACACACACACACAAGCGCACATGCACACATACAGACACGCACACACACACGCACACACACACGCACACGCGCACACACACACACACACACACACACACACACACACACACACGCACGCACACACACACACACACACACACACACACACACAGAAGGAACACACACGTGCACACACACACACACACACAGACACACACGCACACACACACACACAAACACAAACACATACGTATGCACACACACAAACAACATTGGGCACAGTAGGTCTGGGTATGACTTAACAAAAACAAATTTCAGTATATTTGTTACAATTTGTTTTTGAGTAATTACTTCAATTACTGCAAGAAGATGAAAGTACAGTCAAATAAAAATACACTCATTTGTAAAGAACACATGAATAAGAAAAAGTAAAATTTTTCTTGGTAGAATGTGATAAACACCAGATGACAAAGACTGCACAGTATCTCTTTCATAATCATCAACGTGAAGGCCAAAGTGACCCCCAAATAATGGCGGTGCCCCCCTTTCTCCTTCCCACGTGTTAAACACTGTTAGAGTTCTCTTCTTTTCATTCCACCAACATTCTCACACTCACTTATTTCTTTGCATGCCAAGAATTTCAAAGAGTCTGCCTAATGGTTGGAGTTAAATGGGGTCTGGCTTGTAAAAAAAAAAAAGCTCAGTCTGATTGGCTCTCAGTAAGAAGGAGGGTAGGGGGTAGAGGGGGGGAGTCAGACTATTCACATTTTGCTGAACATTTTAAATGGAGCGAAGAGTTCAAACCGGAGGGATCAACGCAGGCCTTGTGATAAATAGAAGTCAAACGCTGACAATACGGTAGAGGCACACCTTACCTACTGTCTGAATACACCTCCCAAATCGCAAATACCGGGAGAGAGAGAGAGAGAGAGAGAGAGAGAGAGAGAGAGAGAGGGAGAGAGAGAGAGGTTTAACACTCCTTTATTAAATCATTGTCAGACAGTTACAAACAGAGAGAGAGAGAGAGAGAAATAAAGAGAGCGAGAGAGAGAGACAGAGAGAGAGCAAGAGAGAGAGAGAGGGAAACAGAGAGAGAGAGAGATGGGAAGACAGCAAGAGAGAGTGAGAGAAAGAGAAAGAGAGAGAGAGAGAGAGAGAGAGAGAGACCACACACACAAAAACACATACACACACACATAAAGACTTGCTCAGTTAGTCTTTTGGGGGACACAGCAGCCTCTATGCCTCTCTGAGATAAGGATGGAGGACATGTTTGCAGCCACAGCCAACAGCAGCCAAGTCACCAGGCTGTGTGCGTCCTCACCTCTGACCTGTTCTGTGATCAGTGGCATCAAGCCGTGTCTCCACAGCTCACAGCCCAAGTGCTGGTCTCTCTCCCACCGCACTGTGAACACTCTCACAGAGTCACAGCTCCAGACCGGCTGAGCATGTGTGAATCACACAACTCACTTCCACTGAACTCACTCACTTCCACTGAAATTACCAAGTAGCTAATTTTTTGTGCCAACTCTTGACCTACAGCTGAATTTCAGTGGAAATGACACATGGTAAGCTGTAGCAGGCTGTGACTTTGTTTTTTTTAGAATGTCACATACAGCTTAATACAACATATGCAATTTGTCTTAAAGCACGGTGAAGTCATACAATATTTTTTGTCTTTCATGTTTGCTGTTTAAGATTGACTATGTTAGACTATATGATCTTAGAGCCACAAAATCTTGTCTGGGAGACTGGCCACATTCCAAGACAAAGTCAGTGTTGTTGTACCATAGATTGTGCAGTTCTATTGAGTGTTAATGACAAAAGTCCCCACGTCCACAATAGACATGTCATATAATTCCCCATAAAAATTCTGTCAAGCTAGTCTTTTCATTGTGGTGTTGTAGAACATTGCAGAGAAAAAAATGCATGTTGTTAAGTATGCTACATCGTCAGACTCATTTCTCGTTGTTGTTGTGCCCGACCTTTCCAGTTCAAATATGATGCTGGGAATGCTTTGGCTGCAACAAAGTTATGACAAAATCTGACTGATATTGTGTAGTCTGTCCAAGCCATTAGAGGAAATGAAGGAACAATGTATTTGATTTGATTTGACTTGATTTGATTTGATTTGTTTAAAGTAATATTCCACTGAGTCCCAGCCCTGACCACCAGTACAAGAGATGGAAATGTTTGCAAACTTTGGGAAGTAGTAAAAAGGCCCACACCCTGTATCACCTGTTAATGCATTTTTATTGACATTAACAACCAGTTAGCCTTAAAAGCCTTGTTTTCCCTGCACTTACACACTTACATGTTTACCGGATCTTATTTGTTTTGCACAACTGCAGGCTGCTTTGGATCAAAAACATCTGATAAGTGCAATGTGATGTCATGCAATCTGATTGTGGTAAATCTCAGTAAGTTGCAGTGATGGGAACCACAGTGGTGCCTTTTCCTGTAATATTGACTACACTTAAAAAAAAAGGCAAAATTTCGCATGATTCCTTCAGT
>CM059267.1:5846393-5853893 GCA_030347295.1 Setipinna tenuifilis | reverse complement strand
ACACCAGGCATACTGTATGGATGACAATTATGGGGGAGCTTAACCACTCACAGGCAGCCCAGCACAGCACCACGGCACAGCAGTCGTGCCTGCCGGTACTTGACCCCCATAAACAGCCCTCCCCTGGGTATGCCCCCCACCCCCCCCACCCCCCAACGCGGTGGGACCCCAGAAATAGCAACACTGATGATGACGGGGACGCTAATTTTGTTGATGCAGTGACGTGGTGGCTTTCGATGGCTTGTGTGGGATGTTAGCAGCATAGGCTGGTGCTAGCCCTGTCTATTTGTTTTAAAAAACTGCCGTTACGCAAAGCACCCACACCTAAACATACTGTATAGCCACTTGTAACAACCAGTTCACATGTAACATGTAGTCATGGTGGCCAGGTCAAACAGTTAAGCAGGGTTCACTGCGCAACAGTGGCGATAAAAAGGCAGGTAAACGCTGTCTTGTCGTCTTTAAAAGGTTAATAAATGGTGTTTACATGCTCTTTGCCGCACCACCACACTGCACGGATGTACAGGCTAGGAGTGTACTGTTTGCCTGGGTGACTGTGGCAGGTTAAGATGTGGGCAGGAACATACTGTAGTCTGGGTGACTGAGTCTGGTTAGGCTAGAATGGAGGCAGGAGTGTCCTGTACTCTGAGCGACTAAGGCAGGCTAGTATAGACGCAGGAGTGTACTATACTCTGGGTGACTGAGGCAGGCTGGGATAGAGGCAAGGGCATGGTCATACTGTACTGCGGGTGACTGAAGGCAGGCTAGCATGGATGGCTCAACCACAGTCCCTTGTGGTGGTGTGGGTGACTGAGGGCAGGCTAGCATGGATGGCTCAGCCACAGTCCCCTGTGGTGGTGTGTGTCTCACGCAAGCCCCCAGGCCATCCACTCGTCATGTGTTTGCTGACAAAAGATGTCACTCGGTGGGGGCAGTCTTTCTATAGACAGGGAGACAGTATGCGTTTGTGTGTGTACTGTACATGTGTGTGGGTTGGTGTGTGTGTGTGTGCGTGCGTGTGTGCAAGTGTGTGTGTACTGACTTTTAAAAAATTGACCAGTGTTACCAATGCAACAATGCTCCTGTCATCAGGATGTAAATGTATGAGTAAGGGTGTGGGTGTGGGTGTGTTTGCTTATGTTATTGCCTAAGTGCATATGTACCCACGCATGTTTGTGTCATCATGTGCTGGTCCATGTTAAAGTGTGTGTGTGTG
The DNA here is from genome assembly GCA_030347295.1 of Setipinna tenuifilis. Lineage (NCBI taxonomy): Eukaryota > Metazoa > Chordata > Actinopteri > Clupeiformes > Engraulidae > Setipinna > Setipinna tenuifilis. Next base: position 5,852,677 of record CM059267.1, on the reverse strand, counting down.
TTTGTGTGTGTGTGTGTGTGTGTGTGTGTGTGAGTGTGTGAGTGTGTGTGTGTGTGTGTGTATGTGTTTGAGTGTGTGTGTGTGTGTGTGTGTGTTTGCTCAGTGGTGACGCAGACTGACCCAGCCTGAAGGGTCATGGTGATTGTGAGGGAGAGGGAGAGGGAGAGAGTGGTGTGCTGGGCCTGATGTAACAGGGATGGCTGAAGTGCACTTGACTGCTTGAGTCAGTCAGCCTGGATCACTCCCCTTCCTGCATACCAACAACACATACACTACACAGAAGCATACGTACGCATGCACACACACATATACATACACACACACACACACATTTGTGTTGTGTGTGGATGTGTTTTTATGTGCTATAAAGTAATAACCAGTGAGAAACTGGAACTTGTAGTATATGCTAAAATGACACACTGACAACCCCCTCTCCCATGCCCCAAACATGTAAACAAACACATGCATACACAATCTTAGAACCCCCTCACTCACATAGCATCCTGTGTGTGTGTATGTGTTTGTATGTGTGTGTGTGTGTGTGTGTGTGTGTGTGTGTGTGTGTGTGTGTGTGTGTGTGTGTGTGTGTGTGTGTGTGTGTGTGTTTGTATATGTGTGCATGCATGCGTTGCATGTGTGTGTAGAGGGGGTGTGTGCATATGTGTGTGTGTGTGTGTGTGTGTGTGTGTGTGTGTGTGTGTGTGTGTGTGTGTGTGTGTGTATGTCAGTATGTGTGTGTGTGGCTGCATTAATACCCCAGTGAGTTTCTTCCATGCTACCGCTCCTCACTTTAATTGGACGGCCACCCAGCCACAGTCCTTTTCCTCCCCTTCGTTCTAACGAAGCTGCACTTCTAAATTTAGCCCTGCGATCTCTAACGAGCCGGCCGCTGCAAAAATAAGCAGACAATTAATTACACATCCCCATGCACTTGCTGTCTCTCTCCAGTGGGCGGGGATTGGTGTGTAGAGTTTAGGAAAGAGAGAGAGAGAGAGAGTGGAAAACATTTTGTCCGGAAAACATTTCTAGAATATTCCTGTGCTGTACAGACAGCAGACAACATGACTTTGTGCAACGCAGCGCCCACAGTTATCTGAGTCAGAAGTGCTTTAATTGGGCAAGTGCACTTACAAACACAAAGACTTTGACTTCAATTGATGTTACCTGTCGAGTATGCTTTTGACATATTGACGTAGTAATATACATCATATATAGACAATGACATATATAAACATACTGTACAATAAAGACAGCAAAAGACAAGTCACATATAACATACACATATACATATTTAGTGATACAAAAATACACTTTACAAATACATACATTATAACTGTTTTATATAAACTACAGTATATATAAATGACCATATGATAAAATTGCCGCCTTACAGCATTGCCTTTCTGCAAGGAATCTTTTAGCAAGAAATATTTTAGCTTGGTTTTTTTGTATTGGTAAAAAAAGCATAAAGTATAATTTTTCTGAATTGGGACAAAAAAATACAGTGTTTTATGTCACTGTGTATGTCTTGCTTTTGATTGCATCATGGTTTTCTCAGCATACTTTAACTTTAAGCAGGAAGAAGCATGGCTATGGCTGATAGGCTGTATCGCTGCATTAGCACAGTAAACCTCCTCCCATTGGGAGAAGAATAGCACCAAAACGTATTCATTTTCAAAGCCTGCCTGCTCATGAACACAAAATGGGAACAATAGTTTGGACTGGCCTGCCTGGCCACACTGTAGACGCCGTGATAACACACACACACGCTGAGTGATAGAGAACACTGAGCTCCTTTGTCTGTTTACTTGACCTCATTTGAAACACTATCAGACCTCCTGCAGGCAGACCACTCACCCCCACCCACCACCCACCAACCCAAACCAACACACACACACACACACACACACACACACACACACACAGACCACTCACCCCCACCCACCCACCAACCCAAACCAACCCCCCCCCTCCACCAGCCACTCACCAACCCGCCACCACCAGACCTCCATCCCTGCTAGCCCTTGATGACGCACCCCACCCCCATACACACACGCACACACAAACACACACACACACATACACAGACACACACACACACACACACACACACACACACACACACACACACACACTCACACTCATCTAGCACCATAAGGAGCTCGAATGCCGCTCCAGAGCTCTGAGTCACCACTGAGTCTGCTGCCCCACGTCACCGCACCATCAACGGACAGTTGGGGGGGGGGGGGGGGGGGGGGGGTGATGGAGGCAGGAGGAGGAGGAGGAGAAGAAGGAGGTTTTGAACATAGCCGCAAAGAGAAACAGCTGGTTCTGACACAACCCCCACCCCCTCTGGTGTATCTGAGTGGACACGTCACTGGCTGTCATCAAATAGCCATTACAGATGACTGTATGAGAGGGTCCAAAACTTCACTTTTAACCAACTACAGGTCAGCTTCTCAATTCAGGATTAGTACTTATGTCTTTCTCTCTCTCTCTCTTTCACCCTCTCTCTCTCTCTATCTCTCGCTCTCTCTCTCTCTCTCTCTCTTTCACTCTCACTCTCTCTCTCTTTTCTGCAACTAGGCAATTGCTGCAGTTTGAACTTACTCTTTTGACCTTGACAAAAGTAGGAAAAACTTTATATTGACAGGCCAAATAATTGCACTGCCCAGTCTTGTACTTCACACCATCCTTGCCTGGCCACACCTGAAGCACCTTGCGTGACTTCCTCGTGGAGCTGTGGGACCTGTTGTGTGCTTTTTGCTTTTTAAAGAGGTTTAAAAATTAGTATCATACCTCAGTGTTATTAACACAGGCTTTCACATGCCGTTTAGTGAGTCATGTGATGCAAACTACATTGAAAGGTCACAGCTGTGGTCAAGGTGTGGTGAGGGGACACCTTCTGGTGTCAGTTACCTGTGATGCCTTTTAGAAAGCAAAGATGCATCCCTTAAGGTCACGCTGTGAGCTCCTGCAGCCACAGCAATATGCACAGCAATAGTCATGAAGCCTTATTTATTATTTATTTTCCTTCTTCCTTAAAACGCATGTCCGGGCTATGTGTAGTTATCTGTAGCTGAGAAGCTTGCATTGACTTTTGCCGTTCTGTGTGACCCCAAACAACCCTGTTGATGTTTCCAGATGAAGTCTTTCATTGTCACTCCCTCAGCTGCACCAATCATGCGTCCCTCCTCTGAAGTTTGCGCTGCCTCTAAATGAGGTCTTCACAGGGCCCCAGACGGAGGCAGGCAGGCACGAGGCAGGCAGGCAGGGAGGCGGGCGGGCGGGCAGGTATGTGGTGGAACAGCCCGCACCTTGAGGCTCAGAGGACAGCAGATGTTGAGGGGGCGGAAGCCTTGGCTCCCCGCTCAAACAGAATGCTAACTGGGGGGGAGCAGACCTGTCGGCTCACAGACAAGCGCCGGATAACAATATGGGAACAGATCAGCAGAGATTGTGTGTGTGTGTGTGTGTGTGTGTGTGTGTGTGTGCGTGTGTGTGTGTACATGTGTGTGTGTCTGTGTGTCTGTGCGTATGTGTCTGTGCATGTGTTTCTGTGTGTGTGTCTGTGTATGTGTCTTAGTGTGTGTGGGTGGGTGTGTGCGTGTCTTGGCCTGTCTTGTATAAAGGTCTCTGGACTCTGTGTGCTGAGGAGGTGGGCCCCCCCCCCCTCCCGACCCCCCCACCCCCTCTAGATGGGCAGGAGTGCTTAGTCAGGGAGAGGGGGATGGAACCCTGACAAAGGTGGCAGATGGACAGTGGGAGAGAAAAGAAGAGAGAGAGAAAAAGACAGAAAGAGAGAATAGGAGGAAGAAAGGATGACTAGAACCTGCTGACGTGAGAGAATAAAGCATTGCAGGACGAAAACTAAAACTATGGGGATGAGAAAAGCAGCGAAGCAGCCATACCCAAAATTTCCTTGAATAGAAATTATAAGATCAACTAGTAATTTGCTTATAGTAGGTCATATGTATTTTTATAAGTGTTACTTTTAATGTTGAATGTGATCACAGAATAAAAGCTAGCTATTAAATAAAGCTAAATAAAGCTATATTTTATGAGTAATATGCACCAACTAGGTCTTTAAGATCAGAGCAAAAACACCTGTTGGTAAAACCTGCTGTCACAACAAAATATGGTGAAGTAGCCTTCAGCTGCTATACAGTTCAGCTTTGGAACCAGAACATCAAAAATGTTCCTACTGTTGGAAGTTTCAAATCTAGACCTAAGACCAAACTGTTCTCGGATGCTTTTTGCTAGTGATTTACCTTTAATTCATTTATTATTATACCTATTTTATCTTTTATGCTTTACATATTGTTCTTTGCTTTTATTTTTGTTAAGCACATTGAACTGCCTTTTGTGTATGAAACGCGCTATACAAATAAACCTGACTTGATTTGACCTAACTATGAACTAAAAAAAACAAGAAAAAAGTCAGTCTTTGCCCTTCTTTAGGCAAAGGCGCTAGTTAAACATGCTGGCTATAGACCCAGACTGCAGTGGGCTGCACTAGGCTAGCACTGGGATTAGCGAGGGATCTCCTGGATCTCCTGGATCTCCTGGCCAGGGAGCTTTTATGGAGCTCTACGGTGCACTAACCCTGCTAGCATGTGTTCCTCTCCCTCACCCCCCACCCCACCCCAGTCAACCCCTCCCCTAAGACTCTGAGCCAGACCAGCTCCATGGCTGCAGTCAGTCGACCTGCCCGCGGGGCAGAGACAATGGGCCTAAGGCGTAGCGTGGAGGAGGATGGGTGAGGCCTTTAGCTCTCCTTTAGCGCTAACCCCTCTGACAAGCCTTTAGTGCGCTGATATACCTGCTCTCTGATCGCACCTGATAAGGGCCTGCAGTGCCTCAGTAAAACTTGGCCTGCCAAGCACCTGTAAATCAGGTGGAGGTCTTGTTTCAATCTCCTGGGCCTTATCCGAGAGGGTGATAGCCTGGTGCACCACATACTTTTACTCTGTGAAAGAGCCTGGAGGCTGTCAGCAGGCATATGTATCCTCCCTGGTGGGCAGAGACTCTCTCTGACCTTTAGAGCTTGTGATTGGGACTGTGAGGGAGAGGGAGAGGGAGAGAGAGGTGTGCTGGGGCTGATGTAACAGGGATGGCTGAAGTGCACTTGACTGCTTGAGTCAGTCGGCCTGGATCACTCCCCTTCCTGCACAGCACCAACACATACACTACACAGAAATATACACACACATGCACACACACATGCACACACACACACACACACACACACACACACACACACACACACACACACACACACACACACACACACACACACACACACACACACATGGCTGTGCACAGGCAAACATGTACACAAACACACACACCATTTGGTGGTGTCCTCAAGTAATCTGTGTGTGGATGTTTTTATGTGCCATAGAGTAATATCCAGTGGGAAAAGAGGAACTTGTATATGCTAAATGCTAAATGACACACTGACAACACCCCCCCCCCCCCCCCCATGCCCCAAACATGTAAACAAACAAACACAGGGGGGATGCCTCCCTCAAATTACTTTTTGGTTACACTTTATTTGAGGGTGTGTTCATCAGGGTGACATGAGCCCTTTTTAAACTTGACATGACACATATCATGAATATTAATGACACTTCATCCGTGTTTATGACTGCTGTCTTTAAGTGTCATTCCATTTCTGCAGTGTTTGCATCCCAAAAAATATCAACTTAACTTTACAAAAACGGAATGACACCTGATGCCAACAGTCATGGTTATAACATGGTCATGTCACTCTTTTATAAAGTGTTACAGACTTTTTTTCAGGTTGGGATGCCTGGTTTTCCCAGGATTTATCAGTCATGTGAGTACAGCTAAGAAAAGGCCTGAAATAGAGAGAGAGAAAGAGAGAGAGAGAGAGAGGGAGAGAGAGAGAGAGAGAGAGAGAGATGATAAAAAAGAGAATGGAAACAGAAATGTGAACAGTAAATATCCACAAATGTAAATCCATATGCAGTACACACACATACTCCCCTCGCCTCTCTGCCTCATACTGTGAGTGCGCTGCTGCTTTTTGTATAACTAACAAAAACTATGTTTCTCCAGCTTCAGTCAATCACTGACATGCTCACACACACACACACACACACACACACAGTCCCAACCTGCAGCCCTCAGAAAAAGAGAAAAATCTAAGAAAGCAATTTAGTTTTCAATTTCCTGCAGGCCGCGTCGAAGCGCTTATAGCACAGCAGTCCCGGTGGAGGCTGTGTGTGTGTGTGTGTGTGTGTGTGTGTGTGTGTGTG
>CM059267.1:5818893-5833893 GCA_030347295.1 Setipinna tenuifilis | reverse complement strand
GTGTGTGTGTTTTTCAGGAGGAGGTGTCTCAGGCTCAGGCTGTCTCCCACAGAGTGTTTCATCCAGCTACCAGCATCTGCCACCTGTGGCAGCACACACACACACACACACACACACACACACACTCGCGCAGCTGCCGCTACACAGCCCTGTTTTGTAATATTTATGCACGGTGTCACCGGCTTTTGTTTTTTTTTTGGGGGGGGGGGTTCCGTGACAGATTAGTTGTGTGAAGACCTGTTGGGTTGCAATGGAGCTTATTTGATCATGTGTCGGTCTTTGTTCACCTGTTTTTTTTTCTTTTCTTGACCTTTTCTGGATGAATGTGGGTATGAATGAATGTATGTGTGTGTGTGACTATATACTATGTAAATGACTGAAACAACAGTATTGACATGACTTGACTTGATTGACATGACTTGATTTGTGTGTGTGTGTGTGTGTGTGAGTATGTGTGCGAGTATGTGTGCGTGTGTGTGTGTGTGTGCGTGTGTGTGTGTGTGTGTGTGTGTGCGTGTGTGTGTGTGTGTGTGTGTGTGTGTGTGTGTGTGTGTGTGCAGTTGCTGTTCTCCAGAGTGTGCTTTGAGCTTGTCATCACCTTACTGGGACAGTACAAGCACAGCTTATTCCCAGCGCAGACACAGAAAGCCTGTACTGTAGCTCAGTACACTATGCACTGGGAAGCAAAATAGGCCTGCTGGAGAATATTTTTTACACCGATGACAAATTTGGATGAAAAAAAAAATACAGATGGAACATGCATGTACGTGTGCTCGTGTCTGTGTGTGTGTGTGTGTGTGTGTGTGTGTGTGTGTGTGTGTGTGTGTGTGTGCCTGTGTGTGTATGTGTTTGTGTGTACAATTGTATGTACAAATTCTACCCCATCCTAGCTGCACCTTGTAGAAGTGCTTTGTTGTGTAGGTTGTGATTTATATACTCTATATTTAAATACCATGATGCCATACTAGGTGCCTTAAGTAAAAATAAAAGTTAAACTTTATTTTATTTTGAGTTAGGGTCAGTGTTGTACACAATACAACACAATAGTACACAATATTACATGTTGTTACACGTAGATACACTAAAAAAGGAACCGTAAAATAAAGTTGTTTCCAAAAAAAGATGCAAAATGGTACAGTAACGCTTACCCTAAGCTCAAAAAGTTGGAGAAATACTAAGTTGCAACTTATTCAAGTCCAATATTGAAAGAGCATTACAGCTCTCTGTCCAGCAGATGCAGTCCCCTGCCATTCCCTCCCTCCATCCCTCCTTTCTTTGTCTTCTCTCCATTTCTTTCCAGTTGTGGCTTTCTCAGTAGGGTTAAGGGCCTAGGGATCGATGCAAAGTGTAGACACACACACACGCACACAGAGCAAGAGAAAAAGAGAGAGAGCAAGAGAGAGAGAGGGAGGGAGAGAGAGAGAGAGAGAGAGAGAGAGGGAGAGAGAAAGAAGCCCAAACGCGGTGGGAAAGCACTGGATCGATCAGACAGTGGTCCGTTAGCATGGCAACAGCGCTGTGCCTTTGTGAATGGAGATGATTTCACAAATGATCACAGAGACCCCATGTTCTCTGTCAAGGTGAAACACTCTACACTCTACAGGGTTATTGCTCTCTCTCTCTCTCTCTCTCTCTCTCTCTCTCTTTGTCAGCTTTCTCCCATAATTTCTTCTCCTTCTTTTTCTTTGTCTTTTGCATTTTGTCCTTGCATTTTGAGAAAAAAAAAACATGGATCTCGGGAGACACTTAGGCTGGTATGAAAGCTGTTTTTGCTGGAATGAAGTTGTCTTTTCCAAGTTTCTCCCACACCCCACCCCCATCCCCCACCCCCACCCCATCATACTCTTTCTTTTTAATCCTTCCATCCTCCCCTCCTCCCCTCCAGTGGCCACCAGCAAGTTTCTTTCTCTTTGTGTAGTTTTTGGGGTAGATTGTGATTGTTCTCCTCTTTCTGATTGGTTTTCTGTCTCCCAGGACATATTTGGTTTTTGTAAAATTATTATTTAGTATTCTTCAGGTTTGTGGGTGTGCATGGTGATGTGTGGATGTGTTATTTAGTTGTGTTTGAGAACAAGTGTGTGTGTGTGTGTGTGTGTGTGTGTGTGTGTGTGTGTGTGTGCGTGTGTGTGTGAGAGAGAGAGAGAGAGAGAGAGAGAGAGAGAGAGAGAGAGAGAGTGCATGTGGGTGTGTCTGATTGTGTGTGTGTGTGTTGTGAAGAGCTGATGGAATGGAGGCAAAGAAAGAAACGGAATGAGGGAGAGAGAGAGGGGAAAGATGGAGGGAGAGAAAAGTAAGAGAAAAAGAGAGAGAGAGAAAGAGTAGGAGGTGAGAGAGTTTCTTGGTAATTCTTTGTCATTTTCACACATGTGGGGAGAATTTAATTAGGACCTGCAGACATTCAGGTAATTCAGATAATGTGCCTCCATTTTCACTGGCAAATTTCCAGCCATTCTCGAAACGAGGGTTTCTCCCTTTAGAGTGCAAATGGCCGAACCATTCAGACGCCGACCGTGCTGTCACCGTCTCCAGCAGGCGAGGCGTGCGCGCTCGCTCGGCGTTTTTCTGCTGAAATGAGAAAGCTTTTATAAGCGCCATAACTAAAGGCCATTCTGCCCTCATCTACGAGCCGCGCTTTGACACCAGAAATGAACACAGCTCTGTTCCATCTCTCTTGGCCATTTACTCGCTAACAAGTCTCTCGCCTTTACTGTCTGTGTGTGTGTGTGTGTGTGTGTGTGGGGTGTATGTGTGTTTGTGAGTTACTAGTGATTAGAATTTATCAGGTCATGTTACAGTTTTTGGCTTTTATCATACATACTTTATTTTATCAAACGGACTCAATGGTCCAATGTTAACAGGCATACACAAACAGGGAATACACATACAGTATACACACACCAGACACACATACAGAAAAAGACTAAAACGTATACGGTTGAGTGTTCCAGTATCTCCAGAACACAGAGGAATATCGTGTGCCACTTTGCATGTGGTCAGTCAAAGGCATTATAATTTCAATTTCTGGACTCGGTTAACCTACACATACCTTTATATTTAAGTAAGCCCTGACATGTTGGAACACTGGAAGAGACAAACATAAAGCTAGCACTCTCCCACCTTGGGTACTTGAGCAGGATTCTGAGAGCATCATTATATGCCACCTTGATGTTATTCATCTTTGCTTTACTATAATTACACTACAGGTAAGCTATATAAAGCAGTATAAAATAGATAAGAAGCAGCTTGTGTTAAGGAGGATGCTTCCCTGTAGGTCTGGTGGTTTGTGTGGCGCTGTCAGAAGGTGGACACCCTGTAGGTGTGGTGGTTTTTGTGGTGTTGTTGGAAGGCTTGGTGGCGCTGGTTGTGTGTGGTGGTGTGTGTGGTGTTGTTGGAAGGCTTGGTGGCGCTGGTAGTGTGTGGTGTGGGAGGGGGCTTCTGTCCTTGTGTATCTGCTAAGGCCCTTGTGTATGCTAACCTGACTTGAAAGCCTCATATTTCCCTCCTCATTAAAAGGCTAAATTTAGTTATTGAGTCTTAGCCCTCTGGTCCCCCCCGCTTCTCTTAACCGGAAGGTGGTATTCCAGGAACAATTGTGTGTGTGTGTGTGTGTGTGTGTGTGTGTGTGTGTTTGTGTGTGTGTGTGTGTGTGTGTGTGTTTGTGTGTGTGTGTGCGTGTGTGTGTGTGTGTGTGTGTGTGTGCGTGTGTGTGCGTGTTTGTGTGTGTGTGCGTGTGTGTGTGTGAGAGAGAGGGATGAAAGAGAAGGTTTGACAGATTAGAAAGACATTTGAGCTTTTCTATGAAAGCTTAAACACCCACAGTCACAAGAGCAACAGAGGGAGAAAGACGCAGAACATACAAGTGAGAGGGAGAGAGAAGGGAGAGCGAGGGAGAGAGAGAGATAGAGAGGAAGAGAGAGGGAGAGAGGAGGGAGAGGGAGAGAGAGAGAGAGAGAGAGAGAGAGAGAGGAAGAGAGAGGGAGAGAGTGTGTGTAAGACAGGATGAAAAATGGTGGCAGGAGACAATGAGGGTTTAGCCAAACAAAAGAGATGGAAATGGAAAAAACGGGTGTGAGATATTGTGTGGGAGCAGCTCTTCACGGAACTCCTGGACTGTGTCCGCCATTTTCAGATGCTGCATTTGCATCACCACACACACATGCACACACATACACTTACAGTCACACAATCACACACATACAGGACACACACACACATACACACACACACACACACACACACACACACACACATACCACACACACACACACACACACACACACACACACACCACACACATACATACATACAAACACATGCACACACACATACTCACAGTCACACAATCACATACATAGAGTACACACACACACTGCACACATACATACAATCACATACACACATACACTCACAGTAACACAATCACACACATACAGTACACACACATACACCCCACACACATACATACACTCACATTCACACAGTCACACACATACACACACATATACTCACAGTCACACAATCACACACATACACACACACACATGCACACAAATACGCTCACAATCATACAAGCATACACATACACACACACACCACACACACACACACACATACACTCACAGTCATACAACCACACACATACACACACACCACACACACATGCACACACATTCACTCACAGTCACACAGTCACACACATACACTCACAGTCACACAATCACACACATGCACACCACACACACACACACACACACTCACAGTCACGAAATCACACACATAAACACACACCCTGACATACATACACTCACAGTCACACAATCACACACATACAGTACACACACACTCACACCACACACATACATACAAACATATGCACACACATATATTCACAGTCACACAATCACACACATACACACATACACTCACAGTCACACAATCACACACATACACACACCCTGAGATACATACAGACACAGTCACACACATACATATACATAACTAAACACAAACGCACACACACATGCATACACACACACACACACACACACATGCACACTCTCATGCACGCACACACACACAGACACACACACATACATGGACACACACACACGCGCGCACACACACACACACACGATGGCAGTGCATGTCTGATAAGCGGCAAAGCTGAGAGAGAAACTTCACACAGTCCATTACTGAAGATGTGACCGACGCCAGAGATGACAAGAAATGTTTGCGTTTGAAAATGTGAAAATATGTTCTACATTGGAGCTGCTCTAATGTCACTTTTTATGCGCAGTTTATTTCATCACTGTTTGACTCTGTCAGGGATCCAATTACTCCAGCCGGGCAAATTGAATATGTTTGTAGCCTATGAATACATTTTTTTTTTCTCTTTGCTCACAAAACAGATTTTATGCTTCCTTGCTGAGCTGTAGCCGTTCCCATTGCTTTGTTATCAGCTTTAATAACAATGCCTTGTAATTTAATACTGACTGATGAAAGAAACGATTAGACAAAGTATTTTGTTTTGAAATTGTGCATTAGAAGTGTAGCAAGCAGCTTTTTTTTACAAAACTATTTCCAATATTCACTATTATCATTATGCGGTTAATTATAATACATATCTTACATTATACTGTAGTCTTTAAAATATTTAAACTGTATTTTTATATCTTACTAACTGTCGGACCAGAGAAGGTAGGGTTTGTTCTCCGTGGCAGCCCTCACACACATACACACACACACACCCTGAGACACATACAGACACAGTCACACACATGTATATACATAACTAAACACAAACACACACACATGCATACATGCACACACACACACACACATGCACACTCTCATGCACGCACACACACACACGTACACACACACACACACACAGACACACACTGTATTTTTATATCATTCTGTTCTGTTTTCCGTAGTGCTAGAGAGGATAGGGTTTGCTCTTGGTGGCAGCCCGTGCTTGTGTGGACAGTGCAGCCCTAATTGATAGGGTTGGGGGGGGGGGGGGGGAGAGAGAAGGGGGAGAGGAAAAGAGAGACTGTGAGAGAGAGAGAAAGAGTAGAGAGGGAAAGAGAAAGAGAGAGAGGGGGGATAGAGACAGAAGGGGGAGAGAGGGAAAGAGAGACTGTGTGAGAGAGAGAGAGACAGAGACAGAGGGAGGGGGGGAAGAGATAGACTGTGTTAGAGAGAGAGAAAAAGACAAACGGGAGGGGGGGTATGCAGGGGGGGGGGGGTGCTGGGAGCGAGGAGCGGGGGGGAGCGTTGGCGGGCCTGTTGAAGTAAGTAATTCAAGGGGAAAATAAAGTGCTAAGATGGACAGGCAGGCTGAGCTCCAGCATGCCGATGCGGTGCTGACCTGGACAGACGGGCTTGACTTGGCAACGCCGGCCAGCGCAGCGCTCATCAGTGCCAAGAGCTCTTTAAGAGCTTTTTAAGAGCTTTTTACCTGATTAGGGTTTTAAGAGCTTTTTACCTGATTAGGGCTCCTGCAGCAGCCCTTTTGTCTCTGGCCACCCACGGCGCACTCGCGGCACACTCTCGGCCTCCCACCACCAACTCCAGCCAGCCAATCAGAGCGCAGTGCTCCTCCGTGAATGCTGGTGTGTCTTATTGCCCTGCGTATTTCACCCCCACCCCCACCCCACCCCCCAGCCTCACCACACCTCCAATAGTGTCTGAACTTCGTCTCAGTGTGGATGCTGATGTCTCCGATCTTCTGTTGTCTGACTGGAGCAACAGATACACACCAGCTCTTGTTATGCAGATGAGAGTCTTAAATGATGGTCATTAAATTCAAGTTTATCTTCAGAAAGGGTAAATCCTTCTCCTTTCTGTGTGCATCCGGTGCATGTACGGGGAAGGGCAGTCTTAGTCATAAAATAAGGCTTACCGTAAGTCAAGGCAAGGCTAGTTTATTTGTTTAGTGCATTTCATCACAAAGGCACTTCCATGTGCTGAACAAAAATAAAAACAAAGAACAATATGTAAAAGCATAAAAGATAAAAAAAAGTGTAAATGCTTGTCGTAGCAACACATATGTTAACATGATTTTATTTTTAATGGGACATTGGGTGTAGTATATCCGCAAGCATATATTGTTTCATCTTGCTGGTACACAGCATGGAGATAAGGTTATTGGGGATGTTTGGCAGGAAACCCCACCAGTCTGGGGCTGGACACCAGAGCTTACAGGGCATATCTCTTCTCCTGTTAGATCAGAGTTTGGCTAGAACACTGTGCAACAGCCATGTGCTTCTCAAATCCAAACTGGAAGAAAAGACAAGTCAGGGGTTTAAGCCTTTAGCCATTTTGCTGAAGTGTTCTCTTGTTGTAGACAGAAACAAAAAAAATCACAAACCTCTTCTTGGCAAGATGGTGAAGTGCTGAATCAGGGACGGCCTAGCTTGTCTCCCTCTGTAGCCTGTCTCTCTGTAGCCTGTCTCCCTCTGTAGCCTGTCTCTCTCCTAGCCTGTCTACCTCTGTAGCTTGTCTCTTCCCTAGCTTGTCTCCTTATATACAGTAGCCTTTCTCTCTCCTAGCTTGTCTCTCTCCATAGGTTGTGTCTCTCCATAGCCTGTCTCTCTCCTAGCTTGTCTCCCTCTCTGCCTGTTGGTGGAACTTCACCATCATTGACATGCAGAGAGCTTATTGCGATGGGAACGTGTGCAGGAATGAAAATGGAGACACCCACACTACAAAAAAAAAAAAAAAAAGTTTTACATGTTTTACAAAAACTGATTGACCTGTGAACACGCGCAGCCCTATCTTCCTCCCTGACCAAAAAAAGTTTATCTAAGACCTCAGTCCCCCAGTCCCCACCAGACTGTACTTAATCTGTAAGTGACTCACGACAGTATGAGTGCGTCAGCTGTAAGGCTGCCACATGAATTTCTGCACTGATTCTCATTCCTAAGCACACAAACCCACACGGGAATCCATTTTGTTTAAACAGTAACTGCAAGCATCATCTCCATGTAAGACCAGTCCATACTCTGTACACAGCATAAAGCACTTCAGTTAATGTAAAACCACATCCACACGGTCAATAGATTAGTTTTTTTATACCCTAGATGTTCTTCAGCATACTGATTTGACCAACAGTGAACTTAAACTCCGACTGAAACACTACAGATTAGCTTGTTGCTTTCAAAACGTAATATTCAAAATGTTGGCATGACTCTTAATTTGTTGTTGTTCTTAACTGGTCTGCCTCTTCGGTGAGCTTGGAAAACTCTCATCAATTTAGCACTAACAATGGGGCTGGCTGTGGATGCCAGCAGAACACAAAAAAAGTGCCTCTTGAAAAAGCGACTTGGAAAAACGGATGTTATTGATGCCGATTAAAATGGAAATTCACAATGGCTGTGAACTTCAACTTGGCATACATTAACATGCTGCCAAACTCATTCAGGAGGACGCCAGTCCCTCAGTCGCAGTGTGAGGAAGCCCCAGCACCCCCCCCCCCCCCCCCCCAACACACACAGCACTGCCCTCAGCACCCCCCTCCACACACACACACACACACAGCCCTGCTCCCCATTTACATTTACTAACTCCCATCACACTCCCGACCTCAGTCACGTCATTTTAGATTTAGCGTACACAGGTATCAATCCAAAGCTTATTCGTCACAAATGTACTGCTGTGTCTCCACCAAGGCACTCAGCACACACTCACATACACACACACACACACTCACACTCACACTCACACACACACATTTACGCACACCTCAAAACCCCCACACACCCCTCCTATGTAAATTCTCCCCCTTTCTCTCCCCCTCCCTCCATACCTGTAGGCCCACCTCCATTCCTTGCTCGCTCTCTCTCACCACCCCCCCTTAAAACACACACTCCTCTCATCTCCTCTCCTCTCCTCTCCTCTCCTCTCCTCTCCTCTCCTCTCATCTCCTCTCCTCTCCTTTCCTCTCCCCTCCTCTCTTCTCCCCTCCTCTCCTCTCCTCTCCTCCTGTCATATCTGTCACAGTTGCTTCTCTCTCTGCCCGTCGCTCTGGGCTTCCAATTTCATTTGCTTTCAGTCTGCTGTAATTGCTTTGAGAGGCGGCCGGGTCTGCATGTTTGCTTTGAGATCTCCCCTCCCCCTCCCCCTCTCCCTCCCCCTCTCCCCGTCCCTCTTCTCCTCCCCCCCACCCCCTATCACCCACCTTCTCCCTTTCCCTTTTCCCTCCCTCCTTCCTTCCCTCCATCCCTCCCTCCCTCCAGCAGCCCCCCACCCCCACCCCCATCCCCACACCCACCCCCCCCGAATGCATATACTCTCCACGGAGGAAGATCGAGTACATCTGCGAGAGTGCGTACATGACTGAGTGTGTGCGTACATGACTGAGTGTGTGTGTGTGTGTGTGTGTGTGTGTGTGTGTGTGTGTGTGTGTGTGTTGCGATTGGAGAATGTAGGCTCCCTACTAATGACGCTAGCACGGTCACTGATACGCATACTCAAACAGCTGTTGTCACACACACACACACTCTCACACACACACACACACACACACACACACACACACTCTCACACTACTCCATCACACACAGACAGACACACAAACACATACACTTCTGAATCACACACGCACACACATCCACATCACACATGCGCGCGCACACACACACACACACACACACGCACACTCACCAATACACACACACAGACTCTCTAATGCAAGAGCATGCACGCGCTCACACATTCACACATGCAATGACTCTGTCATCTGTGGCATGTGTCTCTAGTCTCTCTCCAGTGTGCTGAATATGAAAAAGAGGGCGAGAGGAGATGGAGAAGGAGAGAAAGAGAGAGAGACAGAGAGAGAGAGCGAGAGAGACGGAAAGAGAGAGAGAAAAATGCGTCGGCAACACTTCATGACTTTTAGTTTGTCGTGTAGCCATTTCGTTATTCTATCAGAAGCTACACGCCGCATGATTGAAGTAAAGGGCACGGTGTGGGCGTCAAAAAAAAAAAAGAAATAAAAAATAAACAGTTTGCCCTTGAGCTGCCGATGGAGGTGAGGGAGAGGAGAGAGGAGAGAGGAGAGGGATGGGATGGGGAAGGAGGGATGGAGAGATTGGTGGTGGTGGTGGTGGTGGGGGGGAGGGGGTGAGGGGATGAGGGGGGGGGGGGGTTGATGGACTGCGATAACATTGCAGTGTCTGTGTATAAAAGCACACAATTGCCTGTCATCTCTGTTTCTCTCGGTCTCTCTCTCTGTCTCTCTCTCTCTCTCTCTGTCTCTCTCTTACTATCTGTCTCTGTCTCTTTCAGTCTCTCTGTCTCTCTCTCTCTTACTACCTGTCTCTCTGTCTTTTTCAGTCTCTCTCTCTTTCTCATTCTTGCTCTCACTCTGTCTAGCTCTACCCCCTATCTGTCTCTCTTAGATTCTCTTAGTCTCTCTGACTCTCTTTCTCCATCTCTCTCTATTCCTTTCTCTTTCTGTCTGTTTCTCTTTTCCTCTCTCTCTCTCTTTATCTCTCTCTGTTTAGCTCTGGATAAAGCTCTGTCTCGCTTTGGATAAAAGCGTCTGCCAAATGCAATGTAATGTAATGTAAAAAAAGCTCTACCTCCCTCGTCTGTCTCTCACTCTATCCTTGTATCCTTGTATCTATCCCTCTTTCTCGATCTCTCTCTCTCACTGTCTCACTGTCTCTGTATCTCTCCCTCAGTCTGTTTCTCTCTGTTTCTCTCTCTGTTTCTCTCTTTCTCTCTCTCTCATTCTCCATCTCTCTCTCGCTCTCTCTCTCTTCTTATCTCTCTCTGTCTACCTCTACCTACCCCATCTCTCTCCCACTCTCAGATTCTCTATCTGTCCTCCTCTCTGTCCCTTTGAGTTTTCATTTCTAGTGGTGTGTTTCTGTGCCTCGGTGAGTGCATGTGTGTGTGTGTGTGTGTGCATGTGTGTGTGTGCATGTGTGTTTGCTTCCAAGGGACGGATGTGTGTACACAGCAGACTTGTTGTGTATGTTCCAGACCAGAGTGACTGCTTGTCTGCACTCAGTGAGATAACTCAGAGTCAGCTTAGCACTGATGACATAACCAATAGTGTGTGTGTGTGTGTATGTGTGTGTGTGTGTCTGTGTGTGTGTGTGTGACTACATGCTCTTTTTGTTCCTTCTCCCACACACATTTCACCTCCAGCATCTCCAGGGAGATTTTCAGTTGTGTGTGTGTGTGTGTGTGTGTGTGTGTCTGTCTGTGTGTGTAAAGAGAGAAAGAGAGCATGCAGACTTTCTTGTGTGCCTCTGTGTATATTGATTCATCTACGTCTCAGATGTGTCGTTATGGTTCCTTTTCTACAAATGTGTTTGAAAGGTGAGCCAGTGTTACATAGAGAGAGAGAGAGAGACAGAGAGAGAAAGAGAGAGACAGAGAGACAGAGAGAGAGACAGAGATGGGAGAGAGAGAGAAGGAGAAGGAGAGAAAGTGAGTGAGTAAAAGTGAGCTGATACAAAGAGCTGAGTGGAGGGGAGAGGTGTCGTGTCTGCTTTGGGTCTGAGGTATCGCTGAGGTCACATGAGGCCGTCTGGGAGAGACGGTTGGCCCGACGCGTCACAGCGCATCTCGGTGGGAGAGCTGATCCCGACGCCGGGCTTCTTGTCCTCAGACAGACAGACCCCCAAACATGTACAGACACACAGTCACAGACACACATACACATACACAGACACACACACACACAAAGACCACCACCACCTCAGACAGACAGCCCCCCAAACACATACAGACACACACACACACACACTCACACAGACACACACACACACACAGACACAGACACATACACACACACATGGTCACATACACACACACACACACACACACACACACACAGACACTCTCACACACACATACACACACAGACACACACACACACATACACACAGACACACACACACACACAGACACTCACACACACACACACACACACACACACACACAGACCACCACCACCCTCCATCCCTCCTAGTCTGTCCCCCTCCAATCCCACCCCAACAGGCCCCAAGGCCTTCAGCTGCCACTGGAGCCCTCTGACCCCTCCAGCCAAACAAACCAAACACATACACCCACCCACCCACACATACACACACACATCCACCCACCCAGCCACCACCACACCCCACTCCAAGGTAGCCCACATGTCATCTGCCTGTTAGCTCCCTTGGCAACGGAGTTCTGTTTTCTGATTGGTTGATGAGGTGGCCCCTCTTATGACAATCAGTGTCTTTCACCTGACCTCTGATGCAGATGCAACATAAGATAAGATAAAATAAAATAAGATAATATGTCATAACATAAAATAATATAACACGGCATGACACAACACAAGACATTTTACTGTTAAGGTGGTGATACACGGGGAAACTTTCTGAGCAATGTCGCTGGGCAACAACAAGATTGGCTCTTCATTTTTCAGATGGGGTTTTTGTGAAAAGTTGCCTCCTGATGTAAGCTCTTCTGAGACAGGACATGTTGCCTAATACCATTGATAAAGTGCCCAATTAACATCTTTTAATGAAGTTGCCCAGCAACATTGCTCAAAAAGTTACCCAATGATATAAAGTATCATTACTCTTGAAGTCGCTCCAGCACTCATCTAAGCCAGTGTGGGAACGCTATATATAGACGTACCAGGGCCTGGTGTTGGAGAGCAGTTTATCTGCGTTTACAGATGTCAGGGTTATCATATCAGAGATCACCGGAGTTAGATGAGCGCGCCGGTCTGCTTTGGCTGCTCTTTGCAAAGCCATTTGGCACAATAGCTCTGTTTCAGACAATTATTTGGATCTGAACTTCAGCTGCATTAATATCCCACCTGTTAGACGAATAATTATGTTTCGAGTTGTTTTTTTTGTTTTTTTTGACATTCAAAATGTGCGTTTGGCCGTTTCTGTGGAGGCTCAGCATCGGTATGCTGGTGTGGTGGTCAGACCCTCTTTTCCCAGCCATTATTCAGATTTTCTCGTGTGAATCAGGGTGAAATTGATCATTCTGGTTTGTCTTTTATTTGGCGTGAGTTTTCGGTTTCTCATTCACGGTGCGCAAAATTTAAATTGGACACCTGCTGAGAGCTGATGGCTGCTTGAGGGGTGTGTGTGTGTGTGTGTGTGTGTGTGTGTGTGTGTGTGTGTGTGTGTGTGTGTGTGTGTGTGTGTGGAGGGGGAGGAGGGGGATCCTATACTCACTAAAGTGTTTTTGCTTCATTTTCCAAGGTGTCAGTAAAGCTAATGGTTGGGTACAGTCTACTACACGGACTGTCGGAGCTGCACACAGACATTGTGAAAGTACAATAAAGTGCTCCCGCTAAATTTGCTCGGCAATACTGTATACAGTCCTTTTAGACATAATTCCAATATGTGTGTACTGTATTAGGAGCTTACTGAAATGTGTTTTTTTTTTTAAGGCAAATGATTGACAGGACATTTAGTTTTTGTTTGTCTTGTTTGTCCTCCGTCTTATTTTTATCATTTAATGGTAATAAAAAAATAGCAGCAATGAGCTGTAAGCAAATGTTGACTTGCAACCTTCAATAAAAAGGTTCACTCTCTCAAACTTAATTGATTCAGGGTCAACTCATTACAGTCATACTGAACTTGGGTTCAATTGGCATCGCCCTGCCACCACATTATAGCAGCAGTTTGTTTTGGGGCAAATCTTGAGATGGAGGAGTGCCAGTTCTCACCTGCCTGAAGAAAGACTCCCAAGGTCGGGAAGTCGGCAGAGTTTCGTTCGGGCAGGTGTAGTAGTCTGGAGTGTGTGTGAATGTGCCCTTTGAGCTCAGGACAGCTAGTGCACAAACAAAAGCTCAGTTTACAGTGTCCACCACATACAAAAACCACACTGAGCATTGATATTTGTGTGTGTGTGTGTGTGTGTGCATGTACTGTATGTCCGAGTGTGTATTTTTCTGTGTTCATGCTGAGCTGTGCATTAGTCAGTGTATGTGTGTGTTTGTGTGTATGTGTGTGCATTTGGGCACTGAGGAGTTTCAGCATTTGCTTTCAAGCTGTTAAACTTGCTATTGTCTCAATCGGCATTTAATTAATTTAGGGACAAAAAGACTCGCGCGGGCCATTAGGAAGTCATTAGGATTGCCTGGGTCCGGTCTCCCCGGGTTCAGCCTAAACGGCTTAATGATTTTTATAGTGACATTGAAGTCAAATGGTGGATGCCTAATACTCTTAGAGGGCTAGGGCGTCTGGACACAGGGCCAGCCGAGTGATGCAACCCCCCCCCCTCCTCCTTCTGTCGTTTATTTTGTGTTCTCTTCTTTCGACGAATAGGTGGGTGAGTGCACTGTGTGGTGACCCCTACTGAGGATGCCCTTGTTGGCTTCAGAGAACAAATGAAAGCGGTTTTTGGTGATATTTTTGGATTGGCCAGCGGTGTCGAAAAAACCAACCTTTTTTTTGGGGGGGGGCTGTGTTCAGTGAGGGCTGTTGATTGGTTGATGAAGTGACAGTGGGTGGAACCGCTGGGCGTGTAAAGTGTTGATTGGACAGGTGAGTGTCTCTGGCCGTGTAATCGGTTCATCTGTGGAGCCGTCTGATCTGAGAGAGACTCCGAGCCGCGGGGAAAAAGCTAATCATGGCGGGGTGAGTTGCTGCGGAGATGGAGGGTGGGGGTGGGGGTGGGGGTTGGGTAGGGGGGGGGACTGCTCCCCGGTCGCCGTGGAAACACTGTGGCAATTTTTTTTCCCAAAGTGGTGAGTGACTGAGTGAGTGAGGGGAGAGAGAGGCAGAGGATGAGCGAGAGCAACTCTGATGGAGGAATGGCGGAAGGAAAGGATTAGAGAAAAACAAGGAAAAGGATTATCCCTCTCTTGTTCTCTCTCTCTTTCCATAACTCTCTCTGTCTATCTCCCACTCTCTCTTTCTCTCTCTCCCTCTCAGTCTCTCCCTTTTCTCGCTCCCTTTTTCTCTTTCTCTTTCTCTCTCTCTCTCTCTCTCTCTCTGTCTTTCTCTAAGTGACAGTAGC
>CM059267.1:5783893-5796393 GCA_030347295.1 Setipinna tenuifilis | reverse complement strand
CACGGAACGGACCTCCATCTGTTCGCTGCTGGAGAGAGGGAAATGAGCAGAGGAGGAGAAGAAGGAGAAGGAGGATAAGGCGGGGGGGGGGGGGAGAGGTGGATAAAAAAGTGGGGGGGTATTCGGCTGGGGAGGGGGGAGAGGAGAGAGGCGGATAAAAAAAGTGGGGGGGGGGGGCTATTCGGCTGGGGAGGGGGAGAGAGGAGAGAGGCGGATAATAAAAGTGTGTGTGTGGGGGGGGGGGCTATTCGGCTAGGCCTGGTGTCCCCTGCCGAGGCTGTGTGATCATCCGCCGTCCAGCCGGCTCTCTAAAGCGCAGCACACACCACACTGCACCACTCGCCTGTGAAACGGCCCAGACTGTCTGAGAGCATGTCCCCAGCGTGTGTGTGTGTGTGAGGGTTTGTGTGTGCCTATGTGAGTGTGTGTGTGTGTGTGTGTGTGTGTGTGTGTGTGTGTGTGTGTGTGTGTGTGTGTGCGTGTGTGTGTCTGTGTCTGTGTGTGTGTATGTGTGTGTGTCCGTGTGTGTCTGTGTGGGTGTGGGTGTTTTGTGACAGTGCATTAATGAAGACTATCACAAGCCGTTCCTCTGATAAAAGCAGGAGTCTCTTACAGGGTCCTAGAGCCCTATGCGTATGTGACTTAAGACTATGTCAAGGGAAAAAAGCCAGTGCACTTATATACTACACACACTTTACAAATGACTGTCTCCTTGTTACATGTGCCTGTACATACATTGTATTTGGCAGACGCTTTTATCCAAAGCGACTTACAAAAAGGAGGACATAAGCAACAGAGGTGTAAAAAAGACACAGAGTACGGACACAACAGACATATGTACTTCTGCATAGGGACACACACTGCACAGGGCCTGTACCTTTAAGTACAGTCTTACCATACCATATTCAAAAATGTAATACCATGCAGTTATATGGCATCATTTGTAATGGTATTTGTGTGCCTAGAGTGTAATATGAAATGCTTGCGTATCGCATTATGCCCAAGTGCGTCTATACCTCCTGTTAAAACAAAAAAGAAATCATTAGTGGCCAAACCCAAAGACTTAAAAGGACAGGAGACATTGGGAAGAACATCAATAAAAAAGTTAGCACAGCGCAGAGTTTTCAGCCAAGTTTCCACATCGTTGCACCCAGCAGACATTTGGTTCAGACTAGATGTGAAGACTCCAATTTGTATGGAGATAGTCATGTTTTTATATGCACTTTGAAGAGTGCTGTAAAAAAAACAGATGTTTTAAATTTTACAGATGTACTCAGAACATGTAAGTACAAAGCGTTACATAACATAATAGCATGGCATTGCATTTTGTTAAACAGTGGGTTGCCGTGGGTTATATATTTAAATGTATATGATACATGTAAAAAAGTTTACCCAAAATAGTTGTGGAATACTCACCATATAAAAGACACTATATGCAAACTGATACCCAGCTACATTAATTGAAGTTGGCCCACTTATAAAAGGCATACCTCCACAGTATAGCAAGGAAGTAAAACATGCCATGGAAATAAAAGAAAGACGTTATTCAGGTTGGGAAACTGTATGCCAAAATTGGATATCAACGCAGACTGTTTTCTGCCATAACTCCACCAGCAGCAACAGAATACTGTATGTGTACACATGTATGTTCAGGTGTCCTCAACCACTACATACATGTATGGGCCTACCAATCAAGTATCGAGTCTGTCCTAAACTCAAGTTCCTATTGGCTGGTTGAGCTGTAGCTATCCCATCAGCCCTCACTTCCAGGCAGCTGTGTCACAGTCAGCAAGGCCTGGTTGCTGTGGTGACCCCTGCAAACTGGGCACTTTCAAGCCTTGATTGCAGGGCCAGTCATAATTTGTCTTAAGTGTCGCTTTTCAGGGTGGACTTTCTTTTTCTTTTCTTCTCTTCTTGCTGAGTTGTGTGCGCCGCTATACTCTATTCCTTTCAAGCTGTCTTTCTTTTTCTTTTTTCTTTTTTTTGTGAATCTAACGGCTTTGTGGCATTTTGTCCCTCTGGCCCGTGAGTCATTGCGATATGGAGCGAGGGTGTCACAAAGAGAGAAAGAGCAGAGAGACGGGAGTCTGAAAGCGAAAGATGGAAAGGGAGACAATAGAAGTGACTGTCAGCCTCCTGATTGAGTTTCCAAAGGGAGTACAGGGACTTTTTTTTCTCAGTGATGATTTCTTAAGATCTTTCTCTCTCTCTCTTTCTCTCTCTTCTTTCTCTCTCTCTCTCTTTCTCTCTCATTGTCTCTCTCTTTCTGTCTACTACCCCCTCCCTTTCTCTCCCTCTTTTTGATCTTTCTCTTGTTCTCTCTCTTTTTCTTACTCTCTCTCTCTCGCACTCTCTCTCTGTCTCTTTATCTCTATCTCATTGTCTCTCTCTTTCTGTCTACTACCCCCTCCCTTCTCTCTCCCTCTTTTTTTATCTTTCCCTTGTTCTCTCTCTCTTTCTCTTACTTTCTCTCTCTCGCGCGCTCTCTCTCTCTTTCTCTCTCTCTTTCTCTCTCATTGTCTCTCTCTTTCTGTCTACTACCCCCTCCCTTTCTCTCCCTCTTTTTTATCTTTCTCTTGTTCTCTCTCTCTTTCTCTTACTTTCTCTCTCTCTCTCTCTCTCTCTCTCTCTCTCTCTCTCTCTCTCTCTCTCCCCCTCTGCTGGCCTCTGTCTGCATGAGGTTTCTGGCAGAGACTGGGGTGGGTGGATGGAGAGTGGGAGCCTTGGGGGGGTGTTGGGGGGGGGTGCTAAGTTGGGGGGGTTGTGGTATTGGGGTGTGTGGTTGTGTGGAGGCTGGCTGTGCCCCCCTTGTCTAAAGTCCCAGCCATCGATCCCCCCCCAACCCGGCTCTCCGGCGGGAACAGGAATCAATACCCCAAGAAATCCAGCAGGACATGCTCCAGAGGACAACTCCCCCATTCCATCTCCAGCCAAACAGCCATGAAGGACTCACAGAGGGGAGGTGCCGGCCCCCCTACCACCCCCCTCTGTTCAGTTACAGAGGCTGGATACACCGTAGCGCACGTGTGTGTGTGTGTGTGTGTGTGTGTGTGTGTGTGTGTGTGCGCGTATGCATGCATGTATGCGGGTGTGTGTGTGTGTGTGTGTGAGTGTGTGTGTGTGTGTGCATGTGTAGGCCATATCTGTGTTTGACTGTGAGTGAGACAGAAATAGGAAGTAAGTGTGTGCGATAGAGAGATGAAACAGGGCACTCTGTGTAAGCCTCATTAAGATTTGACATTGACTTCAGTTGGGCGCCTAAGCTTTAAAGTCCTAATTGAGAACTAATACTACTTTTAAAAGTGCACGACTTAAAAGTCAGTATTTTTAGCTCACTGTTATAGTATGCATATGAGCTGGGTTAGATGTCATCAAAAGTGTTTCCCTTTTCAACCTTTCCATGGCAACTTTTGATGTGTGTGTGTGTGTGTGTGTGTGTGTGTGTGTGTGTGTGTGTGTGTGTGTGTGTGTGTGTGTGTGTGTATACACTCGTGTGCCGGTGCTGATGGGGAGTCCAACACGTGCCAACAAAGTGTGTTTGCCAGGCCCCTGATATCTGTATTTTCTGGTGTTTCTCTTTTCTTTTATTTTGGATCGCTATCTCGCACACCAGTGTCCAGCTCCCTGCCGACAGGTTAATTAAGCGACAGGTCTGTTTTGCGCTGGCGTGTGGCCGCTGAAAAGAATAACTATTGTGATGAAATGCAGAACTGCCTTCAAATTGTGGTAATTCAGACAGACTGCCCACTGTGAGGAGGAGACAGGTGGTCATCTATCAGAGACGTTGCTGTCTAAATTCTCCTTTAATAAGCCGAAAGCTTAAGGGTATTTTATTTATATTATTCTGGCATAGTTGCTGATGCAACATAAAGCATTCAAACTAAACACAAATATGGAAGAGTAAAGATTGAATATACTTTTTAGGGTATTGCTGCATTCAAGGATGCAGACTGTGATTCTAATACAATGTGATACTTTTTTTTAACGTCCGCCAAGGAGGTTATGCTTTTGCCGGCGTTTATCTATCTGTCTGTCTGTCTGCCTGTCTGTGTGTCTGTTTGTTTGTTAGTAAAATAACTCAAAAAGTCATGAACATATAGTTTAAAAATGTGGACAGTATGTCAGGATTATCACTGCGTCATGGTGGGTTTATTTTGGTAAAAATATGTTCATTGGTTATCTCATAAAAATCCCATTCATGAAACAAAAAGGGGGGCGGGGGGTGAACTGCATGGTGGAGATCGGTGCCCTTCTAGTTAAGAAACGCAATAAATGGTCTTACCATTAGGAGCAATTTGGAATTAGGATATGTTTTTACACAAAAACACAACTATTCTTTAAAACTTAATCCTTTCAATAGCAGAGTCTGTTGTATGAGAGCATATCTGGTGACTAGTTACCAAAGTTGAATGTTTACTGAGGTTCAGTTCGTTCCAAACTCTAGTATCTCTGTCTCAACAGATAAGCTTTGGTTTTCCTTTTAAGTGTATCATAATGCTTCAGGTGAAAAGGCCCGATTGTGGAGCAAGATACACCGTGTCGAATGGCCAACTGCTTACTCACAGTCCCCCTCTCCCTCTGGGGGCCATTTTGTATGTACTGTGGTGCTTTCGTAGTTGAAACTTTCAAAAAAAAAAACTCTATTACTGTGATCACAGTTCACATAAGGTGGACGTGAAAAATATAAAAATTACAGTCTGCACAAACACTGTTAATTATTATTTTTTTTGCAAGTGGTGTTTAAACTGAGTTCTTGATTACAGAAGAGCTGAAGCTCCCCACCCCACAACCCCACAATAACACATCTTTAATACCCACTTGTGTTCCCACTGTGGAGCTGTTTTATTAAAACACATTTCAACATCAGATTTCCATCAAATAACACTCTTACACAGTTCCCCGGGCAGGCGTGCATGCGTGTGGCGGTCCCCTCTGTTTTGTGGTGAGGGGGAAATTCACTGTCCTTGCGTCGCCAGCAACACAAACAAGCGTCAGGGGTGGGGGGGGGGTGGGGGGGGGGGGGGGGGCACCTGCCTGCCTGCCTGGCTGGAGTGGTCTTCGGCAGCCCCACTGTCCTTGGTCCATGCAGTGCACCCTGGGAGAAAACACACACACACACACACACACACACACACACACACACACATAAAAAAAAAGGTTTGCATGATTTGAATGTTGGTCGCGTAGCCGTAGCTGTGGCCATGGCGGCGCGGAGCGGAGCCCGCTGATGGAAATGATTAGGGGGTTGGAAATAACAGGTTTGCGCCGAACAGCACTGATTGTTGATTGGCCACTCTCGGTCCGACTGTGAAGAGGGGGCGTGGGCTCTTTGACTCTCTGGCAGACAAGCGGTGCTTAGCAAAAAGTCGGCGTGGTGGAGGTTGGTGGTTGGTTGGCGTTTGTGTGTGTGTGTGTGTGTGTGTGTGTGTGTGTGTGTGTGTGGGGGGGGGGGGGTGCAGGTTGGAGGGTGCTAGGTAGGGGATAAAAAGGTGGCGGAGAGGAGAGGAGCGGAGCGGAGAGGAGAGGAGAGGAGAGGAGAGGAGAGGAGAGGAGAGGAGAGGAGAGGAGAGGAGAGGAGAGGAGAGGAGAGGAGAGAAGAGGAGAGGAGCGGAGAGGAGCAGAGCGGAGAAGAGAGGAGAGGAGAGGGGAAGGTGTGCCTGTGCCAATGACAGGATTTATTTGTCCATCACAGAAAGCAGAGGGGCAGTTCAGGCGGCCCATTAACAGCTTAACTGTTCGCACGCGCTCATTTGTGCTCGAGTAAATGCCTTCTCCGCTACCCACTGACACACACCCTCATTTGGAGACATTTTCATTTGCCTTTTCCCTTTGTTATTTTTTTTTAAAGTTAAATCGTGTCTAATATTACTGTTTGAAGTTTGGTTTTTTGGTTAAAGAAACCTAATCTCTTTAATATTCTCGTAATGATGTGATAGCGTAAAGGCATGTGGAGAAATTAACTCACCTGTTGCTAGCACTCTGGGCCGGGGCTGTTTGCTGAGTCATTGCAGGACTCGAGTGGGAAGGTAAAGCCCTGCTAAAAACATAAGACCTGCTTTTTAAAGGCCAACATTTGAAAGAAAAAAAACACACCTCCAAAATGATCGCCTCATGCAGTGCCGGTTGTGTTGTTCTTCACAAATAAATAAATAAAAGACTAAAAATGCTGTTGGCTTTTAGCTTGCTAGCATAAGACAGAGAAAGCGATAATGCCTGTTTATGCCCCCATGTGGGTGTAGTAAAGGTCCCAGTGGCATTCAGGCAGGGCTTCACTGCTTGGCTAATGCTACAGGAGCCCCTGGAGAGACGCTGAGAAGGGGGGGGGGGGGGCGCATGACTCGAATGCCAACACCGAAACACGCTACGGCCAGCACGGTATCTAGAGATATTATAAACGTGTGTAGTACAAGGAATGAAACATTTAAGGGCAGATGATAGTGAGAGAGAGAGAGAGAGAGAAAGAAAGGGAGAGAGAGAGAAAGAAAGGGAGAGAGAGAGAGCAAGAGAGAGATCACATAAGAGAGACGACGCGAGAGAGAAATCCATTTCCACTATCAGTGTCTCTCTGCCTGATCTCTGTGATAGTGTTAATATTGTTATGGCTGGTTTATCTTATTTGTTTTTTATTGGGTGTTAACGCAGCCCTTTCCTGCCCCCCCCTCTCCCTCCCAAATGATTAGATTAGACTTGCTTCCGAAGTGTATGTTGTTTTCCTCAGTGTGTGTGTGTGTGTGTGAGTGTGTGTGTGAGTGTGTGTGTGTGTGTGTGTGTGTGTGTGTGTGTGTGTGTGTGTGTGTGTGTGTGTGTGTGAGATGCTGGATCGTGTCTTTATCTGACAGTGTGTCCATGCGGCATGGCGATGCTATCGGGGGCCAGGAGCGGGGCCCCTCAATGGAGCGCTGTCAACGAACAATAGGGAGCAGCATTATCCAGACACCACACACACACACACACACACACACACACACACACACACACACACACCATCCCCTCACCCCACCAGTGCCTTATCGGTGAATTGGAATATTCGCTGGCTGATTTTTACAGCTTTTTGTACCTTCCCTCCGAATGGACTGGCCAAGATGAGAGAAAAAAGGAGGGAGAGAAAAACGGAGAGACAGAGAGAGAGAGATAGAGAGAAAAAAGAAAGAAGAATGGGAACATTGCAGAAAACAAGAAGCAAATTGAGATCAAAGAGTGAAAGAGTTTGCATCCAAACAGGGTATCAAGTTCGAAGCGGGCGAGACAGGCAAGACAGCATCTGTTACAAGAGCGTTCTTGTATTTGTGTTTGTATTTGTTCGATCGCTGCTTGGCCGAGTGGGTGTCGGTGTCCACATTAGAACAATCCATTTGTAAAACAGCACATCCTATGGGGCACAGCACAGTACAGTACAGTGCGTAACATCATGTACAAGTGCACTGGCTAGGAAATCGTTAGCTGGGTCTTAGCTCGCTTGCCAAGACTTGGACCCTGGTGGGGCTCTACCCACCAAACCTCCACCACCCCCCCCACCCACACTCGCACGTCTCTCCCCTCTCTGGAGTGTCTATCTGCGGCCGTGCAGCTTGACTTCGCCTGGCTCTTGTGGAACCAGCGGTACACTCTGCTCCACTCCGCTCTGCTCTGCTGTGCTCTGTGAGGGGAGGCTAAGCTTGATGCGTATGGAAAGAGGCAGGACATCGATGTGCTACGCCCGCCGACCGCCATTGGCCCAGGCACTGCAGTGGTGGTGGCGCGGCCAATTTTAGCTGTTTAATCTGGAGCGCGGGGTGTGTGTGTGTGTGTGTGTGTGTGTGTGTTGGGGGTGATGTGGGGGGCTCTTTTGTTTGTCGTGGGCGTGTGGAGGGCAAAAAGACACGGCCGTGCGTCTCGGTCTCGGTGCCGCCCCGTAATCGCGTCAGAAAAAGCCCCCCAACCACGGCATCGCACGCCAATGAAAGACACCCTCACCCCTTCAAGCTCATACTCCTTCTGTCTTCTCGTTTCTGTCCCTTCATTCCTCTCTCTTTCTCTCTCTTTCTTTCTTTCTCTCTTTCTTTCTCTCTTGTCTTTTCTCCTCCTGTTGGACTCCGGCTCATTTTAAATGGGGAGGGCTTTGATAATGACTCTGTGATTAAGAAATTTCGACCAATTTAGTCCTATTGTGGTGGGCAGTCTTTCACATTTAAAAGTATAGTATAGCTCTCTCTCTCTCTGTTCATTTGTTCTTTCATTGTAATTTACATGTTGAACTGCAGCCTCTGAAGTTTTACGCATTACTTTTATACAGATGAATAAGTAGCTCATTAATTTCCAAGCAAATATAACAAGTGGTTTTGGCAAAACGAATGCGCAGATTTAAATTTATTAGGATGATTATATAGTTATACATTGGTAATATATTTATATTATATATTATTATTATATATATAGAGTTGTATATTTTATTTCTCGTATATTCCTGCGTGAGATGAGTGTGCCAGACAGTCACAAAGCAGCTGTATAGAGGAAGAGCCCCAGAAAGAAGAGGCAATTGAGGGTGAAAAATGACAGTTCCCCTCCACTGAAAGCCCTATAATTTCCTCTAGTGTCCCCATCTTTCCCTTTTGGGTTTTCTCTGAACCACTCTCTCTTACTTTCCCTGAATCTCTCTTTTGCTCTCTCTCTCTCCCTCTCTCTCTCTCCCTCTCTCCCTCTCTCCGTTTCTCTTTCTCTTTCTCTCTCTCTCTCTCTCTCTCTCTCTCTCTCTCTCTCTCTCTCTCTCCCTCTCTCTCTCCCCCGCCCCTCTCTATCTCTGACCTATCTGCCCTTCCCACATCCACACACACAGTCTCTTTGGTGCGCCCCATGGCGGTGTGTGTGTGTGCGTGTGTGTGTGTGTGTTTGTGTGTGTGTGTGTGTGTGCACAAATGTGTGTGTGTGCGTTTGTGGGTTAAGAAGGCCAGTCATAGACAGGTCTTAATGGCAATCAAGAAATGAGCTTCCTTCGTGACGTTTGGTTGATGTCAACTCACGTTAGCTGACACAGCAAGCACAGAACGACACACACATACACACACACACACACACACACACACACACACACACACACACACGTACACACACAGAACGGCATTGAGCGCCACAGTCCGCCCCTGAACTAACTACTAACACAGGGAGTCAACATCAGGGTGGGCTGGGGGCGGGACAAATTAATTGATAGAGAGAGAGGTCAACGAATAGGAGAGAGAGGGAGCGAAAGATAGAGAAAGAGAGAGGAAGAGAGAGAGAGGGAGAAAGATAGATGAACTTGTATGGAGGGCAGTGACGAAAGAGAGAGGCCAAAGGAGTGGGAGAGGGATGTGAACTGGTGAGGTGGAGGAAGAGAAGGGTGGGGGGAGGGGGGGGGGGGCAGGGGTGAAGTGTGTGGCTTAGAGAGGCAGAGAGGAATGAGTGGAGGAGAGAGAGAGAGAATGTGTGGAGGACAGAGAGAGAGAGAGATAGAGAGAGAGAATGGATGGAGGAGAGAGACAGAAAGAGAGAGAGATAGCGAGATGAACTGCCTGTGTCCAGTTGAGAGAGAGAAAACAAAGTGGCGGGGAGGCTTACAAGATCCCAGATAGGCCAGGTAGTCCAAGTCAAGGTAACTATTGTTTTGGCAGTTTACACACACACACACAAACACACAGTCCTTGCTGGTTGAGTCAAAGGTGGAGCCGCTCAAGTGTGTGTGACGAGTGAAGGCGACCGGCCCGTCCTCACACACACTCACAGACACACACACATAGACACACACTTGGTGCGCACAGACACACATACACACACGCGCACGGACACATATACACACACACGCACGGACACACACACACACACACACACACACACACACACACACACATTCCTTGCAACCACGGCCTGCCTGTCCTCTACATGCCCCCCCCAAACCAAACCAAAGCCCCCCCTCCCCCACCAAACCACCACATCACCCCTTGTGTCGCCGAGACAACTGTTTTCCTCTCATACCGCACAACCAGCCTGTAGACGAGCAAGTAAAGACCACCCCCCCCCCCATAAATCAGACCACACATCACTCAAGACACGACGTGTCAGTGTTGCAAATCACAAAAAATGAAGACAAAAAGGGAAGGGAAATCAGAAATGGCAAAAATAAAAAATAAAAAAAGATGAATAAGATGGTGGCCTTTTGGGTGGCTGGTTTGTGTCAGAAGATGGAATCTGGGCGAGGGGCGTTGCGTGCGTTTGGTAATTATAAACTAATTGGAGTGTGTCTGGGGGAGATATGGATAGCACTCTAATCTGTCTCGCAGGATAACGGAGGGGCTCGGCTGGCAATTTAAATGTCAAGCTGCCACAGCTTGTCAAAGGCAGGAACAGGAAGTGTGTGCAAAAAGCTGCCATACACGCCATGTCCAATTTCTCATGCTCTTTTTTTTGTGCCTGTGTTTAGGCATGGGTATCAATCGGGGTATTTTGTTGCCTGTGTGTGTGTTGTGTGTGTGTGTGTGTGTTTGTGTGTGTGTGTGTGTGTGTGTGTGTGTGTGTGTATGGTGGGTCATGTCATGTCTATGTAAATGGTGTGAGTGAATGTGCAGAACCCTCTCTCTACAAGTGGTATGAGAATAGACAAAGTAACGGACAGCCAACCTGTTGAGAGACAGAGAGAGAGACAGAGACAGAGAGAGACAGACAGATACAGAGAGAGACAGAGATAGTAAGCGAGTGTAAGAAAGAGACAGTGAGGAAGAGAGATAGAGAGAGGGAGAGAGTAAATGAGTGTGAGAAAGAGAGAGAGAGAGGAAGAGAGAGAGAGTAATCGAGTGTGAGAAGGAGAGAGAGAAAGAGATAGAGTAAATAAGGGTGAGAGGGAGGGAGACAGAAAGAGAGGGAGAGGGAGAGGGAGAGAGAGGGAGAGGGAGAGAGAAAGAGCGGGAGAGGGAGAGAGAAAGAGAGAGGGGGAGAGATCAAGAGAGCGAACACTAAAGAAGAAAAGCACAGCAGAACGTGGAAGAGATTGGACTGTTTCTATAGCAACAGTGTGAATCTAACCTGCATGGCACTCGCTGAAATCTGAAATTGGGGGGAAAAAGTGAGTGAGTGAGTGAGCGAGTGAGTGAGCGAGCGAGTGAGTGAGTGAGTGAGTGTGTGAGTGAGTGTGCGAGTGAGTGAGCGAGCGAGCGAGCGAGCGAGTGAGTGAGCGAGCGAGTGAGTGAGTGAGCGAGCGAGTGAGTGAGTATATATGTGCCTCTGTGTGTGATAGAGAGAGAGAGAGAGATCATATGCGTGTGTATAAGAGAGAGATAGATAAATAGATAGATAGAGAGAGAGAGTGACGAAGAGAGAGAGAGAGAGAAATCATATGACCCTGTAATGTTTGTCGCCTGTTTGAAATTTGTTGGGAGTACTCGGCATGGCAGATTCAATTTGCTGATAACTGCCACAGCATGTGTGCAGTCTTTGTGTGTGTGTGTGTGTGTGTGTGTGTGTGTGTGTGTGTGTGTGTGTGTGTGTGTGTGGAAGCTGTACTGAACAGATAAATGTACGTTTATGGTTTTAGACTTTGCATACAATACATCAAACACTGTATATCAACTTACATACTTGTGTATGTGTGTGAGTTTATAGGTGTGTGTTTTTTGTGAAATATCACAAAAATATGTGAACTCTTACCAATGTTGAAATCTTCCCAACTCAGCCGTCTGATAAACTGACAAAAGAAATGAGATTCTGGTCACTTCTAGATGTTTTACCGTTGAGGAGTGCATCGACCTGGGTCTGTGTGTGTGTTCTGCCAGAAGCAATCATTGTAATTTGACTTGTGGATGTTGATAGTCACTATTTTTTCCTTGCCTCCGGAAATTGGAGAGAGAATTTCTATGTGTGTGTGTGTGTGTGTGTGTGTGTGTGTGTGTGTGTGTGTGTGAGCGAGAGAGAGAGTTATATGTTTTCCTTTTTACATGTAAATGTGTATTGCAGTTGGTGTGCAGTGGAGTGGGGGGGTTAGTTATTTCATATTTATATATTTAGTTTAGATATCCATATTTAGATATTTACTGTAAATATTTATATATTTACTAGATATATTTAGTTATTTGATATGTGTGTGTGTTTGTGTGTGTGAGTGTGGTTGTCTATGTATGTAGTAAGTGTGTGTGTAAGTGTGTGTGTGTGTGTGTGTGTGTGTGTGTGTGTGTGTGTGTGTGTGTGTGTGTGTGTTGTGCATTTGCATGTAGCTTTGGCAACGACACAACTATGCAGTCAGGATGCAGGGAACTCACAATCTCACAACCACCAATCTGCAGCTTTAAGGTGTAAATACATATACGTATAACTCATAATGCTGGTACTGTATCCATCATAACTAAAATGGCTAGAAGAAGAGAAATACACTATACCCTGCTTATACCCTTTGTGAAGAATATGACCCAATATAATCAGAAAATGTGGTCTTTTCTTCATAAAGTTATTACCACTATCTGCCTTGTCAGGGAATGAAAGGAAAACATCACACCTAGGATAGG
>CM059267.1:5776393-5778893 GCA_030347295.1 Setipinna tenuifilis | reverse complement strand
GTGTTCATGTGTTTGTGTGTGTGTGTGTGCGCGTGTGTGTGTGTGTGTGTGTTCATGTGTTTGTGTGTGTGTGTGTGTTTGTGTGTGTGTGTGTGTGTGTGTGTGTGTGTGTGTGTGTGTGTGTGTGTGTGTGCATGTGTGTGCATTTGTGTGTGTAGTGTGTGTGTGTGCGTGTGTATGCGTGTGTGTGCGTGTGTGTGTGTGTGTGTGTGCGCGCACATGCTTGTGGATGGAAGTATATGGGTGTTTGTGTGTTGTAATGCTGACCTAGCTGTGCTACTGTCCTCTAGGTGTTTTAGGGAGATGCTTCCCGTCCCAAAAATAGACTCCAACAATGCCACCCCCCACGCCAGTTCACTGTTTTTGTTTTTTCTTTCCTTCCTTATTTGTTTATTTGCATTTCCTTTTTATTCCCCTGGAGATGTAAGGTAGCCTACTTTCGCACTGCCTGAGTGCCGCCCAAATGAAAGCCATAACACTGAAGCCTCTACCACTGTACTTTAGTTATGACTTTTAATTCGGGGCCAATTAAGAGCAATCTCCCAGTCCATAAAGTTTATTACAGCTCAACCACCTCTATGGTCTGAAACAACACACACATACACATACTCTCTCTCTCTCCCTCTTTCTCTGTCTCTGTCTCTCTGTCTCTCTCTCTCTTGCTCTCTCTCTTCCTCCCTCTATCTCTCTCTCTCTATCTCTCTCTCTCTCTCTTCCTCTCTCTGTCTCTCTCTCTGTCACTCTCTCTGTGTCTCTGTCTCTGTCTCTCTTTGTCTTTCTACCATTGAGCTGTTTTCCTCTCTGCACTTTACATGTTTCGGTACAAGAGCGCCACTTGTTTACCTCAGTGTTGTTGTGCGTGCGACATGGACCCCTACACACACACACACACACACACACACACACACACACACACACACACACACACACACACACACACACACACACACAGCGTGTACAAGACAGCGGCTCCCTTAGTGGCTAATGGATTTCAGGCTGCGAACACCAAAAGGTGACAACCAGGCCCATTATCTCATCCAGTGGGGTGACACAGCCAGGGCCTTTCAGAGAGCAGCGATGGAGTGGGCCGATATTGAATTTAAGGTTGTTAATGGGTCCTGGAGGTGATGGGAGATTGTAATTGTGTGTGTCAGGCGGGCAGACTACAGTGGTGTGCATGGGTGTGCTAACTGCTGTTGTTAGGAAACCGGATCATGTTGGCGGCGTAGCCACTTTGAAAGGAAGTCTCTGTACATGTACACCCCCCCCCCCCGCTGTGGTATTACCATAACAACCAGAGCCCTGGGAAGACCCATGAAATTTCACTCCAAAGCATAAAGGAAGAAAAAAAAACATAAGTATCACATAAGTATAAATAAGGTGAAGTGATTTGTAGCACCATCGTGTAGAGTTTTTTTTTTTTTACTGGTAACGTTGTGTAGGTAAATGCAAACTAAAAGCACAACACTGCTTTCTAGACAGACAAACCACTTCAATGACAAACAGACCTTCATCAGAAAGACTGGGTAGGTACTCACATTAGTTTTTTGGCCATTATCAAATTAATTTGTGGTGATGCATGAGGGAAGGAATGCTAAATACCCATATATTGTTCCGACCAGGTGGCTAATCTCTATGCATTATTTTTGCATTCTGGTGTCAACCTTCTGTAAAAAATATTACCAAAGTACATTATCATTTGCCGCCCTTAAGCCTCCTAATAAATAACAATTCACCTCAGATGGTCGTAAGAGTTTGGACCGACCTGTAGACATTTGACTTAGGAACTTCCTGTAGTGAAGCTGACATAATGAACTTCACAACCAGGACCTGAAGAAATTAGCAGTTTTTTTTCATTTGACTTAAAATAAGCAGCAATCATATTAATGCTTATAACCTAAGTTAAAGGAGAAGGAAATACTAACTGTTTGCATATTTTTAGACTTAAAAGCAGACAAAAAACACAAGATCTGTTGACTGTCTAACTGTACTTTAAGGATATTTAATACAATACACATGAAACACACTGTTTAAATCCATAGCCTTGCTGTAGGCCAGTCATAAAATGAATGGATTTACCCTGCTAGGATCAGGACCCTATCAAAAGAGATCACTTGATTGCACCTCTGTACCTGGTAACCTTTGTGAACACTACAAACACGACATGTCACATCTAGACCGACAAAACCATATCCTGACAGGATATCGATAGCAGGCAATCAGATATGTGAAGAAATTGAATTTTGCTGCTCGTGTCATGTCAAACATGGCTGCCGCGTTGCATCACGTCTTTACATTTCCTTTGCCTGCCAGATTACATCTTCCCTAGCATGGCATTGAGGAAGACGGTAAATAAGGTTGTTTTTTGTGCTGTTACTTCAGATGACTAGTACTGGAAAAATATAAACCTAACACTAAGCAGCTTTAGTGGTAAAGTTTCTCACTATACAGTATTGTAATACATTCATTGATTTCTAGAGAGATCCCTCCTCTCGAAAGT
>CM059267.1:5763893-5771393 GCA_030347295.1 Setipinna tenuifilis | reverse complement strand
CCAATGAGCAGGCCCCGGGTAAACATTGTGTTTTCCCCTCTTATTTTTGATGTAGGCATAATTTAATTGTGATGGGATTCGGTGCGAGCTAAATGTCTAGTGACATCCTGTATTTACAACCCTTGTTCTGAATGAATAATCGCTTGAATGTTTATGTTTTGCTACTCTCATTGCCATGTTCCTGTAATTGCCGCCGTGGCACACGTATGCAAATGAACAATTCCGAAAGGACACGAGAAAAAAAACAGGCTGAATGAACACAAACTGATGCACGGCAATTAGAAGAAGGCAAATTTTCTTAGACCTCAGCAACAATTATCTCAGCTCTATCAGTAGTGATCAAGCCTGGGTAGCACTTCGTGTTCTATGTAAACTAGTGATTAGCAGTGCTTCCATTAATCCATTTCCCCCTCGGATTTTCACTGCAGATGTTAAAAACATTTGTACAGATAAGCATGCGATACGTCTTCGAATAGGCCAATATTTAAAATGAGAAATCAGTGACCTGGTACACCATAAATATTTTGATGTTGTAGACACATAGCAAATTGGTTACAAGTTGTTCATGCTGATTCACAGTCTGTGGATAACTTTCCGTGCAAGAGCTTTGAGAAGCAGTCCAGCAGAAAAGGGTGGCAGACAAGGTTGGTAGCTTAATATCCACTGTGCTCCTGGCCAAGTTTAATATTAATACATTTTTAGGCATCTTGGTAGCCTGTATTTAGACAGGAAATGGTTTGTTTTGACAGGATAAATAAAGCCATTATTAAACTATCCTTGTAGCCTTGTATCAAACAGCGGCAATGTTTTATCTTTCTTTTTTTATCAAAATGACATACTAAGGAGGGTAATAATTTGTTTGTGTAAAATGTCATCCTATTTTATCCCACTCAGTTTTCATTATCAATGCATGGTTTAATATGTTGACAGAAAGCTTGAAAGTTATTGCAAAGTTTTCACCAGTTTACATTGTAATGTTAGTATTTTTAGTGGTTTTTAGTGGCATAAAAGAAATGCAGAGAGTGACACAGGGGACCGTATGATTATCCCGAATGACTTCATACTTTACTTAACCTCAACTCAGACTGCATG
The DNA here is from genome assembly GCA_030347295.1 of Setipinna tenuifilis. Classification (NCBI taxonomy): domain Eukaryota; kingdom Metazoa; phylum Chordata; class Actinopteri; order Clupeiformes; family Engraulidae; genus Setipinna; species Setipinna tenuifilis. The sequence continues at coordinate 5,770,301 of CM059267.1, read as the reverse complement.
TTTGCCTGAGGGACAGCTTTTTTTTCCACAATGATGCGGCAAAGATAACACTTTGACTTGTGTGAACCTTAAATGGATCTCTTAAATTTCACCAGGGTCTAAGATGGGACAAAATATACAGTAGTAGGAGGAGCTACATGTTACATACTGTAGGCTCAGAGAGCATTATTGCTCAACTATCCCAAAACTTTCCCAAAAGCTTCCTGACCTTGAAAGAACAAAACTGACCTCTGAAGACTACAGTAGATTTTTTTATTATTTTGTGCAACATCCACCACAGTTCTCTCAAAGGCACAACGTAGGATCACCTGCTGGCTACACCGATGACCCAGATGTGTGTGTAGGGCATGTACTGTACCTAACCTTTGGGGCCCATAGTGTTGGTAAAGCTTTATGTTTAGTCACTCTAACCAGACGGCTACATATTCCCCCATTTTGTTTTGGTATCTGCCACACCTAACTTAACATTAAGGCAAAGTAGTAAACAACAGTTAATGACCACTACATCAACCTCCCTCTCTCTGTAGAGCTCCATCTATTACCTACATAGCAGAACATGCTACACCAACTGCTCAGCTTGCAGATATTCTCTCTCTCTCTCTCTATTTCTTTCTGTCTCTGTATGTCTGTCTATCTGTCTGTCTATCTGTCTGTCTGTCTGTCTGTCTGTCTGTCTGTCTGTCTCTCTCTCTCTCTCTCTCTCTCTCTCTCTCTCTCTCTCTCTCATTCTCTGTCTTGCATTTTATTTTATATCTGGGTGAACAGATGAGCAGGTTGAAAATGACATCAAAGGCCTTATGTGTATGAGAGAAAGAAGGCTGGGTCAGTGACAGTGCATTGTGTGTGTGTGTGTGTGTGTGTGTGTGTGTGTGTGTGTGTGTGTGTGTGTGTGTGTGTGTGTGTGTGTGTGTGTGTGTGTGTGTGTGTGTGTGTGTGTGTGTGTGTGTGTGTTCTGCCGCCTGTATTATCTTTGGCCATGCCTGTCCTGTGAAGTAGTGTTTTAAGGCATCTCCCAAAGCCGGGCTTGTCGGCACAAAAACACACAAAACAAAGCACATGGCCAGACAGCAGACAGCAGCAGAGATATGCATGCTGCCGGGGAAAAACAACAGTTTAGAAAAGCACATTTAAATCAATTTACAGCCAAATCCCTAACTCTACGTTTTATTTTTTGTTTTTTGTCTTCCATCCATCGCGTGACTGTCTGTGTTGTGCTGTGTGTTTTTTTTTCCCCTCTCCCTCTCCTTCATCCTGTATTTTTTCAGTCATTCATTGTCTGGTTTTCTGCTCAGCTTCTCTTTTGCCTGTTTGTCTCTGTCAGTGTGTGTCTCCCGCTCTAATTTGCTCTATTAATCATCCTACACTGCGCTCTGGGCTCTGGGCTCGGTGCTCTGGGCTGGACTGGACTGGACCAGACCACGTGTGTGTGTGTGTGTGTGTGTGTGTGTGTGTGTGTGTGTGTGTGCGTGTGTGTGTGTGTGCAGACTGGACCAGACTGGGCACATTGTGCCCTCTACTGCTCAAGATTGTCTAGATTATTCTGCTCACACACTGCCTACATACAGCCACATACCAAACACGTGTGTGTGTGTGTGTGTGTGTGTGTGTGTGTGTGTGTGTGTGTGTGTGTGTGTGTGTGTGTGTGTGTGCACATACACGCACGTATAACACATGCACGCACACACACACACACATATACACACAGAAGTGTGAACACACACACACGCATGCATGCACACAAGCACACACACAGACATGCATGCATGCATGCACAAATACACTCACATACACACACACATACACACAAGCGCACACACACCCACAGACACGTGAGAAACATGAAGGAAATTCCCTCATTGCTCAATATCCCACACGTACGCTAGCTCAAGGTCACTCATCCTTCATAAATATATATATACGTACATATTCCTTCAAGATTTCAACAGATCTTTCATCGGCCGTTAGTGATGAATAATAGCTGCCAAATGCATCCACATAAATGCACAAGTAATGTCCAAACCCAATCACAATGCTATAGCTGACACACACACAAAAATACATTAATGCCATCCATGCTCGATCCTGATTATTTTGTCATTGTGCGTACGCGTACGGCCACTGAAAATCCGACTTTATCTCCGGTTAATGTGTACTATTTGTAGTAGTCACTTTGCTTTGACCTTCTTCGAGGGCCGTTTAAGTTCTGCGGATCCGAGGTACCTGCGTAGCACCTCTCTGCTCTGAGGAGACGTCTGGCCCTCCGGTCAGGTACCCTTAAGAGGGGCTTAGTCACTCCAGTCAGCCCCCTTCAGACCACACCACTCTGGGGGGAGAGAGGGAAAGAAAACCTCCCTTCCCTTCCTGCTGGAGACTGGAAATGAAGTTATAAATTAAAAAATATTGAATAGGTTATTTGAAGGTTGCTCAACTTTCACTTGCATTCAGCGTCTCAAATGATGTGATTTTTCAGGGGTGTTTGTTTCAGAGGTCAGTGCAGTTTGTCACAAGACTACAAAGACTGAGACATCATTAATTTGCTTGTGTACTCGTCTGCTTGCATAAACACACACACACACACACACACACACACACACACACATACACACACAGGCACGCATGCAAATAGCCAACCACCTTCCCACTGACACACACACACACCTTCTCACACACACACACACACACACACACACACACACACACACACACACACACACACACACACACACAGATTTAAGGGCTCTCCTGGTGTGGTGTGGACTGAAGCCTTAATTATCATGCCAGATTTAGACGTGCATACTCACACAGTGTGTGTGTCTGTGTGTGGGTGTGTGTATATGTGTGTGTGTGTGTGTGTGTGTGTGTGTATGTGTGCGTGTGCGTGCGTGAGCGGTATCTGTGGACACAAGGCGGGGTGTGACAGATGTCTGTGAAGTGGTCGAACTCTGGAACAGGAGGATTGGAAAGGTGGGATTGAAAGAGTCTTCAAAATGTCATTTTTGGCCCCCACAACCTTTAATTAAGCCTTGAAAATGGGGAGATAAAATGAACAAATTGGGTAATGAATCGAGCCAAACAGGTGGTGTATGGCTGAAGAAAATGAACCAATCAGTCTTTGCCGTGTGGATGGGGAACCCTAATTAGAAGCTGCCTTGGTTAATTATGATTGGGGCTCTCGTCGAGAAAAAAAAAAAAAAAAGAAGAAAAAAACCCACGGTGGAAATGACAGTCGGCCCCCAGAAATAAACAAATGAAAAGGACTGGCCACCAAATCCCTGCCGCGCCTCCTGCTTCTCCACACCTCCTCCCCTCTGCTCCTCCTCCCCTCCTCCTCCTCCTCCTCCGCTACCCAGCCCACCTCCTCCCAGTCACCTTCACCGGTAGTTACCAGCGTAGTTGCAGCGGTCTTTTCCAATCGTATTTGTCGACACTGAAAAACAAGAAAAACATTTTATTGTACAATTCCTTTATTTAGTGTATCTGTATGTAACAACATGTAATGTTATGTAGTTACACTGTACATACCTATAACACTGACCCTAACTCTAAACCTGTGGTACAGTGTAGGTACATAATGTTACACTTTGTTACAATGTACCTAATTAATGTAACAAGGACCGTAAAATAAAGTGTAAACTTTAAAACATGCTTCAATTAGACACACTTTGAGCCACAGTACCTCAAGAATGTCTGAGGATTAGTTACAAGTGAGACTGTTACTTAGCAAAACACAGTTCTAACAGCTTTATGTGCACAATTTTATTGGAGGTCGTGTTGCATTTAAATGTATTGAAAAATGTTGGCATGATATACTGGAGTTCAAATTTGTTTTTGCTTCATAATATTAGTGGTTTTTACATGTACTGTAGAAGAAGAAGAAAAAAGAAGGAACCTGAATTAGAATTATGACATCAGGAAAAGTGGCAGTACATTTGTGCATTCACGTCATGTCTTAATTTCATGTCTTAATTTCTTTAAAATGTTGCTCTAAATGACAAAGTTAGGGCACGTATATGACTCTGTGTGTGGGTATATCTGTGTGTGTATGTGTGTGTGTGTGTGCGTGTGTGTGTGTGTATATGTGTGTGTGTGTGTGTGTGTGTGTGTGTGTGTGTGTGTGTGTGTGTGTGTGTGTGTGTGTGTGTATGTGTGTGTGTGTCTGTGTGTGGGTGTGTGTATATGTGTGTGTGTGTGTGTGTGTGTGTGTGTGTGTGTGTGTGTGTGTGTGTGTGTGTGTGAGAGAGGAGTGCTGGAAGAGGCATCAGCAGGACTGTCTCTGTGTTGGTCCCAACAACAGCTTGTAATTGCATTTTAATAGACAATTAAAAGCAGGCCATAAATCTATCCTCACACTGGGCATGAGGCTTGGATTTAATTTTGCAAAAAACAAACAGTTTTTATCATGTCAAAAGCAATTAACCCCTGCTGCTCTATTACGCCAAGCCGTGTGTGTGTGTGTGTGTGTGTGTGTGTGTGTGTGTGTGTGTGTGTGTGTGTGTGTGTGTGTGCGCGCATTCCTATGAATTTTCGGTTCGGGGAAGAAGTGACACTGACAAATAGAGAGATGAGTTTGTGTATGAGAGAGGGTGTGTGTGTGTGTGTGTGGGGGGAGGGGGGGGTCTGTTTGTGTGTGTGTGAGAGAGAAAGAGAGATACACAGTGAAGGGAAAGGGAGAAGAAGAAGAGAGAAAAGAAGAACACAATTTCAAGCGGATCTCAGACTGAACAATGATTATGGGGATCATTTTTCATTTTCACAGTGAATGATGTGAACTCACCTCATCTGGCCCGGGTCCGGCTGTAACCCGGCCCACATCCGCCATGGGCCTACCTCACTCTTGGTCCCTCTATCCCTGGCTTGAGTCTGTTTCACACCCACAGTGATAGAGGCAGCAGTAAGCCATACTGTGCCCAATAGGCCCTTCGCTCAAAGCAGAGGACACGACACAGGCCCAGCACAGCACAGCCAGCACAGCCAGTTGCTGGTAACTACACTGTAAACCCGGATTGTCAATACAACTCAAAACTTTTGATGTAACTGATTACGTCAATAGTTTTGAGTACATTAACTATATATTTAATTAAAGTTAATTAAAAAATTTAAGTACAAAATTCATGTACTTAAACTTTTAAATTAATTAAATTAAAATATATAGTTAATGTACTCAAAACTATTGACGTAATCAGTTACATCAAAAGTTTTGAGTTGTATTGACAATCTGGGTTTACAGTGCAGTTATCCATGTGCTGGTAACTAGAGTGTGATTTACCCCTCTATAATTGGGGGTACTACCTTTTACGGGGGGTACTGCCAATGTTTACATTAATTACATTAATATATCAGTACCCCACAACCCTGCTGTTGTTGTGTCTTTGGGGGTACTACTACAAAAATTGGCAGTGTGGACTGCCAATTTTTACATTAATTACATTAAAATATCAGTACCCCACAACCCTGCTGTTGTTGTCTCTTTGGGGGTACTGGGTCTTCTTTAGGGGGTGCCGCTGTAATTGAAACTATGCTGGTAACCCTTCCTCGCTATTTACCTTCTTATTTCTTACCCAACAATGCACAAACATGTACTGATAGTTACTACAGTATCTCTTAGTATTTTAGGCGTATTTTCACTATACACTGTAAACCCGGATTGTCAATACCACTCAAAACTTTTGATGTAACTGATTACGTCAATAGTTTTGAGTACATTAACTATATATTTTAATTAAAGTTAATTTAAAAGTTTAAGTACAAAATTCATGTACTTAAAATTTTAAATTAACTTTAATTAAAATATATAGTTAATGTACTCAAAACTATTGACGTAATCAGTTACATCAAAAGTTTTGAGTTGTATTAACTTATCCGGGTTTACAGTGTCCTTACCTGGTACTTACCATATTTTATTGTGGTAAGTACCCTATAATAAGCTTGAAAAGCACCATTATGTCACTAGGTAAATGCCTAGTTAATAGTAGTAAGTACCCTATAATAGTCTTGAAAGTACCATGATGTTACCAGGGAAATGGCTAGTAAATAGTGCATTGTAAAAGGAAGGGTTACTGGTATGCGTGTATCTGTGCTCCTAGGCGCAGTTTATTAATGATTGTGAGATAAAGGTACATCACATAATGGTGATTCTTGATCTAGTATACAGTTATGTGTTAATGAGGATATTCTTAGAGGAAAATATCGACTAATTGGATAGGGGACACACACTAAAGGGAGAAAGACTAAAGGCTAAAGTGACTAAAGGCCTAAAACATCTGTAGATCCTGAGGTGAACCAGCCTAATGTGTCCTGAAAAGCGCCCTGTAATTTAACAAACAAACCCAACTACAGGACGATTGCCTAGACTCAGAAATAATAGTGTGGAAAATAATAGTGTGTTAGAATAAGGTTTGGTGTTGGGGA
>CM059267.1:5756393-5758893 GCA_030347295.1 Setipinna tenuifilis | reverse complement strand
AGGAAGGGTGGGGGGTTCAGGAGAGGCTGGTATGGCTTAATGGGCCCCGGCTGCAAAACACACAGGCTGCGACCCGTTTCTCTCTGGGGTCAAAAAGCTCTTAAGTAGGTTTTCTTTTTTTCCCCTTTTTTTTCTCTTTTTTTTTGACAACGAGGGCTGAAGCAGTGCAGCAAAAGTCACGGGAGAGATAGCCTGGCAAGAGCTTCAATTAACACTGGCCAGACCGTTGCGGTTGAGGGAGGTTGAGATAGAGAGAAAGAAGGAAGGAGGGAAGGAAGAAAGCAAGGAAGGAAGAAAGGAGGAGGAGGAGGAAATTGAGGCACTTGAGGTTAGCAGTGGATGGCCTTGCTTGGGTGAATAGATGGTAACCATGGAGGTGGTTATGCAAGCTGTGTGTCCTCGTTTGACCTGTGTGAGTGTGGTGCACTGCAGGTCACATGTCAAGATGTTAGAGGCAGCATTCAGATGCGCTTTGGAAACAAAAACATTTAAACGCATTATGTTTGGTTTATGTTGCGACTTTGGTGTAAAACAGCCAATTTATTTATCTGCACAGTACATAAGACATAATTGGGGTGTGTGTTTTTTTTCCCCACATTACCACTTCCACATTTTCTGAAGGCCTTTTGTTCTGTATCTATTTCCTCTGTATTTAGAGCAGATGCCAGCTGTGCCTGCTGGTGCTAAACCAGCACTTTTTAGGGGTTTGGGAGATGTAAGGTATAGAGAGCCAAGCAAAACCTCGCAACCTCGATGGCAGCCAGTGCCTTTTTATAGCGGTGAGACTTGTCAAGGCGACATAGTTGAGTAGCATGTTTAATCACGTAGCGCTGGCAAGTCTTAGCGTTAGCTGTTCACCGTTCGCAGGGCACCAACTGCTCCGTGTGCCTAGCCTCCACAGGTGCCTGCTTGCTGCCTGAGTTGTTGATAAGCCTGATTTTTAAGAATAGCGAGAATGACGTTCACCGGAGCGGGACGCTACGCTATCGGGTCTGCGGGAGTCCGGGGGCGGTTAAATAGCATCAGCGGGCGCTGGCGCTAACAACCTCCCTCCTCCGCTGCTGTGCGTGTCTGTTGGCCTCGCGCCAGCCGCCGTTTACGGGCACCAGGGGAGACAGACCCGGTGGGGGGCTGTGTAAGCACCACCCCCCCACACACTCCCCTCTTCTCCATCCTGCCCCCATCCCCACCCACACCCCCATCCCCATCCCCAACCCCCCGCTGATGACAGCCTCTCCAAAACACACCCGACCCCGTCGGTGCCACTCTCTCTCCCTCTTGGTGCCAGGAGCCAAGGCCACCAGCCATCATATGGGCATGCAGCTAAGTGGCGGGGAGTCTGGAAAAAGCCAACTGCTAACCCAAACCAAAACATGTCTGTGTGTGTGTGTGTATGTGTGTGTGTCTGTGTGTGAGAGAGAGAGAGAAAGAGAGAGAGGGAGAGATAGAGAGAGATGGAGTGGAATGGAATGGAATGTCTGGAACTATTTTCTCTCTCTCTCTCTTTCTCTCTCTCTCTCTCTCTCTCTCTCTCTCTCTGCAAATGACTCAGCGTTGCTTTGGCAACCCTGTCAGCCCAGCAGACAGGCATTTGGATGTGATAATTGATATGGTCACGCTCCTTAAAAAGGCCCAGGTAATCCTTAATAAGCATGTACCGCTTATGGGGCACAAGCGAAATGACTCGCACGGAAAGAGAGAGAGGCAGAGGAATGCCATTCCAGGACTGCTTAAATGCCTCATCTGCGGCAGCACATTTCAGCCTTGTTTCAGAATTTATAGACGGGAGAATGATGACACGACATCACCCGCTTTCGCCCGCTTGTCCTCGACTTCGTAAACACGAGGGAGGGAGGGCAGGGCGGTGGCGGTGATGGTGGGGATGTTTTATGGATCAGACGGCGCTGAAAGATTGCCCTTTTTACGTGCTGGGGGAGGATGCCCCCACATGGGCCATCAGCGTCAGAGCCAGACGTGTTCGTGTTGTGAGTGTGAGAGAGAGAGAGCGAGCAAGAGGTGTGTGTGTGTGTGTGTATGTGTGTGTGTGTGTGTGTGTGTGCGTATGTATGTGCGTATGTGTGTGTGTGTGTGTGTGTGTGTGTGTGTGTGTGTGTGTGTCCATGTGAGGCTGTCACACAGTCGTGCAGTAACAGACACCAAACAAGCTCCCCCGCCAGTCTCCCGACGGCCTCAAGATCATGTTGTGTATCGAGAGCTGTCTTGTAGCACAGTTGCCTTTTACACCCTCGTGTGCATGTACAAGATTGTAGTAGTGTGCACTTCAGCGTGTTGAAGGCCTACCAGCTCCTGGCCGATAATGCACTGTCAGAAGTGCTGCTTAGAGCCACATTAATAGAAAATTAATGTTGCGTGCTGTATGGATCTTTTATGTTAGCTTAACTTGCACTTTGTCTTTTTTTTTCAAGACTTATGTGCATAATGTTACTTAAATAGGGCAAGTTTAAACATGCAGCACTTTGTCTTGTCTTGTTCTAAGCAG
>CM059267.1:5728893-5733893 GCA_030347295.1 Setipinna tenuifilis | reverse complement strand
CCCCCAGCCCCCCACGGCCCACACCCGCCTTCTCCTGCTCCTCCTCGCGCCTACGCCTCCTTATCCTCCTCTTCCAACTCTTCCTCCTCATCATCTTCCTCCTTTCCATCCTCATCCTCCTTTTTCTCCTCCTCCTCTTCCTCATCGTCCACCTCTTCATCTTTTTCCTCCTCCTTTTCTTCTCCTCTTTCTCCTTTCCATTCTTCTTCTCCTCCTCCTCCTCTTTTTTCTCCTCTTCCTCCTTCTCCTCCTCCTCATCATCTTTCTCCTTTCCATCCTTCTCCTCTTCCTCATCATCCTCCTCTTCATCCTTTTTCTTCTCCTTCTTCTTCTTCTTCTTCTTCTTCTTCTTCTTCTTCTTTTCTTCTTCTTCTCCTCTTTCTTCTCTTTTTCCTCATCCTTTTCCTCCTCCTTCTCCCTTGCCTTGTCCTCCGTCCTCCTCATCCTCTTCCTCCTCGTATGCCGCATCATCCTTGTCAGAAATCCAGCCAATCAGCAGCCGAGTAGGGATAGCCCTTCCTCTGGAGTGCAGCGGTGTGAGGTTCTCCGTGTAGATGATGGACAGATCCGAAGGGGAAAGCAGCGTGCGCTTTTGTGAGCATGCAATATTTATGTAATGCAATTATTTACACACCGCTGCACACTCTCGCGCATGCCCACACACACACTAACACACACACACACACACACACACGTGCACGCAGATGCAGTCATATGCCCTTAGGTGTACAGTTCATATGTGGATCACATGCATCACATGCATACAGAAACCACACAAGCAGCTTCAGACAGAGCTCAACACAGACATTTTAAAAATCTTTTTATTGAACCATCACATGGAGCAAGCATCCTTTATATGACCCCCATCACCTCCACCAACCCCCCTCCGCCCCAACCTCTAAACACTCGCCTCCCCCAATAACAAAAAAGAACGAAAACACATCCCAGAATAGACAGACCGACAGCCTTATACCCACTATCACAAAATTGCAGAAATGTTTTGAAGCATCTAATTATATCAGCATTCACAGGCCTCTTTAACAGGAGTATGCTATAGCGGGAGCGTGTGTTTGTGAAGAGTGTGTGTCTTTAGTGTTTGTGAAGAGTGTGTGTCTTTAGTGTTTGTGAAGAGTGTGTGTCTTTAGTGTTTGTGAAGAGTGTGTGTCTTTAGTGTTTGTGAAGAGTGTGTGTGTGTCTTTAGTGTCTGCTCTGCTGCAGTCGGAGGAGCAGTGCGGGGAACAGCTGGCGGCTCAGGAGCTGGAGCTGCTGCAGGAGTAGGGGGAGGAGGAGGGGGAGGGAGGAGGGGGAGGGGGAGGGGCAGGAGGGGCTGACAGATTGACAGGCGGTCGCGCATACAGATGTAAAACACAAGCAGCACCAGCACCAGCACCAATGCCAGCGCACCACTCCCTCTACACACACACACACACACACACACGCAGACAGAAAAACTCACACACATACGCACACACACACACACACACGCACACACGCACACATACACACACACGTTTGAACCCACCAGTCACATTTCTCATAGACAGAAATCAAATATTTTTCAGAGGTTAAATACCACTTTGTCAATCACATGAGTACAGAAAACATCGCCTGTACCACACACTCACACATCACACATCACACATCACACGTACACACACACACACACACACACACACACACACACACATACATTGCCTGTGCCACACACTTTTTAATTGCTGCAGTGTCGTCCTTAGAGATAGTTGTCAGTTGTTTTGATTCTGAGGAAGTCTAAACATAAGTCATTCGCTGCACTAATTAACAACTTTAAAAAGTACTCTGAGTCATCCGGTGTTTCTTAGATCCAGTCTGCTTCAGAAGTGGTCCAGGCCCTGATATTGATTCTGTCATTCTGCTCTGCGATGCACCCAGACTTGAGCGCAAGTGAACCCCTCTTCCTACTCTAGGCCTGAACAGGGTTATTAGGCTTTGCAGTAATGTTTTGCGATGGACCAGTATCAGGAACAGAGGCAGTATGCCATCAACACCCCCCTTCTCTTAGATGCTCCTCACCTCTTCCTCCTCCCAGGTCTCTCTCTTTCCCTCTCCTCCCTTCTCCACTTTCCTCTCTCCCACATGCCCCTGCTGCTCCCCTCCTCACTGTATCTCTTCCTCCACCTCTTCTTCCTCTCCTCCGCAGCATCCTCTTCCTCTCTATTCCTCTTTCCTCTGTCCTCCAGGCCCCTGCCAGGTCCCTCTTTTTCCCTGTCCTCTTTTCTCCACCCCCCTCTTCCTCTCCACATCCTCCTCTTCCTCCCTGCTCCCCTCTCCTCTGTTCTGCAAGCTCTACCAGTACCCTCTTCTTTCCTTCCCTCCTTTCTCCACTCCCCTCTTCCTCTCCTCTGCAGCCTCCTCTCATCTTCCTCCCTGCTCCCCTGCTCCCCTGTCCTCTGTCCTCCCGGCCCCTCCCAGGTTGTCCCTCTCCCTTTGGTCCCTGCCCCTCTTCCTGCCTACATCCTCCCCTTCCTCCCTGCTCCCCTGTCCCCTGTCCTCCCGGCCCCTCCCAGGTTGTCTGTCTCCCTGTGGTCCCTGCCTGTCTGCAGGATTAATGGCCCAGGCAACACTCTTAATTGTCTCCAATTGCTCTGACATTCATTATTAACACAGCTCCATTATAAAACATTTGGACACACGTTATCAAAGATAGGCAGGGGGAGAGATGGGGGGGTGGGGTGGTGGGTGACAGGAGAAGGAGGGTGAAGGAGAAAGAGAGAAAGACTTTGAAATACACAGTGGAAGGAACAAAAGAGAGAAGCGGGTGATCAGTGTCTGTGTGACAGAGAAAGAGAGATGTTGAGAGAGAGAGAGAGAGAGAGAGAGAGAAATGGACAGAGATGAAGGTGCAAAGAGAAAGGGTCACAGTAGATTTGAGACAGGGAGAAAGGGACAGTGTGGCAAAGATGCAGTGTGTATTTTTGGAGATGTGATAAAATAATGCGTGTGTGTGTGTGTGAGAGAGAGAGAGCGAGAAAGAGAGAGAGATAGAGAGATAGAGTAAGAGAGAGCTGCCGAGAGAGAGAAAGAGAGAGAGAGAAGAGGAAAGATGGAGAGCTCAGGGAGGTTGAGCTGCAGGATTTGTGCTGTTGAGGCGTTGCAGGGGAGCGATGGCAGCGTGGGCTGGGGGCTGGGGGCTGGGGGCTGGGGACTGGGGGCTGGGGGCTGGGGGCTGTGCACCAGAGAGCAGCCCAGAGCAGATATCGATTCCAGTGAAAAGTCAATCCGGCTCCTCAGTAAATATTATGGCAGCTGCGCCATCCAGTCAGGAGCCTGCACTCTCTCTCTCTCTACCTCTCTCTCTATCTCTCTCTCTACCTCTCTCTACCTCTCTATCCCTCCCTCTTTCACTCTCTTTCTCACTCTCTCTCTCCACACCTCTCTATCTCTCTCTGTCTCTGTATCTCTCTCTCTCTCTCTCTGTGTCTCTCTCTACCTCTCTCTCTCTCTGTCTCTCTCTATCTCTCTCTCTCTGTCTCTCTCTCTACCTCTCTCTCTGTGTTGGCTCATGCAGTGGACGCTCTCTCTCTCCTTTTTTCTCTCTCACGCTATCTTTTCTTCTTTCTTTCTCTCTCGCTATCTCTCCTTTTTTCACTCTCTCTCTCTCAATCTCTGATGTCTCTCCCTCTCTGTCTGTCTCTCTCCCTCTCTCACTCCATGACCAGCACCTGTCCTTTAAACTCTCCACCTCTCCTCTCTCTGGTCTCCATCTGTCCAGTCCCGCCCTCCACTCCTCCCTCCCCTTGTAGTTGCTCAGTTTATTCTAAAAGACCACCCCCCGCACACACACACACACACACAAGTTACAGGCTGCTTTGGCTGAAAAAGTACCACAATAATACCAGGGCAATAACTTATTCATTTTTACTACATGTTCATACACACCAGTGTTTAGCCAGCTGTTAAAGGGGAGCCCATAGAGCACTTGCTGAAGCAGAGTCCCAGGAATGTTACAGGGTTCATTTCCATCGGATGACTTCTCTCTTTTCATTGTCTTTCCTCCATCCATCCATCCATCCATCCATCCATACATATTCATCTAATGTACTGTACGTCTGTCTGCCTCGCTTCTCTCTCCTCTCTCCCGCTCTCACCTCTCCACTCTCCTCCTCCTCTGTTTCTCTCGTTTGCGTGATTGATGTGCGGTTGACACCTCGCTTAGAGCTGTGTCTGCTGGTGCTGACATGACACCTGTCAGGAGTGCTGTGCTGTGCTGTGCCACGCCATCGAGGTGGCATCACCGTGTCCCTGTTCCTGTCCCTGTCCCCTGTCCCCGGGCCTTGTCCTCGCCTCGTGACAAATGTCCTCTGGCGCCTTGTCTGCTCCACACCACACCTGCGTCCCTGCACACACACACACACACACACACACACACATACACACATACACACATACACACACACACACATGCACACACACACACACACACACACACACACACACACAGGCACGAACACACACACACACACACACACACACACACAGCCACACACACACACACACACACACCTCTGCCACTGTGGGTGGCGCTGGCAGTGCATTCACCTATGTCATTTGTCCAAAATGTACAACAAAAAAAAAGAATAAAAACACAAAAAAAAAGATAAAAGAAAGAAAAGGAATAATGTTGTGGTGTCGCGCTGGAACTTGTGTGGGTGTTTGAGTGACTGAGGCTGTCTGGAGTTAAAGCGTGTGTGTGTGTGGGGCCGTCTGGAGCTAAAGTGAGTGTGTGTGTGGAGGCCGTCTGAGTGACTGAGGCCGTCTGGAGTTAAAGTGTGTGCGCGTGTGAAGGCCGTGCTTTCATCTCGCCAGGTGCTCACCGGAATGCGTTAGGAGCTGACAAGTGCTCTGCTCATGCTGGTGCTCTCTCGTTACCAAGACGAGAGTCTTGCATCCCGTTACCATGACGACAGTCTCACATCCCTGTACGGTGACAAGAGTCTCCCACCCCATTACCTTGACAAGAG
>CM059267.1:5716393-5721393 GCA_030347295.1 Setipinna tenuifilis | reverse complement strand
CTAAAGAGCAACACCCAGCCCGGCCCAGCCCAGCCCAGCCCAGCCCAATCCAGCCATCACCTAACTTTCTATATATATATACACACACACACACACACACTCACACACACTCACACACACACACACAGGCGCACACACACACACAGACCTGGGTCATACAAACACACACATGCCATGCAGAAACATCACATCTGGACGCAGCCGGCCGGCCCGCTGAGCTGAACACAGCAGAGCAACACCCAGCCCAGCCCAGCCCAATCCAGCCATCACCTAACTTTCTATACACACACACACACACACACACACACACACACACACACACAGGCTTGGGACACTAAAGAGCAAAAACCCAGTTTAGCCCAATCGAGCCATCAGCTAACTTTCTCAACACACACACACACACACACACACACACACACGCACACACACACACACACACAGGCTTGGGACACAAAAAAGCAAAAACCCAGCCTAGCCTAATCGAGCCATCAGCTAACTTTGTGTGTTTCACCATTTGACTTTACTCGGTGATGTATGTGTGTCTGTGTGTGTGTTTGTGTGCGTGTTTCGCCATTAGACTTCACTCAGTGGTGTGTCCGCGTATGCGCATGTGTGTGTGTGTTTGTGTTTGTGTATGAGTGTGTGTGTGTGTGTGTGTGTGTGTGTGTGCGGGTGTGCATTTTGCCATTTGACTTCACTCAGTCAACTTTAGTGTAGTGCAGAAAGTCTCCTTGAGAAGGAAACCCCCCGAAAACCTCCCAGAAACCCCTCAGAAACTTTTTTAGTGCTCCTCCTTCTTTTCCACTCTTCGAGAGGCCTCCTCCTCACTTTCTCTCTCTCTCTCTTTCTTTCTCTTTCTCTCTCTCTCTCTCTCTCTCTCTCTCTCTCTCTCTCTCTCTCTCTCTCTGTCTTATGCTGGAGTGGCTCCTTCTGACAAGCCAGCCGCCGTGCACTTGAGCTGAGACCCTTAGTCAGCCATGAACTGTTTGAGCATTTTCTTGTGAGAGGACTGTCTGCATCACCCATGAGTGTATCTGCAGCTCACCTGGGCCTGGGCTGGAGCTCACATGGGCCTAGCCTGGACTGGGCCCCTTGAGCACAAAAGCACAGATGGGAAAAGAGCTCTTAACTACTGTGGTGGGCGTGTGGTACTGTATGGCTGAGTGTCTTTCTTGGATGAGGGATACTGTACATGAGTATCTTGGCAGGATGTCCTGTTTTTGATTAAATAAGACATTGTTAAACACAATCATGTGGCAGCTGTGCAGTGTATGGAACACAAGACAGCACAGAGTTGTCAGTGCTACAGTGTTGTGTAGCAAGACGAATTAACCACCTCGTAGTACTAGCTTTAGCATTAGCTTCATTGTACAGACTTTTTTCCCAAATTAACTTTCACCAAATTAGGACTTCTTAGAGGACAATATCAGCAAATTCGATACTGGACAGACCGCCTCAGAGGCCACCTGAGAGGAGCATGTATAATGATTATATATTATATATATCATTATATATAATTATGTATATATTATATATGTTATATATAATGATATATATCATTATATATAATATAATGATATATATAATTAATAATATAATAATATTATATAATATATATAATCATTATATATTATATAATATACTGATCAGGTGTCCTGGAAATTTTGCAGACCAACTGGACCATGCGATCATGCACACAAACCCAACAATAGGAGGATTGACTCAGGAAATACTGTATACATGCTGTAGCGGAGGGAGCTCAGCTCAGGTTAGCTGGCTGTGTTAGCGAGGTGACATCCGCAGTCCTCCAGCCTAATTTAAACTCTGCCCATAAGATGATCAAACTCATTAGTGCTCTCATAGCTGATACTCTAGACAGAGGTGGACAAACCGGCTTGAGAAATGAAAAGTTCTGATGTGCTTTTCCTTCTGCCCATGCTCTTAACACAGCAGCTAATTCATGCCATCAATTAGCTCATCTACCTGTCTGAAGAGGTGCGGTATTTAGGTTCAGCAAACTGACTGGAACAGATATGTGGCAGGACCTTTACTTTCTCAACCGCCTCTGTCTCTGGATGATCATACTCATCAGTACCCTTGGCAGCCAATGAGGGGGGATAAACATGAAAGCTTTCCGGGACCCAGCCACCAGGAAGGGGGGGGTGGTCCAGTCAATTGAAAACCACCCGAGTTTTTTGGGGGGGAGGGGGCCCCAATAATTGGATCTTTTCAGTGGCCCAGCCATCTCTTTGGGCCGGCCTGACTCTTGGTGATCATACTTATTAGTGTTCTCATAACTGCTACCCTAGCTGATCATACCCATGACTGCACTTCCCACCTCCCATGCCTACTACTCCAAATGATCATACCCATGACTGCACTTAGTGATCATACTAATTACTGCTCCCATGCCTACTACTCCATATGCTCATACCCATGAGTACACGTGATCATTCTCATTAGTAATGTAATGGCTAGTACTCAATCTGCTTAATGCCGCACTACATTATTCTGGCTCTGAGGTTGGTAAGGGGCTAAGAGAGAGAGACAATGACAGAGAGAGACAATGAGAGAGAGACAGAGAGAGAGAAAGAGAGAGAGAGACAGACCAAGAGAGAGATACAGAGAGGAGGACAGTCATTCTACTGCCTTTCCCTTTAGGATAAAGATGAGACCCATGAGACTCCACTCCACTCCCCTCCACTCCCGTCCCTCTCCATGTTATGCAATGTAACAGCCCACTCCACTCTTGAGTAGTACCCCTGCCGCTGGGGCTTATGGGTATTCTGCAGTGGCCAATCATGGGCCTCATGAGGCTTGAGGGCGGAGTGGAGGAGAGAAGTCCTTCCCTACCCATCTCCATAACCCACAAACCCACCCACCCTCCTCCTCGCCTGTCCTCTCCTCTCCTCTTTTCGCCTCTACTGTCCTCTCCTCTCCTCTCCTCTCCTCGCCTCTCCTCTCCTCTTCTCTCCTCCCCACTCCTCTCCTCTTCTCTCCTCCCCACTCCTCTCCTCTCTTCTCCTCTCATCTCCTCTCCTCTCATCCCTCGTTTGAATGGGGATTGGCTAATTAAGGAGATAAAAGGGGCACCAGTGTGCTCTGTCACACACACACACACACACACACACACACACACACACACACACACACACACACACCACACACACACACACACACACACACACACACACCAGTGTGCTCTGTCAGTGCGCCATGGAGAGCAGGCACACACTAGCGCTTAGCAGCTGAAATAGGAAGACACCCCCCCCCACCCCCCAGCGTATACCTTTGATGTGTCATCGCCAGTGCTATTATTAACGCTAATTACTTTCCCATGCACACATATTATCCACATGCAATAGTCACATGAATAGTTGTAGACACCAGTACAAACACAGACAGACCGACACACACACACACATACACACACACATACACCAATGGGGGTTGGTGGTCTTTCAAACAGAGGAAGCTCACTTTAGCACTACATCATAAAATTTGTCATATTGCTTGTTTCATAGCCAAGGCTTTGAACTGGTTCATGGAACTGAAACGAAAGCCAGAATATATATGGCATATTGCTAGAAACAGAAATTGAAGTTATATTGCTAGGAACAGAAACAAAACCAGAAACAAGAACCAAAACATTCATTTAAAACAGTAGTAACCAGTTAATACCATTTTTTTCATTCTTAGAAACATTGTGTTTACAATGACCCTATAGGGTTGACTTCCTGTCGTTCACCCAATGCATGGAGAGAGCACAGCGAAGCCCATACCAATACAGGTAGCGTGGGTTTAAAATAAGCAGTCTCTCAGCCTTAATTATAATCATAAGAGGTAAATATTGTAGTCTTTCTTAAAAATCTTAAACATGTTTGTTTAAGATCTGAATGAGCACTTCAGTCTGTCATATTTCTGTTATTTAAGCTGACAAGGTTTTGCTATTTCCTATGTGTCTCTGTAAAAAGGAAACCTATTTGTCAATAAATGACACTGCAGAATTTTGTCATAATTAACGTAGGGTATAATATACAAGTGTTAGCATAAGAACTAGCCTACAGTGATGAGAACAAGCCTACAGTGATGCAGCTTGTTTAAAGCAGAGCCCTAGCCGACTGCTAGCAAATAACTGTTTGCTGTAGGATTTATAGTTTTCTAACTTCAGCGACAATAGACTAGTGTTTAGGCAAGTGTTTTTACTCATTATATTTCCAAATAGCAGTTCCTATGCCTGATCTAGCAATTCTTGCAGCTTCAAATAACTGTTTTCTCATCACACCTCAGTCACAGCGTTGTGCTATACTACCCCCTTAATGGTGTAACCTACAAAATGAACTTTCCCTGCAATATGCTGCATTTATTATAATTTTGTTCTATATGTCACATAGCTGAAGATACGGGGATTGCTTTCTTGATGAATGTTTGTACAGTAACACAATTACAGTGTGAATGCTCAAGTTAAAGACACTTGGAGGTTTTCAGGATTTTGCAGACAGGTCATTGTGAATATAGTTGGTGTATTGTGGTTTTAGTAGACAATAACCTTGTCTTTTAGTCTTGCCAGCTTAAATGTTTCAGAGCGAAGTCTACCATAACTACTTTTATATTTCACAGCTGACATGTAACGTTATTAACTGGTTCAGGAACACTATTTTAGCATTCTAATCAGTTTGGGAATGTCAATTAGGGTTAGGGTGGAGCTCAAAACTGGAAATATTAAAATACTGTTTTTGCAGAGCGAAATAATTGCCAAAAAAACTGGTTCAAAGCCCTGCTAAGAGCAATCAACCCTGACAAATACACACACAAGCAGTAACAGTTAGAGACTGTCTCTTTCTTGTTCTCCATCTCGCTCTTTCTCTCTCTCTCTCTTTCTCTCTCACTCACTTGTACACACACACACCCACACACACACACACACACACACACACTTGATAACGTATAGTTACAGGCAAAGATGCTATCTCGTTCTTTTTCTCTGTCACAAACACACA
>CM059267.1:5708893-5713893 GCA_030347295.1 Setipinna tenuifilis | reverse complement strand
TGTGTGTGTGTGTGTTTGTGTTTGTGAGAAAGAGAGAGAGAGAGGTAGAGTGTGTGTGTGTGTGTGTGTGTGTGTGTGTGTGTGTGTGTGTGTGTGTGTGTGTGTGTGTGTGTGTGTGTTTAATCAGTATGTGAGCTCTGGTCTCCATGTTTGACCATCTCTCTCTCTCTATCTCTTCTCCCTTCTTCCTCCTTCCCTTCTGTCAGCTGCTGCCTCAGCGGCAGCTTCAGCCCTCTGAGTTTATCTGAACTCCCAACCACCTCTCCAGCCAATCAGCCTTAGGCCCTCACTCACTCAGCCAATCAGCTTTAGGCCCACACTCACTCAGCCAATCAGCCCTAGGCCCCCCAAAGCAGACAGACAGACAGGTAGACAGACAGACCGGTCACCTGACCCAGCTAGAGCACTAGGGCTATGTACACACACACTCACAGACACACACACACACACACACACACACACACACACACACCATACACGCTCACACACACCATACACACTGACATACACAGACACACACACACACCTACAAACAGAGACACACATGAGTATACCCACAGAGATAGGAGTTGACTGAGCGGGGTCTGTTGGATAAGCTCTAGGTTAATCCTACACAAACAGCTGAAGCATTTCAAATGTGGAGCAGACTGAGATCTTTTCTACAAGAACTGACAATAGCAGCAATGTTTATATCTCAATAGCAGTAAAGGCAGTTAGGTGCTTCTATTTGTACAGTTTAAGTTTCATTATTTTAACAGATGGAAACATATCACATATACACATCATCAAAAATATAAAAATACTTTTAAAATATCATCAAAAATAAACAAATACTGTGTTAGTAAACAGTTGGTTGGCAGGATTGGAAATTAAATAGAGTAATTAAAAAGAAAATACTTTTTGAAGAGCTGCTTCAATTTTGGGACATACTTAAGTTGAGTTGAGGTACTGATACCGTTGTATTTGTCTTTCTTTCACTTTGCTCTTTTCTAAATATTCAGCGACAGGAAATTGCTCTTCCTCCAGTCTCTGGCCTTGGCAACACCTCATTCCTCTTTCATCCTTTTCCTTATAAAATACCCAAATATCTACAGCCTTCTGAAGGCTTCTCATTACTTTGTGAAGAGTGACACAGAAAGGACCCCAAAAACATACTTCCTTGTTTTTAAAGTGGCAGCATCAGCTGACATCCAATGGCTTTAATGGATGATTAGAATGACAGAATAAAGGTGGGGGTATTTTTAAAAATAATATCCCCTTTTGA
This sequence comes from Setipinna tenuifilis, assembly GCA_030347295.1. Lineage (NCBI taxonomy): Eukaryota > Metazoa > Chordata > Actinopteri > Clupeiformes > Engraulidae > Setipinna > Setipinna tenuifilis. The sequence goes on along the minus strand of CM059267.1, from coordinate 5,712,629 downwards.
AAATATATATTTTTTTACTTTTGTATAAAAAAATAATTTCAATTCTGGGGTTATTCTTGAACCATTTAGGGCCAGTATGACCTAGCTTTTACAGGAAATCCATTTTTGAGAAAAGAACACAGAATAGTTTCTACGTAGTGCAGTCACTTATATTGTGAAATGGAGTTTGACATAATCTAAAGATCAGCTGGGTCATTTAAAAAGAAAAGCATTTCCATGAGCTCATCTGTCTTCAGAAGCTATATATATATAGCTGTATATATATATATGTACATATATATATATATATATATATATATATATACATATTATGGCATGCCGTTTAGGAAATTAAAGAATATATTGAATGAATGTTTGAATATATTGAATGAATGTCTGAATATATGGAATGAATGTCTGAATATATGGAATGAATGTTTGAATATATTGAATGAATGTCTGAATATATGGAATGAATGTCTGAATATATGGAATAAAACCTGAATATATTGAATTAAACTTGAATATATTGAATGAATGTTTGAATATATTGAATGAAACTTGAATATATTGAATGAATGTTGGAATATATGGAATGAAACCTGAATATATTGAACAAAACTTGAATATATTGAATGAAACGTGAATATATGGAATGAATGTTTGAATATATGGAATGAAACCTGAATATATTGAATGAAACTTGAATATATGGAATGAATGTTTGAATATATGGAATGAAACCTGAATATATTGAATGAATGTTTGAATATATGGAATGAAACTTGAATATATGGAATGGATGTTTGAATATATGGAATGAAACTTGAATATATTGAAAGAATGCTTGAATATATTGAATGAACGCTTGAATATATTGAATGAAACTTGGAAACCGACGTCACCAAGGCACTGGCGCCATCTTTTGTTTTGATGTCAGTTCGTATAGTGCAGCTAGAGGTCTGCTATGTATGAGCGAGTCTGCTGCAATATTCAGTAATGAGGAAGAAATCAACACTGCAGCCCCTATCTACAATCTTCGTCTGTACACATGAAAGGACTCAAGACACAAGAGGTAAGGAAATAATATAATGCATTTTAATTGCGGTTGAGAAAAGTTTCATTTCATTTTCGCTAATTAGTCAAAACGAACAACAGACATAGTCAGATATTAAACATTCTATTTAGCAGTAATGCTAATAGCTATTCATCGGCTAATTCTACAGTAATAACAAACAACTTTTCTATTATCTTACTCAAAGTGGGAGAAGGTAAAGGAGAGACAAACCAATCAAACCAATGAACAAACGATTCCAGTTGTTTCATGAGAGCTGTCAGTGCATATAGAGTTGAGTGTATGTTTCTGTGCTAATAGGATACTTTGCCCCATTATGAGAGATGTTAAACATGTTTAGCCTAATTGTATGCGATTGTGGAGACTGGGCTAGGCAACTGGTTGAAACAAGTGGGATGATTTGTCTCTCCTTAACCTCCTCTTTGAGTAACATAATGGAAAAGTTGCTTGTTATTAAAATTAGCCGATGGTTAGCGGTTAGCATTAGGCTACTGCTAAATAGAAACATCTCTGATATTTGTTGTTTGCTGTGACTAATTAGCGAAAACGAAGTGAAACTCTCAACCGCAATTAAAATGCATTATATTATTTCCTTACCTCTTGTGTCATTGGCCCTTTCGTGTGTACAGACGAAGATTGTAGATAGGGCTGCAGGTACCTTCTTTGAGGGCGCAGGCATGTTTCTCTGAAAGTTGGCCAGATACACCTGGCCTGTGAGGTTCATAATGTATGTCTGCCTCGATTGAACAAAAATTGACTTCATGGTTCGTAGAGCAAGTTAACATTAGTATTTAAAATTACAAGCATTAATCATTACTTAATATTGCAGCAACAACATTGCAGATTAGCTCATATTGGCATAGCAAACCTCTACCTGCACTATACGAACTGACATCAAAACAAAAGATGGCGCCAGTGCCGTGGTGACGTCAGTTTCCAAGTTTCATTCAATATATTCAAGCGTTCATTCAATATATTCAAGCATTCATTCAATATATTCAAGTTTCATTCCATATATTCAAACATGCATTCCATATATTCACGTTTCATTCAATATATTCAGGTTTCATTCCATATATTCAAACATTCATTCCATATATTCAAGTTTCATTCAATATATTCAAGAGTTCATTCAATATATTCGAGCATCCATTCAATATATTCAAGTTTCATTCCATATATTCAAACATCCATTCCATATATTCAAGCTTCATTCAATATATTCAAGTTTCATTCCATATATTCAAGTTTCATTCAATATATTCAGGTTTCATTCCATATATTCAGGTTTCATTCAATATATTCAAGTTTCATTCCATATATTCAAGTTTCATTCAATATATTCAGGTTTCATTCCATATATTCAGACATTCATTCAATATATTCAGGTTTCATTCAATATATTCAAACATTCATTCCATATATTCAGGTTTCATTCCATATATTCAAACATTCATTCAATATATTCTTTAATTTCCTAAACGGCATGCCATAATATATATATATATATATATATATATATATATATATATATATATTACAGCACCACCCATTACAGTCATTCCCTAAATCAGCTGATTCTGTGATTAGCACAGCTCTTAAGGTAGGGGAGTTTATTAGTGAAATTACCTGTAGTAACCGCACAGGCACAACCAGGTGATCTGGAATATGTTTCACTAGTTTGTTGTTGCTTCTGAATCCAATTTGCAAATCACTTGTCATATTCTACATTATACTTCTCTACAATTTAGTTTCCCGTCTCTGAGTTCCAGCAGGATGTCACTGTGCACTCTGAATGGGGTTAATAGGCATCTCACTCCGTTAGCTAATCTCCATGAGCTCCATAACAGCCCTATTGAGTGTACAGGGGGGGCACGCTAGCAAAAAACCCTGCCCAAGCTAGCGTACGACCCCCCCCTGATGGCTGGTTCAATCACAGCCTAATCTCAGTGGAGTGTCAGTGTCCCCCTGAAGGTGTCCCCCAGGCTAGCAGCTCTTGTCCTTTCTCTGGTGATGGCTCAGGGGGACGTCATCACAGAGACCCAGTGGAGGTCACGGAGGTCATCGAGGTCGTGACATTCAGAGCCTCGGTCGCATGTGGTATATGGGCGGGGCATAACCACCACTTGAGTTGTGTGATTGGTGCGTAATTAGTGGTGGTGGTGGTCATGTGATTGGTGCATAACAGTGTCTGTCTCTGTCTTCGCAGGTACATCCAAGGAGCCTCCTCTCCCAAGGACATGGTCATCCTCGTGGACGTGTGAGTATCATACCACTCGACGAGAAGAACCTGCACACACCCACACACACACCCAACCCATCCCCCACTTCACGACTGACACAAGTGCATGAGTCCACAGACACACACACACACACACACACACACACACACACACACACACACACACACACAAATATCCCTAATGCACTCTGTATTATCAAGTGTGTGGCTCTCAGTATGAGTAGCCATCACTGTAGCATTAGTGCCCCCTATTGGTGCATCTCTGCATGGCGCCTGCCCAGACGTGCACAGAGCCCTGATGTGCTGAGACCATATTAAAGCAGCATGCCACAGTGCCGTCTCCGCTGTGGTGATGATGGAGGCAGCATTAATGTTGGGTAATTTTTGTCTAATTACTTTAGGTCTGTAAGAGGCTCTAGTGTCAAATAGTGTTGGCTGAT
>CM059267.1:5691393-5706393 GCA_030347295.1 Setipinna tenuifilis | reverse complement strand
CACATCGGCAGTGCTCCTGTATCCACACACCAGCGTTTACAAATCGCTCTAAATGAAAGGAACAGGCCAAAACAAAAATGGCAGAATTGAAAATGATTAATCACATTTCGGGTGCGCTAACTTTCTCTAAAGTTGCCTTGATTGAGGTTAGCCCTTAAAAGCTTTCACAGCTCGGCTCTGATTTAAAAAGCAGGAGGGGCAGAGTGACCGGGAGTGAGGCCTCTCTTGATTTGATAAATAAGACTTAATAATTCATACGGCGGTTTCCATGGCGCCCCAACACGGTTGATTGTAAAAGCATAAATTAGTAGTCACTCTAATGTGACAGCACAAAAACAGCCCCTCTTTTATCCCCAGTGCTGTAGCGGTAAAAAAGGAGAGATTGGTACGCCAACCTTGAACTTTAAAGGCTAAGCTGAGCTGTTCTCTTCCATTTTAAGTCCCTTTGGATAAAACTGTCTGTGAAGTGTGTAATGTAGTATAAACGATCCACACAATAGTAAAAAATAAGGTGGGTAAACTATGAATATATTTAACACTAGCAATCACAAAAAGGCGAGTTAGCACTGTTTAGTAATTTGAAGAGGTGTGTCAACAGCTGTTTAGATGTGTTTCCCCTCCATGATACCACTGGTTGTCCTGGTAGAGAAAGTTAATAACAACATAAAGCTTTGTACCCTTCAACACCCAGCCAGCATTGAGACATCCTGGGTTCAGTACACTCTTACTTATTTACTTTAGGATTAGTACACTTAATAATAATAATAATAATAATAATAATAATAATAATAATAATAATAATAACTTAGATTTATATAGCGCCTTTCACTTAGCTGTCATTGCACCACCCAACCCAATGAGGGTGAGTGGATGGATGGATGGATGGATGGATGGATGGATGGATGGATGGATGGATGGATGGATGGATGGCAAGTGAGAAGGGATGAAAGTCTCTGCTGGAAGGCTGCAGGGCTTTCATTGTCTGTTACAGAGGGCAGGGAGGACAGGTGAACAAGCAGACAAGCAGGCTGCTTGTGGAGTTGGGCTATGACTGGACTGGCAGTAGGGTTAGGGTTAATGTTAGGGTTAGAAGTAGGGCTAATTATACAGTAACACTCTTTTGAATTCAGCAGGGGTAGCTCATCTCGGTGAAGCAGCTTAACACGACAGAACAGCGGCTTCTTTTGTGGCTTGGCTTAATTGCTGCCACTCTTTGACCATCACAACAGGAAGGAGCCTATATTATTTCAATTTAATGTCATATTTACTATGTGAATAACTTAATACATTTGTAATGTAGTGTTTCTGGTTTCATTACAAAATCTCTGTGTCCTTTCCCAGCTGTGGTGTGCTACATAGTTGAATCCTGCCTTCATGTTCGCACACATATTTTTCCACATTTTTTAAGCATATTTCTGTTTGTTCTGAGAACGCATGCAGATGACCTGAAGATGTAGTTCACAGCAAACAAACAGTTCTAGTGGCCTGTAGGTAGCTGGTGAAATGTGAGCAATTTGGAGTGTTTACACCAAAACATTCACATTTAAAAGTTCAAAGGAAACATGTTTACCTCAGACGTTTGCCTCGCTTCGCTAAACTTAATCTCCGCTTTCAGTCACATCAGAAGAAGCTTAAATGGGTCAGTCCTCAAGCATTATGTGCAACAACAGAAAGAAAGAAAGAAAGAAAGAGAAAAAGAAAGAACAGTCTCTACTCTTTACACTTTATTTGATCAGTTCTATTGATGGTCCTTTTAGACTGTCTACAGAAGCTCAGACTATTAATTAAACCATCTGTTACGAAGTCTACATCCTCCTGGTAAGGTTGGGATTAGGAGTTAGGTTTGATCAGGTGATCAAAGTAGTCAGTAAAAGAAGTCATTAATACATTATAACAATGTAATACACTGTAACACATTAATACATTATAATACATTATACATTAATACAAGTCATTTATCTCTTTAACACAGAGAGTGACTTAGGCACGATATATCTCTTCATATAGCTCTTATATAGCTCTTTAACACAGAGAGTGACTGGGGCACCATATATATCTTTTCCACACAGGCATGTCTAAACGCAGGTAAGAGCTGGGAAAGTTTAGTCCCAGATGTCATACTAAAAGAACAGTGTGAGGAACACCAAGAGTGACTTAGGCACCCTATATAATGCAGGTAAGAGCTGGGAAAGTTTGCTCTCAGATGCTGACAGGCTCCTCACTTCAGGTTGCTTTGATGGCGGCACCGCTGTCAGGTCACACTCTCTACCGTCAATCAGAGACGGAGGCACACTCTCTCCCACTTATGTGATACACACACACATGCACACACACACACACACACACACGCACACACACACATATATGCGCGTATGTGGACATGCTGGCCCAGGGACTGTCACACAGGTTGTCACACACTCACACAATTACAGCCCCCCCACCCACACACACACACAAACCACTGCCCCTCTTGTCAACCCGTGTAAGTGTGTATGAGGATTTGGACTTTGTGTCTGTGAAGATGTGTCACAGTGCATGTGTATCAGTGAGAGTAAATGTGTGTGTGTGTCTCTCTCTCTCGCTCTCTCTCTCTCTCGCTCTCTCTTTCTCTTGCTCTTTGTCTGTGTGTGTGTGTGTGTGTGTGTGTGTGTGTGTGTGCATGTATATGTGTTTGCATGTCCATGAGTAAGATCAAGAGGGATGGCTCCTGCCAGCCATGATAAATCTGCTTTCATTTCATCTTGTCATTGTGCTGCTCTCTATCCCTCCCTCCTTCCATCTCTATCCCTCCTTCCATCTCTATCCTTCCCTCCATCCGCTCTCTATCCCTCCCTCCGTCCGCTCTCTATCCCTCCCTCCATCTTTGGCTGCCCTTCTATCGCTCTTATTTTTCTATTTCTTTCTTTCTGCCTTCCTTTCTTTCTTTCTTTCTTTCTTCCTTTCTTTCTTTTTTTCTTTCTTTTCCCTACTCACACAAACACATACACGTGTACACATGCACACACACACACACACGTGCGCACACAGACACACACACACATATGCACATGCACACACACACACAACTCCCACACAGACCCATACACACAAACACACAAACGTGCATGCACACACACATACACACATTTACACTGCACACACACACACACACACACACACACACACACACACACACACACACACACACACACACACACACACACACACATACACACACATGCACTGGGGGAATGGGTTGGTGCTGTTTGTAGGCCCCCATCCATAATCCCTGCTAATCCCACTGCTCTTAGTGAGTGTATTCCCCTAAATCCCACCTCTAAGAGCATAAAATGAGCACAGTAATCGGGGAGAGAATGCTGCTGATTTCTCACTTATTATAAAGGCAGCGTCAGACTATGGCAGCGGAGGCAGAGAGGGAGGGTTTTAGAAATGCCTTAAACAGGATGTGTGTGCATGGCTGTATTTATGTGCAAATGTTGCTGTTTGTGTATGTGTGTGTGCTCATATTTCTGTGAGATACTGAATATGTGAGTGTGTGTGTGTGTGTGTGTGTGTGTGTGTGTGTCTGTGTGTCTGTGTGTCTGTGTCGGTGCCTTCTGTGTGTGCGTGTACACATAAGTACACATTTCCATATAGATTTGTCTTTTTTTCACCTCTGTGAATACAGACCTTCGCAAACACAAATGTCAGCATTTTACAGCCTAAATATTTCAACTACATCTGACCTGCCAACCCTTTTCAAAATGTCAACTGATGCAGGAGTTGACCTTCAAGAGCAGAGACCATTAAGATCGTAATATTACACCTCTACAGCAGCCATAGACCTATTACAAGCACAAAAACTACACACACACATACACATTGTATGGGCAGGTATGCACACACACACACACACACACACACTCACATATTCAGTATCTCACAGAAATATGAGTATACACTTGCACAGCATTTAGCTGCAATACAAATCCAGACACAAAACAGGAAACATATATTACACTTTATCTCTGTCTCTCTGTATCTTTCTTTCTCTGTCTCTCTCCATCATCCTTGCTTTCTCTGCTTTCTCTCTCTCTCTCCTTCTCTCTCTCTTTCTCTCTCGCTCTCTCTCTCTCTCTCTCTCTCTCTCTCTCTCTCTCTCACTCACTTCAGTGAGCAAACCACTGCTGGCAGTGTGTCACCAACAGCACACCGTCCTCATTGTATGAAAAACAAACCTCTGTGCTGCTGTAACTCCATGTAGCTCCGCTTGTTAACTAAAGTACCAGGAACACTAACAGGTATTTCATCACCAGGGATTACGCAAATGGAATACAAATAAATAGCTTGAAGATGAAAAAAATGAATAATTAGCCAGAACACCTGTTGTCAACAAATTATTCCTAATGTCCTTGCCAGCTATAATATTGCCTGTAATGCTCACAGCCCCCGGATCACACAGACATGTAAAGTGAGCTTATGTCCGGCCACTCTCTGAAGGTTGGCTTTAGTGTGTCCTGAATTTGTGATAGGGCACAGAATACCAAAGACATTTTCTACTCTTCATGTTCATGTCTTTGTCCAGTATGTGATGAAGTCCGCCTCAGATAGCAGGGGCTTTTGCCTACTCATCACACACACACACACATACTCACTCACTCACTCACTCTCACACACACACACACACACAAACACACCCTACCCTGCTGAGCTGAGCTGAGCTGTGCAGTGCTGGTCTCATCACACACACACACACACACACACACACACACACACACACACACACACACACACACACACACACACACACACCCCACCCTGCTGAGCTGTGCAGTGCTGGTCTGAGTGTAAGAGTCTCAGCTGGAGGTGTGTGGTGCTGATGCTGATGACTTCCTCAGCCTCCATGCCCCTCTCACTCTCAGTCTCAGTCTCAGCCCAGTCCTGCTCCAGCTGCAGAGGCCCCTGTGGTTCCTGATGAGTGGCCATGTGCAGTAGCCCCTGCCTGGGCCGAGGGAGGAGGCCCACGATCCCATGCAGAGTCTGTCTCTATCTTAGACTGCGTCTGTGAACCTGGCGAAAACCTGAAACTCTATCTATCTATGTATCTATGTATCTATGTATCTATGTATCTATGTATCTATGTATCTATGTATCTATCTATCTATCTATCTATCTATCTATCTATCTATCTATCTTTTGTGACTGTGCTTCTGGCTGACTGACTTTCAAAGACGAGGCCGACAACAGATAGATTAGTGATGCTCGCTCGGTGTTCAAATGTCTTTTGATGCGCTAGTCTTATTATTGTTAATGGGAGTTTTACCCTAGCTAGGCTAGGCTAGGCTAGCAGTGCTGTAGTGCCTCAGCTCAATATTATAATCTGCTACAGTACTACATCAGGAAATTCTCATAAGACTTAGGTTTCCTTGACTAATGTTTTTAGCAACCAATCAGTAAACAGAGGGAGAGCTATGTAGCTTGGTTAAAGGGTAATGACATAAAACTGATACTAAGTAATAAGAAAAACTGGAAAAACAGTAGCAATTGGTTGAAGGCAGGCCCATAAGTTTTAATGTTTACGGAAACTATCTACCCACCAGGAAGTAAACAGTTGCCTATTGAGGGTAGCCATACTTGTGCTTTGTCTGTTGCAGTTCAATGAGAAGGCGGAGGCGGTGGTTCCCTGCTTCAGAAACTCCTTGGTGCAGGCCAACAAGCGCAACAAGAAGATCTTCAAGCAGGCCATCAACCACATGCAGGCCAAGGGCACCACCGACTACAAGTCTGGCTTCCAGTTCGCCTTCGAGCTGCTCCTCAACGTAAGTGACACACACACACTTGCACGCACATACACACACACGCGTGCATACACACACACACATACACACGGGCACGCGCATACACACACACACACAAATACACTCACATTCACATACATAGACACACACACACACACAAACCTGCACCTGCATGTGCACATACACACACAGACACACACACACACTCACACACTGACACACTCACACACATACATACACACACACACGCATACATACACACACACACACATACACACACACACACACACTGAGCCACCTGCTTGGCACAACTCCAATTTTGCTCATTAATGTCGGTCAGTGTGTGGTCTCCCTTGAAGCTGTGTGGAAAGCGGGCAGGCATTGGAGCTATCCACTGTGTCCACTCACACTCACACTCTCACTCACACTCAGCAGTCAGTAGTGAGGAGAGCCCCACAGGGCCTCCTCTCCTCACCGTACACTGAGTCAGCGCAGGCAGAAGGCATCCTTCAAAGGCAAGCAGTCAGTGGATCGCTGAGCACCTCATTGCACTACTGTAACTCTATCTATCTGTCTATCTATCTATCTATCTATCTATCTATCTATCTATCTATCTATCTATCTGTCTGTCTGTCTGTCTGTCTGTCTGTCTGTCTGTCTGTCTGTCTGTCTGTCTGTCTGTCTGTCTGGCTGGCTGGCTGTCTGGCTGGCTAGCTATCTATCTAGCTATCTATCTAGCTGGCTAAGTAACTAAAAATAAATTAGTAAATATTTATGTATGTATTTATTTATCTATTTATTTATTTATTTTCTTATTTTAAAAGCCAATTAAACCACTTTAAAACACATGAGGGCATTCACATTGTCATCATGTCTGTGGATAATGACAATGAACAACCCTGGAGGCCTTGAAGTCTGTTCCTCTTGCTCACTGTTAATTTTAACAGTCACCACAGCCCACTGCACTCCATGCTTATTTACACGCAGTAAAATATTCATAGGTACAACGGTGTAATTGATTCGCTTGCAAATGGTGACTGTATATGCCTTGGCAGCAGGTTATATTTCATCTTACTATAAGTGGCCAGTTTGCGTCGTAAAATGTAAAATGTGTTTTTGTTACCTGTTGTAGCCAAAACAGGTCTCAAGGGCATCATCTCCCATCTCCCATCTCCAGTTTAGCATGTGGCTGTGAGGTGTTTGTCAAACTGTCTCTCTGTGTCCAGCTGTATGCGGTGACAAGAGGCGAAGCAATGGCTGTGTCATCCAAATAGGAAATGGGCGTTTTGTGAAAGTCAGCACGAGAAAAAGGGGGGAGGGGGATGGTGGGGATGGAGGAGTAGGTGTGTGTGTGTGTGTGTGTGTGTGTGTGTGTGTGTGTGTGTGTGTGTGTGTGTTTGTGTGTGTGTCTGTGTCTGTGTCTGTGTCTGTGTCTGTGTGTGTGTGTGTGTGTGTGTGTGTGTGTGTGTGTGTGTGTGTGTGTGTGTGTCTGTGTCTGTGTGTGTCTGTGTGTCTGTGTGTGTGTCTGTGTGTCTGTGTGTGTGTGTGTGTGTGCGTGTGTGTGTGTGTGTGGGAGGGGATTTGTTCAGCCTGGGTTCTTCGGAGAGCAAAATATGCAGTGCTGCATCTCTCTCCCCTGTCTGAGGCGGGCTCAGGGGCGCGCAATTAAACAGTGGAGGTCACCACCCCCCCGGGACCCTGGGGCAGGGTCTGCTCCCTTGCTGTCGGTCTGCAGTGTGTGTGTGGGGTGGGGGCCTGGAAATAACAAATAGGGGCCAGGATGGAGGTAATGAGGCAATGAGTAAAGCCCAATATACTCCAGTAAAAAATAAACTCCAGTGTGAGAAATTCCATTTAAGACTTGGAAAAAAACACAAGCCCACAAAACGAAACTAAAAAATACACCATTAAACAGATATACAGTGCTTTTGGTTGTCTGAACGCCTAAGTCAGAGATACAACAAGAATGCAATGGGCCCAGATATACTTTGCAGGAAAGAACAGCTGTGTGAAGGAGGAGGGCGGGGGTTGCTAAGTGCTTTATGAAGTATGAGGAGTATTGAGGGGCTAAAACATGTGGTCAAGGAGAAGGGAGCTGTCCGTGGTGCTGAGGAAGAGGATGGACTGGGAGTGGAGTGTAGGAAGGAGAGCCAGAATGGTGCTGTCCAAGGTCCTGAAACTTTGTCCTGAAACTACTTATTGAAATTGGTTGTGTAGTTGATGTATGGGAACTGTGGATAAGTCCTTTGGCTGGTTAGAAGGCTGAATTCTGAAATAGACTATTACTGCAAGTAGGCAAGTTGGTAGGCCAGTTAGCAGGACAAACATTACTGTAGACGAGATACGTAACTAGCTTTTAAAGTAGTACATAAACAGAATCATTAACAAACACTAAACATGGCTGGTTAGAAGGCTGAATTCTGAAATAGACTATTAGTGCATGTAGGCAGGTTTGTAGGCCAGTTAGTAGGAGTGGGGAAAGGAGAGCCAAAAAAGTTGCTGTCCAGGGTCCTGAAACTGTGTCCACTACTTATTGAAATTGGTTGTGTAGTTGATGTATGGGAATGTATGAGTGTTGGCTCATGTAGTGGACACTTGGACTATGTGGTGGCTCAATAAAGGGATTTTAAATGTCAAACGTCTCTCTCACTCTCTCTCTCGCTCTCTCTATACCTTTTTTTTCTCTCTCTGCTTTGGCTTTCTCTCAGTTTTTCTCTGTCTCTCTATCTGTCTGTCTTTCTGTGTGTGTGTGTGTATCTGTGTGTGTGTGCCGATGTTGTTGTTGTTGTTGGTTGCTTGTCCCATCTAATGAGCCCTGATGTGAAGATTGATGAGTGGGATCCAGACACTGACAGATGTAGAGATACTGCTACGCCAAAGCTGCTGATGTTAGCATATGTCTGCTAAGCACAACTGGCCACATTAAGGACGATTAGACAAGCCAGCCTAGTAGAAGCCATCCAAAAAGTTCATGTAGGAACATCCAACAGCCCGTTTACAAGGCCAACACACTGAGAGTTAGCATTAATAGTACATTTACTAAACTATATAGTAACAGTATATTTCAGTACATGTAGCCAACCAAAAGCTAGGTTTTAGTTAATGATTCTGTTTATGTACTAGTTACGTGTCTAGTCTACAGTAATGTTTGTCCTGCTAACTGACCTACCAACCTTCCTACTAGCAGTAATAGTCTATTTCAGAATTCAGCCTTCTAACCAGTCAAGCTTAGTGTTAGTTAATGATTCTGTTTCTGTACTACTTTAAAGTCTACTTACGTATCTATTCTACAGTAATGTTTGTCCTGCTAACTGACCTCCCAACCTGCCTACGTGCAGTAATAGTCTATTTCAGAATTCAGCCTTCTAACCAGCCGAAGGACTTATCCACAGTAGCTGGCTGCTCTACTGATAAGCCAGTCAGCCTGGCTAATCAGCCAGGCCCTTGAAATAGGCCATTTCAGTGTCATGTCTGCAGTGCATCCTTGTCCACTGGCAGTTCTCCAATCAGCCCGTTCTGACGAACAACATCTAAAGACGATTAGTCACAGCCCTGTGCCATTACATTCCTCTGATTGCAGCAATATGATTTAGCATTATTAGAGGCTCGTCACAGCAGTGGGAAGAGAAACAGAGGAGGGCAGAGAGGAGGATTCTGGGTAGCAGATTGGCTCTGACAGGAAGGGTGAATGATGAGAAAGAGAGAGTAAGGTACAGGGTGTGTGTGTGTGTGTTTGTGTGTGTGTGTGTGTGTGTGTGTGTGCGTGTGTGTGTGTGTGTGTGTGTGTGTGTGTGTGTGTGTGTGTGTTTATCAGAGACAGCGAACGAGAGAGATGTCATCAGGATTTCACCTAAGGAGTTATTTCTGGACACCTTCTTGCACTAATGCACACAGACGTACACACACACACACACACACACACACACACACACACATACACAGACATCAGTACTCCAGACATGCACTGATGAAGGAGGGCAAAGAGGTTCACACACACTTACATATATACAGACACACACACACACACACACACACACACACACACTCACTCACGCGGAAGTGGATGTGATGCAAAAGTACGGATGATTACAGATGATCACTGATTCCATCTTCCTTTTTTCTTCCTCTCTCATCATCTTGTTCCTGTTCCAGCCTCATCACCCATAGCTCATCACCACAATCTCTCTCTCTCTCTCTCTCTCCCCCCCCCCCACTCTCTCTGTCTCTCTTTTGCTCTCTTCTCTCCCTCTTTCTCTGTCTCTCTCTCTCTCTGCCTTTCTCTCTCTTGCCTTCCTCTCTCTCTCTTGCTCTATTACTCTCTCACTCACTCTACTTTTGTCTTATTTTCTTTTATCAATCCATTTCCAAGCCATATTTGTTTACATGATAAAAAAATCTATTTTGTGTTTCTATAGCAGCATGATTGGTCTATTTGTCATTTATCTCTGCGTGTTCATCTCCCGGTCTCTCTGTCTCTCTGCCCCCCCACTCCCCCCCTCCCCCACCCCCATGCAGGACACTGGCACCCCCAGAGCCAACTGTAACAAGATGATCATGATGTTCACGGACGGAGGCGAGGACCGAGCACAGGACGTCTTCGAGAAGTACAACTGGCCCAACAAAACGGTACCAAAGATCTCAGATTCTCCACTCTCTCTCTCTGGCAGTACTGCCCGTCCTCAACGCATTGACACAGAACATGTTCCTGTACACTACACTGCGTCACACTTAGTAGATGCTTTTTAGCGAAAGCAAATTATAAGTCAGGCTTTGGTAGACATGAATGCTTACAAACCAGAAAAAAATATTTCATTACATTTACATGTACCAGACTTTTTTATCCGAAGAGACTTACAAATCAAGCTCTGGCAAACATGAACACAGATGCCCCCTTGCTGCATTCAAATGCACTGATTATCTAACTGTTTACTTGGTAACACTTTAATGGTTCCTTTATGGTTCCTTTTTTAGTGTAACAACATATAATATACTTACACTGTATATACTTAAGCCTCAGCCTACACCTATACTACAGTACATAATGTTGCATACTGTTACACACTTTGTTACACTGTACCTAATTGATATAACAGTGAAAGTAAAATAAAGTGTTTATTAACTAAAAAATAATAACTATTTAAATTGATTGGTTGAAAAGGGGTTCTAACTGTAGCACCCTGAGGTTGGCTCCATGCGAGTAGTTCTTTAAACGTTGTGTGTCTCTCATTGTGGCCACGTTCCTGTCCGCACCAAGGACGGAAATTCACACCAGCCACCAGGCAAATGCTGGTAAAATATGGAATTGGCTGGTGAATTTTGGACACAAAATCATAATTTTCTATTGAGTGGCTGGCGAATTTTATCTTTTCTTTGTCAAAGGTTGGTAAAAGGTTACATTTTGCAAAGTTAATTTCCACCCCTGGTTCTCACCCCCCGCCCGTCTCTCTCGGCCCCAGGTGCGAGTGTTCACCTTCTCTGTGGGGCAGCACAACTATGATGTCACCCCGCTGCAGTGGATCGCATGTGCCAACAAAGGTAATGAATGATGGGGGGGAGAGGTGTGCTTGTGTTTCCATGCCTTACCCGTACCCTAACCTTGAGCAGTCCTATGCAGTACATACATGCTATCAAAGATAATTGAATGATGCGGGAGAGGTGTGCACCATATTACTGTGATGGGGGGAGAGGTGTGCACCATATTATTGTGATGGGGGGAGAGGACTGCACCATATTATTGTGATGGGGGGAGAGGACTGCACCATATTATTGTGATGGGGGGAGAGGTGAGCACCATGTTATTTTGATGGGGGAGAGGTATGCACCATGTTATTGTGATGGGGGGAGAGGACTGCACCATATTATTGTGATGGGGGGAGAGGTATGCAACATATTATTGTGATGGGGGAAGAGGTGTGGACCGTGATATTGTGTTTGGTTGTTCCCCAACCTTGGGCAGCTCTTTACAGTCTTTACATGTGGTGTGTACCAGTAATCTGTGCAACTTGGTACAATTGTGCTGAGTTTGATGCTAGGTGCCAAAAAAGAACTTGGTAACTTTATTTTATCGTTCCTTTTTTGGTGTATCTACATGTTACAATGTGTAATATTATGTACTTACGCTGTACATACCTAACACTAACCCTTGCTCTATGGTACAGGGTAAGTACATAATGTTACATGTTGTTACAAACTTTGTTACGCTGTACCTCATGGTGTAGATACACTTGCAACAGGGACATTGAAACAAAGTGTGACCAAACAAACTTCCATCATCTCAACATAGCTTTTACAAAACCATGGGATG
Organism: Setipinna tenuifilis; assembly: GCA_030347295.1. Lineage (NCBI taxonomy): Eukaryota > Metazoa > Chordata > Actinopteri > Clupeiformes > Engraulidae > Setipinna > Setipinna tenuifilis. The sequence continues at coordinate 5,694,312 of CM059267.1, read as the reverse complement.
TATTGATAAGAAGACATAGAAAACCACCAAGACATCAAGTTAAGACTTTAGAAAAAAAACACAACAACAGCGAAAAGACAACAGCAGCACTATATAAAGTCCTGGGCGAAAGCCTGCAAGCCCAGCATTCCTGGAGCTGGATCCCCCGCTGCTCACAGAGGAGCCTTTAATCACCTCCTCCTCCTCCTCCTCCAGGCCAGGTGCTCCTCTTATATGCCTGATCAGGTGTTGCAGACCTGGGAGAGCAAGAGGCAGACAGGAGAAGGAGTGCAGAAGGAAGGAAAGAAAATAAGCAAGGCACACAGAAAAGCAAAGCAAATAAAAAGTCTCGTTGAAGTCACACACCAAAGGGAGAGTGACATTCAGGGAAATTGTTGTACATCTCTACTCTACTAACTAGCACACTCAAGTTCTCCTGAGCTTTTTACAGTTTTTCTCTAATGCTAAAACTCAATTAGCATAATTAAATGTTACAACACTGAAAATTCAGTTTTAACTGAAAAAAACTGAGGATATATAAGTACTACAACATTAGATTAGATTATTTGAGAAAACATTATAGTGATACAGTACAATCAAGAAAACATTATAGTGATACATGTCACGACCCTCTGCTTTACCTGCCGGCTGCCTGAGCGCTCATGATGGCCAGATGAGGCTCAAGTGCCTAATTTGAGTTAAGGGGCGGAGAAATTGGGAGAATTGCCTACACCTGGATAGGTGTAGGTATTTAAGGACGCCTCACCCTCTCCTTGGTAGCGCTTTTGCTCCTCTCTCACTTTTTTGCTAACATCCCTTTTTGAGCACACACACCACGCCACGCATACATTCCTAGTTACAGACATCCGACACACACGCATTCATGCATTGTTTTTCCCCTAGACGCCTTTTTTCTCTATGTTTTTCCTATTTTTCAATAAATATAGTTTTGTGAATTAAACCCGTTGTGTTGTACCTCTTTTATGTTGCGCCAGTAACAAGCTGGGCGTAACATAAAATTGGGGGCTCGTCCGGGATTTGAACCCGGGACCTCTCGTACAAATGAACACTATGTGTGCTGCATACAGACCAATAATGAGTGGGCTTCATCATGGCTTTGGGCTGGGTCAGGCCACAGCACCTCACCCACAGCACCAGCACTGTATATCCCTTTCTAGGCAACAGGAAAAGAACCCCCTGGCATGTCATATCCATCCTTGACACTGCTCCTCACCTATCTTCCTACGGGCCAATTCCAAGGCCTTTAAGAGATTTCGTAGATTAGTTTGAACTCTCAATCCTGCCTTCCTCATTGCCAACCCATGGAGGATAAATTGATCTATAATGGTGGCTCTAATTTGGTTAAACATTACCATTCTTCCTCTTCCTCTTTCTCATGCTCTTTTTGGCTCTATTTCCTCTTTCTTTTCCTTGCCACCCCCCTCACATTTGGACTCTCCATCCTCTTTGTCTCTGACAAAGGCATCCATTTTCAGACTGCAACTTTCAACAACCTGGTTTCTTTTCCAATTGGCTTGTAATGGTGGGGTTTGTGCCTTATTTGTGACTAAAGCTGTCAACACAATGCAGTATGTGTTTTGAGAAGGAGAATGTATTTAGAGTTTTACAAATAGGAGTGAGTTTTGCTAATTCTGTTCCACTATGTGAAAATTGCTTAAGGTATTGACAAGAATGAGCGATTCTAGAAAAGAGTTCAAGCAATTGAAAAAGTTGTCCAGCCAATAGGTTTTGGTGGTTTAACAATTAAGAAAAACTGTATTAACTGTGATACATTGTCCTTAGCACTTAAAACGTGGAGATTACTGCTACTTACCAGAGCTCTTTGTGATATAAAACACAGAGAAAAATGCACAAACCATAACCCCTTACTTACCCATTTACTGAATAGAGAGGCACTGCCTCTGAGCCCAGCATGCACTGCAGCGCCAGCCACATTACTCAGAGCCAGCAGCACAACTGTCTCTGGGTGTGTGTACTGTTAGATACACACACACACATACACACACACACACACACACACACACACACACACACACCACAAAAACACACATGCACACACACACACAGACACACACACACACTCACACACACACACACACACACACACACACACACACACACACACACACACGCATACAGCACAACTGTCTCTGGGTGTGTGTACTGTTAGACACACACACACACACACACACTCACACACACTCTCTCTCTCTCTCTCTCTCTCTCTCTCTCTCTCTCACACACACACACACACACACACACACACTCACAGACACACACACACATACAGCACAACTGTCTCTGGGTGTGTGTACTGTTAGACACACACACACACACTCTCTCTCACACACACACACACTCTCTCTCTCTCTCTCTCTCTCTCTCACACTCACACACACACACACACTCACACATACAGCACAACTGTCTCTGGGTGTGTGTACTGTTAGACAAAGGTGTTCTGTAGTGCAGAGACCATTACATGCTCAGCGATGTGGGGGCTCGACCGGGAGCGGCGACCTGTGCTTGACTGTGGCGAGCGCAGTCTCAGCAGTGGGGCCTTGTGCTGCACCTCGTGTTCCACATCCTCCCTTCCTTCCTTCCTGCGCCAGCCAGCCCTGAGCAGGATCCTGCCGATCCGATCCCATCCGCACCGCACCGCACCACACCACACTTCTCCAGTAATTACCCCCCTTCCGTCTGACCCAGTTTACGCTGGGCCATGCTGTGCAGCGCATCAGTTAGCCTCAGCACTGCTCCCAGGGAGCACGCAGAGTAATGAAGAGGCTTATCACCCAGCATATGCAGGCAATATGTGCAGAGTTAGCAGAAGCAATCATGCAAAGGCAGTTATATGTTTATACTGTATGTATGTATGTGTGTATGTATGTATGTATGTATGTATGTATGTATGTATGT
>CM059267.1:5676393-5686393 GCA_030347295.1 Setipinna tenuifilis | reverse complement strand
GGCCTCCCTCTCCCCAGCAGGTGTGGCGCCATTGCCCGGCCCCCCCACCCCACCATCACCCCCACCACCACCCTCCCACCTCCACCTCCACCTCCACCATCGCCATTGCTCGCTTCCCCCATCCTTAGCTATCGCTCGCTCGACTCCACCCCCCCACCACCCCCACCCCCACGTTCACCGCTCGCTTTCCCCCGCCCGCCATCCTTCGCCATCGCTCGCTCGCCTCCGTACGCCCGCCCGCACGCCAGAAGCGTGTCAGCCACAGCAGCAGCAGCAGGACGGCACACCTGCGCATCGCCACCGTGCATCACATCCTGTCACTAACCATTACCCCTGCCGCCTCATCGCCACCTAGCCACACACACACACACGTGTGCGCACATACACACATACACACACACACACGTGCGCACATACACATGTGTCTGCACATACACACATACACACATACACACATACACACATACATACATATATATAGACACACACACACACACACACACACGTGTGCGCACATGCACACAGGTGCGCGCATACACACACACAGCCAAGCATGCAAACACACACACCGGAGCGTGCAAACACACACGCTCTCTCTCTCTCACACACGCACATACACACACACACTCACACACAAATACACACACCCATGCACACACACACGCACACTGTCATACACACTCATACACACACATACACTCATTTAGGCAAACATACACACATTTACACATACAGACATTTATAGATATAAACACATGTATACACACCCTCCCAGACCTCACCTTCAAATGACACACGCAAAAAATATTCATGATAATACACACACACACTTGTGTGCATGTGGGTGTACATACACATGATCACACGCACAGGCACACACACACACACACACACACACACACACACACACACACATACACGGGCTAAACATGCACCTGATCACACACACACACACACACACACACACACCTCACACACACATGGGGTAAACATGCACCTCTCAGTCTCAGCGAGATGCTGCGGCGGCCTCAGACATCTGCAGTGTCAGCCGTGTCACCTTCAGCAGCACACACAAACACACACACACACTTATGATATTAGCCACACCTCACGAACAAGCCGCATCCTCACACACACACATGACTCACACACACCAGCGCAGCACCAAGGCTGACAAGAAACAGGTCCACCGAGAGCCCACTGACACTTTGTCAACAAGGTGCACACACACATACGCACACACACACACATACACGGACATGTGTAGAAATGCAACTACATTTCCAGCCATGACAAGAAACAGGTCCATAAAGACCATAGTGTCACTTTTTCAACAAGGAAAATACACACACAACACACACACACACACATACGTACACACACATAAGATTACACACAAAAACTAGATGGACTTGCTCTTGTGGGCCACATCTCCATGGATACTATTCAGGGAGGTATACTACAAAGGTGGTTAAGTGACAAACCTGGGGGGTGTTTCAAAAAGGTGGTTTAGTGACTAACCCAAAACAAGTTAACCCAGAGTGAGTCGTAAACCTTCTAATAGAGGAGTCTCATGGCTTTATTCTCCTACAAAAACAAAGCCATGGGACCCCTGTAATAGTATGTTTACCACTTGTTCTGAGTTATCATACCCAGGTAAGTGACTAAGTCTGCTTTCTGGAATACCCCCCCCCCCCTTGTCTATTTAACCCTAAGGTAGTTGTAAACCTAAAAGAAGATAGACGATTAAAAGCCCAATAAAATAAAGTTAATGGTGTTGAATTAAAGGCTTGATACTTCCACTAGAATTTTGCAGTGTGAAAGCATAACGTGCTACGTTATCCCACAAGTCACTGGGAGATTGAAGCCATAGAGAAGAAAAACACACACACACTCACACACACACACACACACACACACACACACAAGGATCAGCTTCAGCATTAGGCTCCTCACACTCCCACTCCTGCAAACACACACACACACACACACACACACACACACACACACACACACACACACAAAAGCAAAGTATCTGCATTTAGAGGACACACATGAAGGCGGCGTTATGACATGTCCACATAGTGCCTGCTGCTAGCTGGCTAGCTGTGTAGGAGCTACTACTGTACCATCCGAGTGGGAGAGATTGGCTAGTAGGCAGTGCCTGCTGAGGTTTTGGATGCAGGGATTGGCATTTTTTTCTGTAGAGTTCATCTATACACACACACACACACACTCACACACACACACACACACACGTGGATTGGGCATCATGTGCTCAAGACAGAAGGAGTATTGATTTTTTTCACTTTTTTTGTCCTCAGCTTAAGAGGATTTAAAGAAAGTCTTTCTACGCTATCTCCCTCCTTCTCCTCCTCCTCCTCTTCCTCCTCCTCCTTCTTCTCCTTCTCTTGCTCCTTCTTTGTGTCCCACAGCCCCCACCAAAACATCATGCTGCACAGCTTTTTTTTTTTTCTATGCGAGTCAGAGAGACCACGGTTGTTTGTTTCCATGCAGAGAGCTCTTTTGAGAAGCGAAAGGTCATGCATGAAATGTTCTCCACGGGCGCTCTGGTGACAAATATAATAATGCACCGCTGGTGCCGCTGTGCTCGAAAGCTGTCAGGCTGCCCCCGCTGCCATCCTCTCTCTCCGCCCCGACACTGGCAAGACCTCCTCCCGGCTTTGGGGCGGGCAGGAGTGGGTGGTGGTGGTGGGGTGAAGGGGGTGAAGGGGGGTCGTGCTCTTTACCTGGAAGCAGGTGATGCTTCGTCGGGCAGGCAGGCAGGCTGGCTGGCTGGCGCCTTTGCACGCAAGGAGCGGACAGAAGTCTCCCTGCCGTCGCTGTGAACTGTGGCAGCACTCATTTGTAATCAGACAAGCCGACTGGGGCAGACTTTTAGACTTTTAGACTTTCAGACATTCAGACGTGGTACAAGGAGGGCAAGGCTGTCTGGGCAGGCCTGACTAACAAGTATGAGCGATGTCACGTCAGGAGGGCTACTCCTGCAGTCCACACACTCACACTGCACTCAGTGTGTGCTGGCTGGGAGGGTAAGTCTAGCCTGGCAATCCAGCCCCTCGTATATCTCAGACGGTCTGGCTGTGCTGTATTGAGAAACGTTTTTTGTTCCTGGAGGTGTGGACTCTGCTGAAATTTAAAAAGATTGGATCTGTCTTTACCTAAACATTAACATGAAGGAAGTTACGAAGCTTTTCCGGAAAATAACAGATACTAACACTCACAAACGCTCACAAACACTTGCTGTGTGCACCGCTCACCATTCAGCTAGGAGAACTCTGCCTACAACCAGCCATCTCAATGAGACCTGCCTGCGCCAGACCCTCTGTACAAATCGAAGTGAAGTACGAGGGGCTGGTTTCCCGGGCTAGGCTACGTCAGTGTGTGTTGGATGGGAGGCTTAGGCAGTGTGTGCTGGATGGGAGGCTTAGGCAGTGTGTGCGTAGGCTGGGGGGCTACGTCAGTGTACTCTGGCTGAGTGCCTAGGTCCACACAGTTAGCGCGCACAGGGGGGGCTGCTGTACTGGGACACATACAGTGTTATACGGATGGCCAAACACCAAATAGGCTCTGGAAACACAGGCCCAGGTAAAAGACGTTTGGGACCCATTTTTCTTTCTCTCTTTCTCTCTCGATCTCTCTCTCGCTCTCTCTTTCCTTTCTCTCTTTGCCATTCGCTCCCATTCTCTCCCTCTCTCCTTCTCTGTCACTTCTTTTTTTTCCCCTCTATTCTTTTCTATTCTCTGGCTTTCTCTCTCTCTTTCCCTCTCTCCCTCTCTCCATCTCTCCCTCTGTCTCTTTTTCTCCCTCTCTCTCCCCCTCTCTACATCTCTCCCTCTGTCTCTTTCTCTCTCTCTTTCCCTTTCCCCCTCTCTCTTTCTCTTCCCCTCCATGTCTCCCTCTACTTCTCTCTCTCTCTCTCTGTCTCTCTCTCTCTCTCCCCCTCCCTACCTCTCTCTCTCTCTCCTTCCATGTCCCCCTCTATCTCTCCTTCTTTCTCTCTTTCTCTCTCCCTCTCTCTCTCCCCCTCCATGTCTCCGTCTCTCTCTCCATCTCTCTCTCTCTCCCTCTCCCTCTCTCCCTCTCTCTCTCCCCCTCCATGTCTCCGTCTCTCTCTCTCCATCTCTCTCTCTCCCCCTCTCTCTCTCTGTCCCTCTCTATCTCTCTCTCCCTCTCCCTCTCTCCCTCTCTCTCTCCCCCTCCATGTCTCCGTCTCTCTCTCTCTCCATCTCTCTCTTTCTCTTTCCCCCTTCTCTCCGTGTCCCCCTCTCCAGAGGTGGTTGTTTATGTTCCGGTGGCCGTTCCCTGTCGGGCGGTCTAAGCGGCGTGAAAAGGCCTGGCTGTCAGATGAAAGATCTCCCCGTGGCGCGCCGAGCGCCGGCTCTGCCCGGCTAATAATAGAACCGGGTTCCGCCTGTCAGCACCTGGCTGTTCCAGGCAGGGGATTAAAAAAAGAAAGAAATATAAGAGAGAAATAAAAATGCCATTCGTGCCGCGGCGCCGCAACTCAACGGAGGCTTTGACGGAGGGAAAAAAAAGAGGGGAAGAGGGGACAGGGGAGGGATTTTACACGTGTGTGAGTGTGATTGTAAGTGTGTGTGAGTGTGAGTGTGAGTGTGTGTGTGTCCATGAGTGCATGTAGGTGTGTGTGTGTGTGTGTGTGTGTGTGTGTGTGTGTGTGTGTGTGTGTGCGTGTGTGTGTGTGTGCGTGTGTGCGCGTGTGTGTGTGCATATCTGTGTGTGTGGCAAAAGTAGGAGTCTAGCACCTGAAGGCTTTGGTCAGGGTTTCAGTTCCTATCCTATTAGACCCTAGTCGTGGGCTCAGATTGATAGGGCAGACCACCACACACACACACGCCAGCTTTGATAGCGTAAGGTGGAACATTGGTGCTTGATGTCTAATTGAATTAACAAAGCCTTTCCCTACATGAACTCACTGCCCCCAGCGATATATCTCTGTTACAGTGAATTACAATGGAGGGAAGATTTACGATTCTTCAGATCCTGATGGCCTGGTAGTAAGGCTTGACCCATTAAAGAAAACCAGGGCAGAAGAGAGGCTCAGCTCAGTGGGCCTGTCCAAATTTGCAGCCCTGCGCAGCCCTTGAGCCCTGCAGTGCCCGGGGGGGCTGAGGAATCCTCCTTTTCATCCCGCTGACTTGACTTGAGCTCCTCCCCAGCTGCCCTCTCTGCAACACTCCTCTCGCCAAGTCTCAAATTTGTCAAGTCGCCAGACTCACCAAGCGCGCAGTTCGAGCCCCCCGAAAATAGCAACCTCCTAAAGCTGAGCGTGTTATACTGTAGTACTTCCTACCTGGCTGTAGGCAGCAGCGAGGCATGTTGGACAAGCGCTGCCATTTTCACTTCACTTCGGCTAAGATCAGTCAGTCAGCCTGAGCCAATAAGACGAGAGCTTGCGGTGAAGGCTTTTATACGAGAGCCAATTAGAAGTGCTGTTTTTGTCCCCTCCAGGCATCAGTGATCCTATAAGAAACAGGTATTACTACAACACTAGCTTAGCTTTAGGAGGTGCTCAGGTGCTTCTCTTTTTAAAAAAAAAACACAAACAGGAAGAAGAACTCCTGGAGTCTTTGGCCCTCGGTGTGTGAACGAACACGAGTGTGTCTCTCGGAGGCCGTCATTAGTAAGCTGATAGGTGCTCAGTCCGAAGGAAGAGGCAGTAAAAAACAAAACAGGAGGAAGTTGTTCTTCATCCCTGAGCCGTGCATCCTCGCTGGGCCTCGCGGGCCTCGCGGCCTCTGAGGCCGTTTAACGGCTCCTTTATGAAGAAGCTGCGTGTTTGGCCCTGAGCGAGCGGAGATGCGGCGTGTTTTACGGGCTGCTCCTGGCACTCCTGGCGCTTAAGAGGGTGTTTTATGCCTGCTCCAGAGGCGGCCTCGTCATGCCTACTCATTTTACTGCCTCCCTACCCCGCCGGCACTCACCCAGCTAGCTGAGTGTGTGTGTGTGTGGGTGTGTGTGTGTGTGTGTGGGCATGGGGTTGTGTGTGCATGTGGGTGTGTGTGTGTGTGCGTGGGTGTGTGTGTGTGTATGTGTGTGTGTGTCTGTGTGTGTGTGTGTGTGTGTGTGTGTGTGTGTGTGTTTTGGTGTGGGGTTGTGTGCCTGTGTGTGTGTGTGTATGTGTGTGTGTGTCTGTGTCTGTGTGTGTCTGTGTGAGTGGTTGTATGTGTATGTTTGTGTATGTGTGCTTGTTTGTGTGTGTGTGTGTGTGTGTGGGTGGGTGTGTGTGGCCATGGGTATGTGTATGTGTATGTGTGTGTATGTGGGTGTAGGTGTGTGTTTGTGTGTGGGTGTACGTTTTTCTATGCATTTGTGTTTGTGTATTTGTGTGTGTGTGCTTGTGTGTGAGTGGTTGTATGTGTATGTTTGTGTATGTGTGCTTGTTTGTGTGTGTGTGTGTGGGTGGGTGTACATTTTTATATGTATTTGTATTTGTGCTTGTGTATGTGTGTGTGTGTGGTTGTAGGTGTATGTTGGTGTATGGGTTGATTTTGTGTGTGTGTGTGTGTGTGTGTGTGTGTGTAGTCTCTTCTCTAATAAACTTCCAACATTTCAGGAGTACCTGGATGTTCTGGGTCGGCCCATGGCGCTGGCTGGAAGGCCGGCCAAACTGGTGCAGTGGACCAACGTGTACCAGGATGCCCTGGTAAGACAGCACACCCCCTCACACATCGCTCCAGCCAAACATGTTTCTTCCCTATCAACCCATACACACTGGCGGTTTTAAGAAATTTGAGGCCCTGGGCAAAGTACAATATAGAGGGCCCCCTCATAACTGATGATATTAAACGTACAGAAAACAAATACCATAACGCCACTACGATGCCCCCCGTTGGCCGAGGCCCAGGGCAATTGCCCGACCTTGCCCAATGTAAGCACCGCCCCTGCCCATACACCTAGGTCATTTTACCAGCCAGATTGTGAGCAGATGTTCCACTAAACATCCACTAGAGCATCCCTGCCATTAGCTTCTTTTGGTTAAATATCAAAGATACTATTACATTATTAAAAAAAGAAGAGATTTTTTATTGTACTGAGCTATCCCAATAGGTTATGGTGTTAGGTTGTGTCAAATGCAAAAACATTGCTACACGTGTTCTATATTACTTCTACAGCTGCAGTTTTGCACAAAGAATTGTAACAGCCTTGAATATTGGAAATGTGTTAACAGTTTACAAGACATTACCTCCTGCTCTAATAACTTTGCTATTGGGATATGTTACCCATTTGCAAACTGTTATATTGAAATGAACACACCAAAATATATATTGCTGTATATTCCGTCTACCATCTATGGTAGAGCATCACTTGCCATAGGACATTAGTAAACATCCCTCCACCTCAGGGAGATATGCTACTGACTTACCTAATAGCTCCAGCTGTTAGCTCACTTGGTAACACATCCTTCTCCCAATCCGGACTTGCTGTAAGGTTAGTGGGTTTGAGCTTCAGGCCGGACTGCCTAGAATGACCTCGGGTACCCCTGCATCACTGGTAATGGAGATGGGTTGATGGCGTGGAAGTGTCTGATGCTGGAGGGCACTAATTGGGCTTCCTGGGTGCTGTGTGGGAGGGGGGGGTGGATCCCCACGGTGGCCAGCTGCAGTGATGACACCATCGAGATGCCCCACCCCACGCCCACCCCCCCCGCGCCCACCCCCCCGCGTTCATGCATCTCTCCATGTTTACATCCTGCTTCATCACCATGGATCTATCTATCTATCTATCTATCTATCTATCTATCTATCTATCTATCTATCTATCTATCTATCTATCTGTCTGTCTGTCTGTCTGTCTGTCTGTGTCTGTCTGTCTATCTGTCAGTCTATCTATCTATCTGTCCATCTGTCTGTCTGTGTATGTCTGTCTATCTGTCCATCTGTCTGTGTATCTGTCTGCCTGTCTGTCTATCTGTTTTTCTATCTATCAGTCTGTCTGTCTGTCTAATTAGAAAGCATTGCTCAAATTTGCTTTGTCATTGAGGCTTTTTTAAGGATGCTTCACTCATTCTCTCTCTCTCACACACACGCACACACTAACGCACACACATGCAGACACATGCACACACACACACACACAAACATGCACACACACACACACACACACACACACACACACACACACACACACACACACAGAGGCTTGTTTCTCTTTTTCTTGGTCCATTGAGATGCTCACTGCTGTGCTGGGATGTTTGCAGATTATCTTCTCTCTCTCTCTCTCTCTCTCTCTCTCTCTCTCTCTCTCTCTCTCTCTCTCTCTCACTCTCGCTCTCGCTCTCTCTCTCTCACTCTCTCTCGCTCTCTCTCTCACTCCCCCCCCCCCCCCCTCTCTCTCGTCTCTCTATTTCTCTCTCTCTCCCTCTCTCTCTCTTGTCTCTCTATTTCTCTCTCTCTCTCTCTTTCTCTCTCACTTGCTCGCGCTCTCTCACCCTCACTCTCTCTCTCTAGTCTCTCTTTCTCTCTCACTTACTCACTCACACTCTCTCACTCTCGCTCTCTTCTCTCTTTCTTTCTCTCTCTCACTCTGTCTATCTCCCTCTCTCTCTTTTGCTTACTCCCCCCACCCCACCCCCGCCCACTGTGCTTCTTGTACCATCTCTGGCATGCCGTATTGACATCAGATAGTCGATAACCAAAATACAGTTCTGCAGAGACTCTTAAAGTAATCACATGCTGGTGTTCTTTTTTTCTCTCTCTTTAGGGTCTGGGGATGGTCATCACAGGAACCATGCCGGTGTTCAACCTCACTGACGACGGGAACGCAATGGTAAAAAAAGCAGCTCCTCCAGCTCTCAATACTCAGCTAATTACTTACGGAGTCACGAGATCCATCAAGTGTAATTTGTGTCAGTGCTCTTCCACTGCCTTCCTGCCTTCAGACTTCAGACTTCAGTGTGTGTGTTATGCCGCAGAATGGTGTCTGTCCTTCAGTAAGGGCCTGTTTCAATACGCCTGCTATTCATATGCATTTCTGAACGGCTGAGGTCATTTGGTCAACATTGTGTAGTGCCTTCAACATCCAGCCGCTTATGAATTAAACATAGCAGTTCATTACAAAGTCGGTGTTGGTCCAGGAAAATTTCAGATTGCTCTATAGGTTGATTTATGACATTGAAAGGCATGAAGGGTGTAGCACGCACAGTTGCAGCTGAATAAAGTGTAACAGTGACCCCTAGTGGAGATTTCATGAATTTCATCAATTTACCCCTCCCAACTATGTTGCCTCAGAACCAGCTGGTCCTTGGAGTGATGGGTGTGGATGTTACCCTGAACGAAATCCAAGCACTTACACCCAGATACAAGGTAAGCATCGATATGGAAATACACATGCACACACAGGCATGCACTTATTTAGATGCAGGCAACATGGAAATCAACCAGAACCTGCTTTCACAACCAGTTTTTTCTTCGACATGTTGCTCCCCATAAGTGTGAAATATTTACATACAGAGATTTGTGCTTGGCATGTTTGTGTGTGTGTGTGGGTGTGTGTGTGTGCATATGTGCATATGCATTTCTTTGGTTGGTTGGTTTTGTGTGTGTGTGTGTTTGTCTCCTCCTGACGCTGTTGTCTCTGTTCACAGCTTGGGGCTAATGGCTACACATTCGCCATAGATCCTAACGGCTACGTCCTGCTGCACCCCAACCTACAGCCCAGGGTAAGAGAGGCACAACACACCCCACACACACAACACACACACACACACACACAGACCTCACACACACACACACACACCCTGCAGCCCAGGGTAAGAGAGGCACACACACCCCACACACACAACACACACACACACACACACACACACACACACCTCACACACACACACAACACACCGCTGCTCTTAGACTGAGAGGCACAACACATCCCACACACACAACACACCTCTCCCCACACACACAACACACCTCTCCCCACACACACAACACACCTCTCCCCACACACACAACACACCCCT
>CM059267.1:5668893-5671393 GCA_030347295.1 Setipinna tenuifilis | reverse complement strand
TTCTGCTTTGTTTTTTGTTTTTTTTTGTTCTGAGAAAACAATATTTTTATTCAAACGGTCAATTGAATAAAATATTGTCTGTGATCCCCTTCCTCCTCCTCCTCCTCCTCCTCCTCCTCCTCCCTCCCTGTCCCACCTGCCCTCCTTGTTTCTTCTCTTGCTCCTTCTCTGATGGATCCTCACAGTGCCAGTGTCAGACAGCAAGGGCAAGTATACTGCATATTGGTCCATCTCCCCTAACCCCCCCCTCCCCACCCCTCTTCAACCTCCCCACCCCCCACCCCCCACTCTCCGCACCCCTGCTCTTGTCCTGAAGGTCCTTCCTACCTACCTACCTACCTTCCACACCCTCACCTGTCCGAGCCTGCTTGCCTCCTCTCTTCCTCCTCCTCCTCCTCCTCTTCTCCTCTCTTCTCCTCTCCTCCTCACCCACCTATCCTTCCTACTGCTCTCACTGCGTTCCAGGCCTGTACCTGTCTCTCTCTCTCTCTCTGTCTCTCTCTCACAACCTGTCTTTCTCTCCTCTCGTGTGTACTCTATATATTTCTCCCTTACTACAGATCTCTCTCTCTCTCTCTCTTCTCTCTCACACATGCATAAGGTCACGGTATAATGAGATGTCCACTTTGGACATGTGGTCTTTTGCTCTCTCTCTCTCTCTCTCTCTCTCTCTCTCTCTCTCTCTCTCTCCCTCTCCCTCTCTCTCTCCCTCTCCATCTATCTCTCTCTCAGTCCCTGGCTGTTTGGTGTCTCAGTCTTTCACCCAGGTCTTTCTTCTGTCTTCCAGAGAATATTAAGAGTTTTGCAGTCTGTGTTTTAAATAAATAAAGACAGCTTTGTCCTTCAGAACTTAACATTCGTACCTCCTCCCATTGTTAAATAGTCTATGTCCGAATGTCCCTCCCCTCTCTATCTATCTATCTATCTATCTATCTGTCTATCTATCTATCTATCTATCTATCTATCTATCTATCACTCTCTCTGTCCGTCTCTCTCTCTTTCTCTCTGTCTGCCTTTCTGGCTCTCCCCTTCTCCCTCTTTTCCCCCAAATTTCCTTCTCCTCTCTACAAGTAGGTCGATTCTTTAGCCTGTTTAGTCAGCAGTCCAAACGTACAGTCCAGGTTGCTGAAACTGTTTCATGGTAGCACAAGTACTCCAAGTTGTCGTGTAATTCTTGAAGGGCGGTGGGGGAATTGTGCGTCTCCAGGCAATGCTTTGCTTTTTCCCCCTAACCACTTTCAGAAATCAGGCAGAATGTGTAAAGGCGAGATAGAGAATAAACTGCTGCTACTAGTGTGGTAATATTTGAATCAGAGTTACTTAAAGTACTCACGGTAAAGGCAGTTGTTTTACAGTCATAGATCGTAGCTCAGTAATACACATAAGATGAATCTCTCTTCAGTCTTCAACACGCCTACAGTGAAAGGCTAGTGGTGAAATGAAAGAAAACATTCGAGCAATGTTAGCAAATAATGTGCCATGCATGAATAAAAAAGGGAGTTAGGTCAGATTGTGCAAGTAGTGCAGTCCTTGATATGTCAGCCAAGATGGAAAGGTGTAGCTAGCCACAGTACAGTCATGTTAGCTCAGTCATGTTAGCTATTACTATAGAAGCTAACCATAACATATCGAATCTTGTCAGCTGGTTGTACACGCCTGTCAGTTACAGTCAGATAAGCCCACAGGAAAAAAATAAAAGTTTGATTGGTTTTGTTCAGGCCAGTTTAGCCACTAATATTAGTGAAAGGCTGCAGAATGTGACCAAGAGGTCCCCCAGGGCTCTGTCTAAGGTCCCCTCCTGTTGTCTGAGTTTGGTGCGCACTTTGGCGTGTGCCCAGCTCGTATGTCGTCCTCCTGTGCCCCCCGTGTCTTCATTGGCTTGATACCCGTCATCACCCCTCAGGCAGCCAGGGCCACAGCCCCCTCCCATTTCCGCAAAAAAATCTGACCCGGAAGTGCAAGGCATTGTGGGCGGAACACTACCTGGGCACCATTTAAGTTGACGCTAACTAACCGTGAAATGATTGCAGGTGTTTAATTCTTACAGTATGTGTGTCTGTGCATTCAGTTCTTTAGATTTCCAGCACTGCCAAGACTTTTGAATTCTTGGAACCTGAATATTGTGTCCTCTTCTATTTGACGACATTGGGGTCGTTCCTTTGATTTCCATCATGTCGAGGCCTTTCGGAGTTGCCCCTTACAATGCCCTTCACAATGCAGTGCACTTCCT
This sequence comes from Setipinna tenuifilis, assembly GCA_030347295.1. Classification (NCBI taxonomy): domain Eukaryota; kingdom Metazoa; phylum Chordata; class Actinopteri; order Clupeiformes; family Engraulidae; genus Setipinna; species Setipinna tenuifilis. Next base: position 5,669,163 of record CM059267.1, on the reverse strand, counting down.
CTGCTTGTGTGTCTGTTGACGGCAGCTTCCCTCTGCCTACCTGAGGGGTGATCAGCTTCATCAGGACCCCCTGCGCCACACCCACCCCCCCACCCCCCCACTGCAACAGTTGGCCATGTTGATGCCCGCTTGTGGAAAAGAATGGAAAACACGGCACACACCACTTGTGACAGCGAAGGTCTGATAACTCGTTTCCTGCCCACTGTGTGATGTGGTGGAAGCCAGTTCTCTGACACAATGAAGCAAGACAACAACAACAAAAAAATCCTA
>CM059267.1:5636393-5661393 GCA_030347295.1 Setipinna tenuifilis | reverse complement strand
TAGTTCAACCGTCACCAGTATGTACAGGTAAAACATGTCTTGTATGTATACTCTAATGTTCAGCACTGTAAATGGTCTGCAGACGGTGGATTTACCACTCCAGGAGACACTTTTCTCGCTGCATTGCAAGGGATGATATCCGTTGTGATGTAGATGAAAATATATGGCTAGACAGACAGGAACGTCTGCATGTGCCAGAATGATTTACCTATTTTCAGTTACAATATGTACTGTTACGTATGTTGTTCACATTTGTGCACAGCTCTACCAAAAGGGTGTTTCTTATGTTTGTTCTAAATAAGTGACTGTAGTGTATTTTTCTTTTGCACAATGCTGTAGAATTGCAAAGAGCATATACAGTAAAAATGGGAAATGTACGTATTCAGTGTCTTGTACTCACTCCCCTACCTACAGCAACGTGTACTGTTTACTGTAGTTTTACGTAAAATGGCTGTACAGGTAGTGTATAGTGCTGTCTTGAGCATTTTCAGGTAGTGTCAATGAGTTCTAACCTTTTTTTCCTGCATTGGAAAACACTAAGAGAAGTAATTGTCATAATGAAAACATGACAAAGCCATTTGACTATCTTGTTCATAAACATGATGTCAAGACTTCTCATTTTGATGACACTGGCAGTTTCATTGACATGAATACTTGCTTTTGAGGAATTGACTATCCATTTTGAGCAAGTGACGTGCTTTTGCAGGTTATCCACTAGTTTTGCAGTTTGCACTAACTGTTTTGAGAAATGCACTAAATGCTGCGCAAATGTTAATAGTGTTGTGAGAAAAGTACCAAAGCGACTGAGAAAAACTGTAACTGAAAAGTTGTGTTTTGTAAGTTAACACCACCAAAGATGTCTCAAAGTTATAAGTGTGTGATTTTAAAACATATTCTCTTGTAATGTGTATCTATCTATCTGTTCCGTGTGTGTGTTTTGTGTTCGGGTGTGTTTTGTTAATCTATATACATCATTATTGCAGCATTATATAAATTTCATCTTTACCTATATTTATCTATTTAGTTATGATTTTTTTATGATAAGTTATTTATCTACATATGTACACATCTTTATGTGGATGTGCGGAGTGTGTGTGTGGAGACTGGAGAGGGTTGGCTAGATGCGTGACACGTGCTGCTTGTGTGCCCTACAGCGAGTGACGAGCTCCTGGACCCTGAGAACGACACCATCGGCATCCTGGTCAGCACGGCACTCGAGCTGTCTATCGACTCCAGGACCATCAAGCCCGCAGGTACATCACCCACACACACACACACACACACACACACACACACACACACACACACACACACACACACACACATCCTGGTCAGCACGGCACTGGAGCTGTCTATCGACTCCAGGACCATCAAGCCCGCAGGTACATCACCCACACACACACACACACACACACACACACACACACACACACACACACACACACACACACACACACATCCTGGTCAGCACAGCACTGGAGCTGTCTATCGACTCCAGGACCATCAAGCCCGCAGGTACATCACCCACACACACACACACACACACACACACACACACACACACACACACACACACATCCTGGTCAGCACAGCACTGGAGCTGTCTATCGACTCTAGGACAATCAAGCCCGCAGGTACATCACCCACACACACACACACACACACACACACACACACCTACATCTACACACACACACACACACACACACACTCACACACACACACACACACATCCTGGTCAGCACGGCACTGGAGCTGTCTATCGACTCCAGGACCATCAAGCCCGCAGGTACATCACCCACACACACACACACACACACACACACACGCGCACACACACACACACACACCTACACACACACACGCGCACACACACACACACACACCTACACACACACACACACACACATATACACATATACACACACACACACACACACACTGTGTGCTGCCGAGACTCATGCAGGAGACATGAGAACCTCCCATGAGCCGTGACGTTCCCAGTGCTTCACCCCCAGGCAGCTTTACAGCAGGCTTTATATTCAGACGGGCCGCCTCAGGGTACGCACTGACAGCCAGCCAGCCTCACCTGGGCCACTCAGGGCTTGGTAAATAAGAGGCTGCAGTGTTTTGTTTATTGTGTTTATGCCGCCGCTGCTGTTGTTGTGTTTATCGAGCTGGAGAGACACAATTGGCCGTAAAGAGATTGCTCGTATGTATGTGCTGCTGCTGCTGCTGCTGCTGCTGCTTGGACAATAAAAACTGTTTTGCTGATTGTCTTTGCAACAGCATTAAGCTCGCAACTCAAACGCTCATGGAGCTTTGTGTAGTCTGTCGGGATGGGGTGTCATGGGTCATTTCACATTACATTTTTTAGTGGGTCTAACCGGAGCATCGTATATATGTCTCTCTATAGCTTGTCTGCTTTAAGGGGATTTAAAATGTTGTATCGTCTACATTTGTCCTGCCTTGTTTCTCTCTCTGTCCAACCCCTGTGGTCTGTTGCGGTCTGTTGCGGTTGCGGCTGAATGGGGCCAGTTCTGGGAGTGAAGCTGGACCTGGAGGCCTGGACAGACAAGTTTAAGATGCTCGCCACCAACCACACAGGCAGCCGGCAGAGCTTCTCCTCAGTAAGCCTCATGGATACACACACACACACCCACACACACATGCACTCATGGACACACATATACACACACATGGATACACACACACACACATGCACTCATGGACACACATATACACACACATGCACTCATTGATACACACACACACATATACACTCATGGATACACACACATGCACGCATGGATACACACACACACATGCACTCATGGATACACACACATGCACTCATGGATACACACACACACATGCACTCATGGATACACACACATGCACTCATGAATACATACACACACACACATACACTCATGGATACACACACATGCACTTATGGATACACACACACATGCACTCATGGATACACACACACATGCACACAAACACATTTATGTAATTATTATTATACTGTATGTTAGATTTTTATTAATGTGTGTTGGTGATTGATTGTTTATGCTGCCACAAGAGCTGTGTGTGTGTGTGTGTGTGTGTGTGATGATGAGACATTGTTGTCTCCTATCCTACCATAAAAGATGTTCAGACCTTCTATTACCCAATATGCCTTATAAAGCACTGAGGTACTAGCCTAGAAATCTAGACTTACCCTAGCATTAGCAGATGACATTTTGATTCTGGGTACAGTCTAGCAACGACCTACGGCCTATTGAAGTTCATTAGCTATTCTAGTTCTCAAATCTAGTTGGACCAATCACATCGGTCAATCTGTCATTCTTCAGCTGCAGCTTAAAGAGATGTCATAATAGATTAACACGCATTGCATTACTGATATCAAATGATTGAATGAATGGGTTGGGAATGACACTGTGCTGGTGCTTTTTCTCCTGCTAGTGCGGATCCAATGGCTGTGAGATGGATTGTGAAGCCAACAGTGAGGTAAGACATTAAGGACACTATTAAATGTCCTATTAAGTGTTTTATTTAGGACACTAAAAGCTATAAAAGGTGTAGCTAAGCACTTATGTACACTCCATGGCTTTAATGTTCTTGCTCCATTGTCTTGCCTGTAGGACCTCTTGTGCTACCTAATTGATGATGGTGGATTCCTGGTCATGTCCAATCAGAGAGAGCACTGGAATAAGGTGAGAAATGAACACTGGGAGGAATGGTTATTGTGCCAAGCAATGATACATGATGACATGCATTAACAGACTAGAAGAATTTGCCTTGCCTTTCCACTGATGTAAGGTAGTTCACTTTCTGCCTTAGGGATAACAGAAGCAGCAACATTTGCTGGTTTTCAGAATCAGATTCAGAATCAGTTTTATTGGCCAAGTATACTTACATATACAAGGAATTTGACTCTGGCAGATGTTAGCTCTCTATACATACAGGACATTCAACATATAGACATGTAGTAGTAGTTTTTGTGCAAATAAGTCTCTTCGTCCTAGTGTTTGTGACTATTAAGTGTACAGTTCCTGACAATGATATAGCCATAGTTGTACACTATTATGGCATTAAACATTACCAATCAAACTTAAGTGTGTAGTTGCAACACTTCTGATTCTCCTCATTCAGAATATGTTCCCAAGTTAGCTAACTTTTAAATCTGGTACAATGTATCTTTTCCCTTTGTTAGTGCATTTACATGTATATGGCACAGGAAATAAACTACAGTAAATAAACAAAACTAAACCAAACCAATTGGCAAAGAGGGTGCTGTACCACTGCTGAATGTAAATGCATGAATTGGTGCAGCATCACAGCCCTAACTAGGGAATGGCATGAGGATGATAAACATGTCTGTATGTCTGTTGTTTTCCTGCACCACAGATCGGCATGTTTTTCAATGACGTGGACCCCTTCCTGATGTACGCCTTGTACAATAACTCCTTCTTCAACCGCAAGAAAACCTACGACTCCCAATCCGGGTGTGCACCGTTGGCAAACAGCAACACGGGCGCCGCGCCACGAGGGGTCTTTGTGGTGAGCTGACCACCACCCTAACCACAACCAACCAAACCTAGCCACACCCAACCCTAACCATAACTAACTCTAGCCACAAGCAACCCTAACCACAACCAACCAACCCTAACCACACCCAGCCAACCCTAACCACACCCAACCCTAAACACAACCAACCAACCCTAACCACAACCAACCCTAACCACACTCAACCCTAACCACAACCAACCCTAATCACAACCAACCAACCCTAATCACAACCAACCCTAACCACAACCAACCCTAATCACAACCAACCAACCCTAACCACAACCAACCCTAACCACACTCAACCCTAACCACAACCAACCAACCCTAGCCACAACCAACCAACCCTAGCCACAATCAACCAACCCTAACCACAACCAACCCTAATCACACCTAACCCTAACCACAACCAACCCTAACCATAACCAACCCTAACCACACCCAACCCTAGCCACACCCAACCCTAGCCACACCACAGATTTGCTTGCTAATCCTGCAGGCAGTGTTAGCTTTCACCAATGTTTCTCAGAGTTTGTTCAGACTGAGGACCACTCTCCCCCACCCCACACCTCTAACGCTAACAGGGCTATGTAAATGCACAAATTGGTGCAGCATCCCAGCCCTAACTAGGGAAAGGCATGAAGATTATATACATGCCATGAAAAAAATATTTAAACACATCTACTCGCAGACCACTTGTGGACCACACTTTGACATACACTGCCTTACACCTTACTGTTACCCAGGGCAGATTTGTAATGTTTGTGTATGCTCTGCTTTCATTTTTATATCTAAAAATGATTCATTTGTTTTCACTTCCAAATATCCAATTATCAGTATGGTAATATTAGCCATTAGCCATTAATTAGCCCAGCAGGAACTCTGCCTTTCCTGTTTGTGGTTGTATTACACTGATTTATTTAATATCCCTCCCACACACTGTTTTAATATATTTAATATAAATCATTTCAATCTATATGTTACAGTATAGTCAATATGTTATCAATATGTTATCAATATGTTACAGTATAGTCATCATAAGTTGACCTAGCATGCATATATTAATGAAAAAAATCAGCGAAAGGTGAACCGCGATATAGCAAAGGATTACTGTACACTGATCGCCTTCTCTGTGTTTAGCCCACCATCGCTGACTTCCTGAACATGGCCTGGTGGACCTCAGCCGCAGCATGGTAAGACTTCTACTCCTGACTGGCATCACTGACCTATCTACCCATTTTTAAAACATTATCTCTGAATTATCTTTTCTTTTACCTTGGATAGTTAGTCATTTGTCAAAACCAATTATTACATGAAAATTTAATAAAATCCAACAACTACTGTAATATATTTTTCTCTCTCTCTCTCTTGCGCCCTTTTTCTGTGTGTGTGTGTGTGTGTGTGTGCGTGTGTGTGTGTGCACGGTGTGTGTGTGTGTGTGTATGTGTGTGTGTGTATGTGTGTGTGATTTCACGCCTGCTCTGTGCTGCTGTGCTCATCTGGCAGGTCCCTGCTGCAGCAGCTGTTGTATGGCATGGCCTACCGCACCTGGTTCGTGACAGGTGAGTGTGTGTCCTGTTGAGGCCCTGCCTTTCTGTCATATGGTTACTGTCTATGATGACTTTACTTTCTGCCACTAAACGAAACATGTTGAGGCCCCAGTAGCGTTTTTAGGCTTGGAGGGGGGGGGGGGGTGCTGAGAGGTGGTCTCGCCCGGGGCGTAAAACACTATAGAACCGCCACTGTGAGGCCCTACCTTTCTGTCTTGTTGCGTTTACTGTCTATGATGTCTTTATGTCTGTTAAGACTCTCATTCATCCAGGGCATGTTAGTCAAAGGAGCTAAGTTGTAAGCAACTGGACTTCTTTAAGTAGCTTTGAAGACGTTTCACCTTTCATCCAAAAGGCTTCTTCAGTTCAGAACTGAAAGACTATAAGGTCTTTACTTTGTGCCACTAAAGGAAAGGGCCAGCCACCGACACCACACCCATAGGCTCTTGTTTGTGAGGATGGAGGTAGGGGACGACGTGAGTGACACAGTGTAGCCCACATAGAGATGCATGAACTGATCATGCCGGTGAACATTTTGACAAATCCAAGGTTCAAGGTTTTTATTTGCCATTTGTACCAACAGTCCAGGCACATTGTAATTCTTGTGCAGAACTTTCAGAGTCAACACTTTAAGAAGTTAAGCAAAATAAAAATATATATAAAATATAGAAAAACACGATCCAACAAGGTGGAGGGCAAATGATATTGTAGATATGGCACAGCAAGAATATTGCACATTTATCAGAGGAGTGTATGACACATAAACCTATTTCTTGGATAGTAATATACAACATTGCACATGACAGGCGAAGTGAGGTGAGGTGGGGTTATTATTGTGGCGTTATTGTTACTACACAAACCCAGGAGATTTCAGTGGCGGCGAAACAAACATATTGATTTGATTTTTCATAAAGAACTTTGGACCTTGTAAACTGTGGAAGATGACCAGAAAACAATGGAAAAGGGAGTAGCAGATTAGCAGATGGGTTTAAAATACCCATCACCCACCTGAACAAAGAACTTTGACAAACTTGGGGGAAACAGTAGAGTTGGCAGCTATGGTACTGAGCTGTCTAATGCAGAACGTGTGTGTGTGTGTGTGTGTGTGTGTGTGTGTGTGTGTGTGTGTGTGTGTGTGTGTGTGTGTGTGTGTGTGTGTGTGTGTGTGTGTGTGTGTGTGTGTGTGTGTGTGTGTGTGTGACTGTGTATGCATTAACAGACATAGCGGATGCAGAAGGGTATGAGACCAGAGAAAGAAGCTGTGTGAAGATCCAGAGCCAGTTCTACTTCACCAACGTGACCAGCTCCTACAACACCCTGCAGGACTGTGGCAACTGCTCCCGGTACAGCTCATTACCACACATACACTACAACCCTCTCTCTTTCTCTCTTTCTCTCTCTCTCTCTCTGTCTCCCTGTCCTTCTTTCTTTCTTTCCTCTGTCTCTTATACATACACACACATGCACACACACATAGTCCCTGCAGGACTGTGGCAACTGCTCCCAGTACAGCTGAGGCTCGCACATTACCACACATACACCACAATCTTCTGTCTGTCTGTCTGTCTGTCTGCCTGTCTGTCTGTCTGTCTGTCTGTCTGTCTCTCTCTCTCTCTCAGACACACACATGCACACACACATAAAGCCCAGACTCAGAAGCAGGTTGACATTTATGTGCCAGTATCTGCAGAAACACCGACGACACTGGCACGGATGCCATTACTTACACATCCACACTCATTTATTCAGTATACACCTTCACCACACACACACGCACACACACAAAGTCTCAAACTTATCCACTTAAACGGAACGAATGTCTGTGCCCAGGTTGTTCCATGCCAAACGGATAAACAACACCAACCTCCTCTTCGTGGTGGCTGAGATCTTGTCCTGCTCCTCCTGCGAGGTCGAGAAGCTGACCCAAATGGAGATCGAGTGTATCCTTCTCCGTCTGATGAAGGGCGTATGTCCTTAACACCATGTTCATTTAAAAATGGGTTTGGGAGCATAATACTGCTGTTATTACTGCGGCAGTAATCTTTTGTTTGACTTACCTGGTTGTCTGTTGTCCAGCACCCAGACTATTCAAATGGATGTCAGTGTTTTAGGCCACTACATTTACACAAATGTCTCCTTTCCGACATCACCACACTCGCCAAAACTCCACAGCAACATCTCACACTGCTGTGGACGAAATGGGTTTTCTAGCCGCAGTATGGCTACAATGGTACTGCAGACTTGCTAGCAAAGGCTTGCACTCACACTGATACTGATAGCTACGCAGAAGTTGTTTATTGTAAATAAATAATAGAAAACTAAAGCTAAACTATTCTGTTTTAGGGATCGTGGGTCTTGTATGGGTCTGGGGGGTGGGTGGGAGGTCATATTCCAAAAAGGTGGGTTCATGACAAGCTCAGCTGAGGTAAGAAAGAGTAAGTGGTAAACCTCCTAATAGAAGTACCCTTTGATTTTTTTCTGCTGGGAAAATGAAACAGTGGGGCTCTTGTAGGAGTTTAGAAGTTATTTTAGCCACTCTTGTCACTAATCCCTGCCCTCCCCCCACCCTCCAGCTAAGAGTAGCTTGGCTTTGTTTTACTTTTGTGCATGCAGAAGGCAAAGACATTGCGTCTAGAGTGAATTCTTATGAATGATGGCATCTTCTTCTAGGACCTGAGTCTTCTTTGTTGCAATGTTATCTCAAATCAATAGACTGACATTCAACATGAGGTTCCTTAACCTGCTTGTCCACAGTCAAAGAGGATGACCCATGTGATGTTCTTGCTACGGCGCGGTATCGAAAAGGCCCTCCTAAATGCTTCGACTACAACACATCAGTAAGTCTGCAAATACCTAACTGATATTTCCACACACACAACACCAAAAACACTCCAGTATAGGTCATATGGCATACACACAGATGTGTACACACACACAACACACAACACACACACACACACACACTATTTTATCAGCAGATCCAGAAAAGGGTGTGTCAGAAAAAAGTAAATACTGTCAAAAGTGCACAAATGCACCTTTTAAATCCAGTACTCCACTGTGAAAGTCAGTGAATTGCTATCCACAGTCCCTTGGCTATCTGTTCTATTCGAAGTTTTACTGTTTGTACACAGTCCTGGCTCTGTTATGGGAACAAACATTGAGACTTGAAGTGAAGTGAGCCATTAATAATTCCAGCCAATCAACATCTTGCTTAAGAAGTATGAAAGGGGGAGCACCGCTTTTATTGGCTCTTAGGCTTAAATATCAACAAACTTTTGATTTTTAATGTTTTTTTGGTAACACTTTATTTGGATAGTTGGATCACAATGACTACACAGATGCCTTGTTGACTTTTCAGTTTCATTTTGTTGATTGTTTACTGAACCCTACACTCACCTAGACACATAGTTTCAACAAATGGTTTAGTAGGCTACCTTTAGGATCTCTAGGCTACCCATTTGTAGACATCTATAGGACTGTCTGTAGAACCACTCAAATAACGTGTGCTGTTGTTACTCTTCCTTTAGTGCAGTGGTTCTTAACCTTGTTGGAGGCACCAGTTTCATATGCTCATTCACCGAACCCTTCTTTAGTAAAAAATAAAATATGATTTTTTTACTGGTGCACAAAATGAACCGTGCATTAACATCACCTTGTTCAAAGAGGCTCCACCGAACCCCTGAGACCGACTCACCGAACCCCTAGGGTTCGATCGAACCCAGGTTAAGAACCACTGCTTTAGTGAAACCAGTTGACACTGAGACTAAATTGGTGCCTGTGTTTGTGTGTTGTAGGAGAACCCTTCGGACTGCGGCCGAGGTCACTCGTTCCGCCCCTCGATAGGCATTCTCATCTCCCTGCAGCTCCTCCTCCTCTCTATATGGGCCAATCCTCAGCTCCTGTTTCTCTCTCTTTAACTCTCTCTCTCTCTCCCTACTCCTCCCTCCTCCCTCCTTCCTTTCTTTCCTCCCCCCCCCACTCCTCCCTTCTCTCCTGCATCAACTATACTCTTTCTTTTCTCTTTCTAGCTCTCTCCCTCCCTCCCTCCCTCCCTCCTCTTCTGCGCTCTAGTCATAGATTATAAAAGGGACTTCCTGTTGGCCTAATATGGAAGCCCATCTCTGTGCTGCTGCTACGCCCACTTAGCTTCACAGGTTGTTGCCTAGTGACAGTCGCCGAGCTACGTGGTCTCCAGCCAATCACCCTTCAGCCGTGGAAGGAGTTCCCGTCTTATAGTGTTTCTTGATGTAAAATGTTGAAATAGCAGCGGAACGAAGTGGAAGATGTTAGCCAGCGGCGGGGCGACAAAAATTTGTTACACCAACACTTTGAGTCGCCCGACCAGCTAAGAGAAGGACAACGGAAGACAGATGCCTGCCGCCAATGGAACACTGTGTTTTAGGTCATGTGACTTTTGACCACAAGAGGTCAAAGTTCATCTCGCATATTCATCGCAGATGCACAGAGGGCCATCTGTGCTCTGCTGCTTTTGCCTAACTTAAATGAAACGGGCTATGGAACACTCAGCCATCCACATGCATTGAAAAAAAGGGAAGCTTAAAAATGTGATTTTGTGTTAAAACAGAAGGAAAGAAAAGAGAAAAAAAAATACATTGGTGTGAGTATTCAAATTTGCACCTCCATAGTTACTGGGATAAAAGAACAGTGTAGGTGTTAACAAAAAAGAAACAAACTCGTTTGTTCATGCACTGTATCTACTTCTTTGCCAAAATGAGATAGACTTTTGTGGTGTGGTCTTATTTTTCTAGCCAAATTAGATGGAGATAAAAATCAAATGTAGAAGGACTCGTGTAGGAGGAGACACATAGAAAGACAGGAAAAGTAAGAAAGAAAAAAAAAAGAATCAAACGGAGGGCGAACGGGAGGAGCATCCAAGATGGAGTGATCTGGCCTCATTCTTCTCTCGACCTGGCGCCTTGGTCTCAGTGGCAGTTTTAGCTAGCACCCCCCTCTACCCCCCCCCCCCCACCACCACCACCACCACCACCACCACACCCCACCACACCCCACTCCCCTTTACGGAAAAAAACCTTGAGCACCTAGAAGGATCTCGGAAAATGTCGGAACACTTCTCCTGTTATCTCTGTCCTCCCCCGGGGACGAGAACACTCGGGGGGATACAGAGAGCAAGAACAGACTGAGAACTATGGGGGGAGAGGGGGAAAAAAATCGAAAACAAAAAAAATGCTAAAGCAGACATTTTTATTTTGCAATGCAAACTTCCTCTGGCTCGATACAATCAGCAAGCGTACAGCATACAGTAGGATCATATTATCATTCGTGGGGAGGCCTGGGGAGAGGAGGAGAAGTGCTGTGGCAGCTCCTCGAGCACGAGGAGGCAAGGCTGACACCCTACTCATGACACCCCCCCCCCCATGTTTCCCACCGTGCTGCCCGCTGCCGCCCACCCGCCACAGCCGCCAACCAACCAACCGCCCTACCGACCAGCCGCTGCAAACAAAAACAAACAAACAAACAGGCCACTCGCGCATTTTCTCATCCCCCCTCCCCCCCACCGCCTGCCGGCTGCTGCTGAGATGGTGGGTGTGAGCAGTGTAAGCAGATGTCCTGTGTGATGTACCTGCCATTCCCCATCACCACGCAGCACGCCTCCAGCTGGGAGAACACCGCATCAGGCAGATCATAATGATGATAATAAATCACACTACTGGGAGTGAGTGTGTGTGTGGGGAGGGGAGGGGAGCGGTTGCGTGCGGCGTGTATGTGTGGGTGTGTGTGTGTGTGGGGGGAAGTGGGGGTGGTTTACAATGCTGTGAGCTGGGGCTGGGCGATATAGACTAAAACTAATATCCCAATAATTTGGGGCCGATCGGCAATAGATGATAATATCGATATTTTAAACTAAATGATCAAAGTGTTTTGTGTTCACTCAACGACACGAGTATGAAAACACAACCTGGTTTAATTAAACAAAGGTAAGCCTGCACAGAAAACTAAGTGGCTTTGATAAAGATGATTGCAGCATCATAAGTATATCAATATAGCGATACTGTCTCAAATACATATCTCTTTCAAAAACATATCAATATTATGATAATCTCAATATATCGCCCTGCCCTGCTGTGAGCTAATGTTGGGACATCAAAGGGAAAGGGGAAGAGAGAAATATGTCAAAAAACTGTCTCTCTTTTCCTCACCCGCAAAAGCGTTCCCCTCACTCATGGCACTGTAAAAGCTTGTTCACAACAAGAACTATAACAATGATGATAACTGTAACGATATCTTTTAAAAAATCATTTTCACGTTAATGAATGGCGCTGTTCACACACCAACTACAACAACAACAATATCATTGGGATCATTTTCAGAGCGATTTTATGAACTATGAAAAAAAACACTGTCGGCCAAGAATTTATAGAGTGTAATATTCGTTTAGTTGTGCACACATGTGATGAGATTTGTGTCATTCAAATGTCGTTCTTTAGTGTGGATGCTCATATCATTACAGTTGTCTTTATCGTTATAGTTCTTGATGTGAACGGACCTTAAAGCCAGAGGAAAATTGTGTTCTCTGAAAATGACGATCAGATGAAATGTTAAATTTTGGTGGTACGTGTTTGCTTCTCCAGAGCATATCTGCTTTTGTCACACTCCTACACTATGTAACTCACAAGAGCTATCCTGCCATTTTAAAAAAAAGAAGTGTGGTTCCCCGTACTTTACTAGTTTTCCTTTTTTGTTTTCACTGTTGATCAACACCAGTCCTGAAATATGGAAGATGTTTTGTATGGGCATGCATTAATACGTTTTTTTTTTATTATTATTCAGATGCACTCTTCTACCATAACTGTTTTCCTATCATTATTTCAGTTTTTTAATTCTTGAACATCTTTTTCTTTTTTTACAAAAAAAATCCCCACCCCTTTTTGTAGTGCCTTTACGCACTTGTGTCGAACAGCTTGGGCTTTTCCGGAATGGGGTTAGGGCACCTCCACAGGGCACAGTGTGAGCCTGTGGGCTTGCCGTACCCCTTCCCAAGTCACGTCAAAGGCCTTACAGCATCCATAGCAGAGCATCTGGAGAGGGCTCGAAGACCAACCCAGCCTCTCTCTCTTTCTTTCTCTTCCCTCCCTCTCTCTGTCTCTATCTCTCTCCCTCTCTCTCCATCTCTCTGTCTCCTTGTGTTTCTCTCTGTCCTTCTATCTATGTCTAATGTGTGTCTCTCTGCCTCTCCATCTCTCTATCTCTCTCTGTCTTACTTACTTTTTCCTTCTAGGGCCATTCCCCATTAGGCCATAGCTGACCAGATGCTGAAGCCACAGTCTTTTTAGTATGGGGAACGTCAACTAAAGCTGCAGGGCAGAACATGAATATGTCTACAGGCCTCCATAGGACTTCTATAGCCTAAACTGAAGTCGCTATCATCAAAATCAGCATAGAGCTGTGGCATTTTCCTCATCAAGCTCGTAAACAGGCTTTGAAATATCTTCATTCATGCAGCGGCTCTTTGAGCTGCAGGCCTTTCTCCGCAGGCCTTTCGAAGAAAGGCTCGGCTCCTTTTATTTCTCTCTGGAGTTTAACTTAATCAGCCTTGGAGCATTAGTGTTCTATTAGAGCTACCTAACTGCTGTAGACCTTTCTGCCGGGGATGTGAGATGTGTATCTGTGTTTTTGTGCTTTCGTGTGTGTGTGTGTGTGTGTGTGTGGGTGGCTGAGTGTGTGTGTGTGTGTGTGTAGGAGTCTGTGTGTGTGTTGGCGAGGAAGAGTCTGAGGACTGTTTGCACATGTGGATAGGTGGTTGTATTTGTTGTGTCAATTCAGTGTAACAAATAGAGGACGAGAGTGGTCTTTGCTATCCTATATCCATGCGGGTTCATTTGTCACCTTTGACATGTGTATGTGTTTAATGTCTGGGGTGGGTTGGGATTTGGAAAGGGGGCAGGGGCCTTGTTTTCTGGACAAAAAAAAAAGAGAGAAAGAATTACAGACCACTTAGTCATATCATCCAGGAGATGTTATCCTGTCACAGATGTGAAAAAGAATGTTTTGAATATTGATGTCTCTGTTTCCAAGACAACTTAGGTAGGAAGTAGAAAGCCTCCCTGTGTTTTCTAAAACTCTTTCTCTTCTGCATCCTCTCCCTTTCTGTTCTCCTCCTTCCCAGCTAAATGTACTTATTCATTCCCCCTTTTCCCTCCTTTGTTATGTATCAGAGCACCCATTCTACAGCCAATGTCATTGACAACCTTTGTTGTCATGTCTTGTTGAAGGAACCGTTTCGTGAAAGTATCTTAAGTCTATTCTTACCTCTGATGCCTGGCACATGTAAATGGGAGGGCACAGGGTTTCCTCTCCTGTGTGCCAGGGGCTGTGACTGTTCATTAGGCTTTTCACATCATTGGGGAAGGGCCTAGCGAGGCAGATACATGTATCTCAGTGGCACACCTGTTCCCCGTGGAAAACAGGTTATTCACTCCCAAAGCAGACCGATTGGCATTTAGGTCAGGGTTATAAAAGCTACTAGGGGCCCGTACTACAAAGGTGGTTAAGTGACAAGCCCAGTTTATTTAACCCAGAGGTAGTTAACTTAATAAAAGAAGAGCCCATTGGCCTTTGTTTAGTTGAGAAAATGAATCCCTGGCCTCTTCTAACAGGTTTACAAATACCTCTGGCTTACCTTTACTAGGAGTATCACTTAACCACCTTTGTAGTAACCCCCCAGATGTATTATTGTGTTCAGTAATCACCAACGCCCCTGTACCTGTTATTTCCCCTCCTGTCGTTAGCTGTCTGAACATGCTCCCTTTAGTAAGACCTCTACTAGTAAGACTGAAGAGCCTATGGTGGCCTTACAACAGGAGCGGTGTACACAGCGGTGTCATTACCTTATTCTCCTACTGACATGGATTCAAACACTTTGATTTGTTCGCTTTAAGGCGCGGAACACATTTTAGGTGGAGGTGGAGGAGGAGGAGAGCTTGTGTAATTGTGTGTGTGTGTGTGTGTGTTTGTGTGTGCGCGCACGTGTGTGTGTGTGTGTGTCTGTACACGTGTCCTAAGGAAGAAGAAAAAAAAAAAACAACAACGGGAGAGATTTTATTTTGGACTCCATGGCTCCATGGTTCCAATATTGTTTGTGGTTCGAGAAGTTTTCATTTTGCCAAAAAAATAAGACAAGTGAAATGACAGGAATGGTTGTTGGGGGGGTTAAAGGAGGGAGCAGAGCATCTATTCAAGGTCAGCTTAACCGAGGGGGGGGACAAGTGTGGGGGGGGTCAACTCCCCCCCCACCCCCTCCTCCCAGCTGCTCCTGCCCCGCTCCACCCTGTTGCCTTGTCTGTGTAGGTGCGTATCTGTGGGCAACACACGTATGTATGTGATTCTGTAGTCCTTAGTCTGGTGCCCTGTGACCATGTCTGACAAATGTGTAAAAGATTTAAAAAAGCAGTATAAAAGATAAGATTTCAACATTAAGTGAGACTAAAAAAAAAAGAGAAATATAAACATAACTATATATAGGACTAAAGTACATCTGATAATAATCCTGAGTTTGAGGTGTGCAATCCAGTGGGAGTTTTTTCTGTTTGTGCATTGGTCAGTGTGTGGCCTCCTGCGACGTCCATCCGCCGTCGCTCCATTATTTTGTACAGAAGAAACTTCAAAAAAAAAAAAAAAAAAGACGAGGGCAAAATTTGTAAAATATTGTGTCTGTGACTCCTTGTAAAATATTTTCAAATTGTTTATTACAGAGAATCAGTTATTAAATAATGTTCATATTTTTCACTTCAGCTCAGTGTGTAGTGTCTTTCTTGTCCAAATGCCTTATTATTCATTTAATGCATGAACAGAACAAATACAAAATATATATATACATAAAAATGAGTAACACTTTCTGTGGCCACAGTGTTCAAGATGCTATAAGCACTATCACAAAGGTTTATAATGCCTTCAGAAAGTTTTAGTTTTCACAACTATTTATATACACTCATGACTGCACTCATAAGACATTACAACGCCATGTTAGAAACCTTTACAACTTTGACAGTGTATTAGAAAGCTTTTTTGACCTTTTTCACCTCATCACTGCTTCTGTGCACAGCACCTTCGCCTTCACTTAGGGGTTCCGATTGCACAATGCAATATGCAATATGATTCACGAAGCTTGGCCTGCCAAGGGCTGCCCTGTTCGGCCGTGCCTAAAACCGCTAATGTATATAATGTACAGTACTATCACTTAAGTTACAAAGGCTTATAACATAGCATTCTAATGCTTTATGAGTGCGGTCATGAGTATGTATAAATAGTTGCGTATAATGTCAACCATTATTAAGCTTTATGAATGCATTATAACTTCATGAATGTGTTTTATAGCATCATATCAACACTGTGTGCATAGAAAGTGTTACCTGAAAAGGTATTATTGTCTAGACAGATCACAACATATAAGGCTTGACTTGTGTAAGATCTACACAACATTATTTTCTCTCTAAGCAGCAATGGGCATTAGCAGGGGTAGAGGTCCCAACTTCAGAAAGTAAAGTAAAAAAACCCGGCAGTGTATTACTTCTGCCGGTGCATTTTCACACAGGTGATTTTACTAATTAGCTGATGTACCTAATTTGCCTGCTCATTAAAATCAGCTGGTTTGGAAAATGGTTGGAGAAATTATGTGACAGGTTTATTACTCCTTTAAAGAGGACTAAACCTCTGAATCTGAGTGTAATCTGCATAATGCATTAGATTAAAATCTTTTGAGGCACCTAAAGCTTTACATTTGAAAATATTTACAAGCATCAGAAGCACTTGTTAGAAAGGTAATTACAAACACATAAAACCCAAGTGTACTGGCATATTAGTCTGTCTCATTTCACCTTGGCAGTTAGGATGGTCAAATACATTGTTTTACACATGCAACGTGTTTACAACAGTACAGCAAATGAAATGCAAGTAATATTGTGTACTAGTTATTTGGTCGTTTGGTTAAGGCAGTAGTGATGATTAGATACAACTTTCAGTGGTTTTGTGAGTCAGATTGGACAAACATCCCTGCAAAACCTGTCTGTGCAGATTTGTTTATGATACAGTTAATATTTTGCTAGCACTTTATGACAACTACTTCCTGGTAAGCATTTATTTTGAATGTGTTGACTCCTAACCCTTTCTTCATCATTTGGCAACCATTGCTTTTATAATATTTCTTATCCGCAAAATCATTTATAAACACATCTACAAATGTTAAAGTAGAGAGAGAACATGATAGACAGAAAGACAGCAGGCTAAGAGACAGATAGCAGACAGCATTAAGACAAACAGTCTGACATACAGACAGCTAGTGAACCGACATACAGACAGATGTGTGTTTGTTAATATGTTCAGGAATGATGAACAGATGAGAAATAGTGTAAAAGCAATGGTTACCAAATGATGAACAAAGTGTTAGGTAAGAGTTAATGAATGCAAAATAAATGCTTATTAAGTAGAATAAAGTGATACAGTATTTTATTCATACTGAGTGTGATTACAACGTCTCCAGGAAGTGTAGCAGGGCCGTGTGCCATGTCTGTGGGTCGTCTAGGTAACAGGGATGCCCGGCTCCCTTCATGACCACAACCGTGTGATTGGGCAGCTGACTCAGGTTGCTCAGTGACAGCTCCCCTAGTTGAATGTCCTGGTCCCCGTAGACAATCAGGGTGGGGGTCTGAAACAGCAACAGAGAATATTTCACACCTGGTTAATCCTTTAAAACCATCCATGCCAGTATAAGCATAAAAATAAATATTAGAATTTAAATGGTCACCACCGCATACACCTCTGTTAGCTTATTATGTCCTCTTTTTTGTAAGTAGCTTTGGATAAAAGCGTCTGCTAAGTGTAATGTAATGTAATGCACATTGAAAAGGGGTTTAACTGGTCAGTAAAACCTTTTCCAGTGTGTGGTGGTGACTATTAATTTTCTTCACCTGCTTAGCAGAGATACCTGGCTGTGCAGAGGATTTTTGTTTTTATAGATAAATATGTTCCAATCACACCTTACTGGAGATATGTCAAGTTTTTAACTACATTAGCCTACATTTTTGTTGGGTGTGTCCAGCCTGGTAAACCAGCCCCGAAGTTAAGTACGAGGGTCTGGTTTACCAGGTTACAAATTTCCTATATGTTGCTTATGTTACAGCACTAGATTTTTTCATTTTTGGGTATGACCGCAATGCTGCATGCTTTCTCCTTTACACAAAAGTTTGCATAGGTTACCAATAACAATAAGATTACACCTCTAACAGTGTTTCCTTTATAACAGCCCGCTTCGCTTTGGCTTTAAAATATAAAAACACATAACACACACTCACTCACTCACTCACACACACACACACACACACACACACACACACACACACACACACACACACAGTATCAGGCAACACACACTCACATACCTGTGCACTTGCATACTGCTGGGCTGTGAACTTGTCGGTGCAGATGGGCGCGACTGGGACGTAGGCCTTCACCATGGGGCCGTGCTGGAAGAGGAAGGGCAAGGAGTACATGCCGCTGAGGGAGGGGCTCACCACCACCACTGGGCCCAGCTTCAGAGCCTCACACACCTGCTTAAGGAAATCTCCAGGGGCCAACTCCCCAACCGCCGCGGGAGCTGCAGCAGCCTTGGACTGTCCGAGGCCTATAACGCAAAAGTGTCCAGGAGATGTTAGAGGGGTTATATTCGGTTGACTCCTTGTAAAATATTTTCAAATTGTTTATTACAGATAATCAGTTATTAAATAATGTTCATATTTTTCATATATATATATATATATATATATATATATATATATATATATATATATATATATATATATATATATATATATATGAATGGGTAACACTTTCTGTGTCGCCAGTGTTCAAGATGCTATAAGCACATTCATAAAGGTTTATAAATAAACTGCACTCGTAAAAGGGGTTATATTCGGTTGAGGTGAAGGGCTGAGTAGTTAATGCTGATGATAAGAGCGGCATTAAACTTGTCAGGCATACTAAAAAGCTGAGTTGTGTCCAGCTTGCTTTATATTGGTAATGTAATGTTACACACTTTCTTTGCACCCATGTCTATGTATACGCAGAATATGTCATGAATTTATTTGACTCTGTTTATCAAAATAACCTAATTATTTCCTAATGACAGAGTTCTGGTAATAACTCAAAATATATCCAATTATGTCAAAATCCAAAGTACTTTCTCCTAATAAAGAATCCTTGACAGCAAACAGTAGCTTCAGTTCTCTTGAGCCAAAGTAAACATTGAGCAAACGCCTACGTCCCCGAAAAAGGAACACGGGAAATTCTGTGGAATTCCCATTTTTGCAGTAGGAAGGTAAACACACACTACCTGGCAGATCGACCGCAACTGCTCGACAGCCTGCCTTTGCCAAAGTTTCAAGGGTTCCTATGTTGAGCCAGTTCTGGGACGAGAAACGGATACCATGCAACAGGAGTACAGAAAGTCTTGCTTCTCCCGTTTCTGGCTCACTCTGTCGATAAAACAACGGGGTATCACCACAAAGGCCCACCGTCACTGTACCCTCCGATAGTTTAACCGTAGACATCTTTCTGCAAAGAGTAATGATGCCTACTTGTTCTTCTAACTGTATCCTATCTCTGACAGAACAGGCTGAAACAGCGGATACACAGGCTGTTACAGTAACAACTATTCGAAAGCTACTCTCTCCACGCCACTTTGTAGGTTGAAGTTCATTTTTTTCTTTTCAGGAAGTTTGAACTTTTTAAAGAATTCTACTGACCTCTAACGGCAGACCAAAATATTGTAGGCTACATCTACGGTGGCCCTGAGGTGCTTATGCAGATGCTTACCAAGTTCAATGACAGACAGAGAAGTGGAGTAGGGTGTTGACTGGAATCTGACTCATGAACAGAAAACAGAAGTGAAAATTAAAAAGAAAAACATATTGCCCAATAATTTAACATAAACTTCTAACGAAGCTGGGTGCGGCCTTTTTGATGAAATCATCAAAACATAATGAGGGGAAGTAGCTACAATAAAATATACACGCGCTTGATTATTACCAGTGTAGACTACAGACATTCTTTAGTGTAGACTACATATCATTCTTTATTATTACCAGTTCTGGCGGTGTATATTCTACTTGAAAACTTGTTTTGCTCAGTTTACGCTGCAAAACGACTACAACTGAGGTATTCTGTGTGGACTGGCCCAATTGTATAAAGCAATCACATTAGATCACCTTGCAGTTTTTTTTTAAGTAGTACCAGGCAAACCAGCACTGCATGTTATGTTAAGGCATTAAAGGCACTGGGCTGTATAATTTGATGGCAATGAGTTATTTCGAGGAAAATCGCCAAGAGCAAAACGAGTTTAAAAGGCAGATTTGGTTAACTATTAATTCATTGATTGCACTGTTGCAGCGCGCAACAGTGGGTGTTCGTAGCGACGTCAGATTTTGTAGTACAGATCCTCCCTTAACAGTAGACAGAAAATATTTATTCTTTTGTAAGAAAATATTGAAAGCTAAAGGCTAAATAAATATTGAAAGCCAAGGCGGTAACCCGTTTCTTTTCGCTCACAGCAAAAGGACAACGTTGGTAAAGCGTCACAGACCCAAACCAGGACACCGAATCACAGCACAGCCGCGGGATAAGTTCCAGCTAAACGCAGTCTACCTCCTGGGATAAAATCTACCACATGAAGATGATCAACGCAGTTTTTCTTAGCGCGTTCTTGACTCTTTGTAGTTTTTCAGCCGAAGGTAAGGATTCTTAAAAGTTCTTTCTCATCAACTCACGAATAAAATTGTACCCTATAGAAATGTTTTGATGCAAATGTCTTGTTCATTTAGATCACAACAATAATAATACACGGTCTAATTTTGACATTTTTGTCGATTGTGACGATTTTGTTTACAAACTGACCTCGTAGTTTCAAGTCATTCTTATCACAAAACTTGTTCTTCGTATGAACTGTTGAATATTGAAAGACCATGACGTGAATTTGTCACGTGTTCTGAAATGACTAAATTATTTAACCTACGCATTTAGAAAGGGAGAGAAATTGTCTGTGTATACCCATGTATTGTCTACCTTTGGCATGGATGTATGTTTCCATTGTATGTCAGTGTCCTCTTCCATCTGCTAAAAAAGGATTGTAGGTCCAAAGGTTGTGTGTGTGTCCAGGGTCCGTTACTTTATCACAATAGGATAGGATAGAACGGCAGACCATGTTTGATTAGACATCAAACATCAACAACAGTAGTGATGCTTTTGCAATTAGCACTCTTACAAACACATTTGTAGTATATAAAAAATACTGCTATTTTTTGTATTCTAAAGAGGCCCTAAAGTCAAATTTAAGAAAACACAATACTAATAAAATACTTATTTGTGGCCCCGGGTTGTAAACTGTACACACAGATTTGTAAACTGTGGGGCAGTTTGGCAATTAGTGCCTACGAATTGCAAAACTGTACCCAGTGTTTTGTAATCTATATGCCCACAGATTTTAACACCTGTATTTAAACCTCACCAACCTCTTTTTCCCTGGGTGGGAATTCCAAGGACGCATCCCCCAAAGCATCCAACCTAGTCTATTTTTAAAGTTGATATTAAGGTGTGTGTGTGTGTGTGTGTGTGTGTGTGTGTGTGTGTGTGTGTGTGTGTGTGTGTGTGTGTGTGTGTTTATTTATTCATTTAATCGTTTCACAATTTTTAATGTGAGGTTAAGTACTGTATAGTGTGCTTTCTTGTGTGTACAACTATACTCCAAGCCTGCTGCTTTTGAGTTTGACTTTGGTGTAGCAAATCATGCACTCAGTTCATGAATCCATGTGCACAGGTAAATTAGTTTTTTTTTTCTCCTACCTGACCTTAAGGACACTCTGTAGTATTAAAATCCTTTGAGTGTGCAAATGTGTGGCAGTATCCTGCTGGTGTATCGTTCATTGTACGGGTGTTAGTGTCTAATTGTCTTATTATGGTGATGGTGCAGGACAAAAGCTATTACTACCTTTAGCTATTACTAAAGGACTCCACCCACCCCAACAACTGCCTGTTCAGTGTACTGCAATCAGGCAGGCGTTTTGGTAGTGTAATGGCCAAAATGGAGAGACTGAGAAAGAGTTGCTTTTTTTCCCTCAGGCCATTATGTCTTAACATGGACATGCTTGCCAGTTTAGAAGCTACATTGCCTGCTATTTTCCATTGCCCAGCTATGCATAATTAGCAGTATTTAGGTCTAGATGTTATATACTGTACATTTAAGGAATACTTATATAGATAATGAAATATATACTGATATATATAAATGTATCTTTGTTCTGCACAGTTTTGGAGTTAACTAGTCTACATTTTGCTTCGAGTTATAGCTAGCAAGTTATAACTATGTATGTGACAAATAAACCTTATTATAACAAATAATAACTCTTATCTTATCTTATCTATGGATTTCTGTGTGTTTTTTTTTCATGCATATTTTATTCAGCAGTTTAGAGGACCACCAGAGGCTACATATTTCTGTTTAATGTGGATGTTGGTATGTTGTGTGTTCGTGTCTAGGGAGTCGCAGTGCCCTGAATGACTACCAGCGCTCGGAGGGGAGGGAGCTGGTGGCTAAGGTGTGGAATGCGGACAGGGTACGCCTGCTCCCCGGGCTGACTCTGGAGCAGTGTGCCCAAACATGCACAGAGGGACAAGACTGCAGGTTTGTTTTTCACACACACACGCGCACGTGTCTGCACATATACTCACACACACACACACACACACACACACACACACACACACACACACACACACACACATACATAGGGGTACTGCTGTAAATGTTGAGCCCTAGAAAAAAAATTTGGGCCCACTTTATTAGCCTAGTAATTGCATTTCATAGAGACGGTCTTGCATCTTGCCTGACCAATCAGTGAACAGAGGGAGCAAGTGGGTAAAGGCAGACCTAATCATTTTAAACTTCAGCAGAGTCTACACCTCCAGGAACAAATTGTTTGCTGATTGGTCAGGCAAGATGCTGCCTGGGACAACCATGTTAATGGAAGCACAGCCAGACTCCCTGTAAGAAATGAAGCGTAGTATGAGGGGTTGGTTTACCAGGCTACCACTTTCTGTAAATAATAATGATATTAAACCTGTTCTCAAAAGGACCCTGTTAATGCTTAGAATTTGCTCTAACCTTTCCCGCCCCTGAATGTGCCCCTGCACACACACACACACACATACACACACATGCATACACACACACCGCACACACACATACACTCACACATTTCATAAATAGTAACATAAGATTAGTATATACAGATGGACATTTAAAAGCAAATAGTTTACACAAACTTCATTTAGGAATGAGTTTAATAACATTTGTGCGCCTTGTGTGAACACTACTTACTATCCAAATGGGTATCATTTAATGTTATATTACATACATTTAGCTGACATATTACATACATTTAGCTTTTCCAGAGTGACTTACAGTGAGTTAAATACAGCGACAGTCCCCCTGGAGCAATGGTGGGTTAGATGCCTTGCTTAAGGGCACCTGGGTCAGGATGAGGGTGCAGGGGAGAGCTGGTTGTTCACTCCCCCAACCACATTTTTCCTACTGATACAAGAATCAAACCTGCGACCTAGCAAACACATGACTAACCCCTTAACCATAGAAGCTCCTCAAATAAGAAAAAAACAATACTGTAGGGGCATTACTGATTTTACCCTTGATGTGTTCCTCTAAGGGCGTTCAACTACGAGACTCGTCCGAGCGTCATGTGTAAACAGCTCCCGTGGGTCAGGGATGGAGACAACACAGAAGTCAAGAGGAATGTGAACTGCGACTTTTACGAGAAGAAAGGTCAGCTCTTTTACATCAAAAAAAAAAAAAATGTCAGTTGAGGTTAACAAAAACAACCCAATCATGATATTAACCATGCTGTAGTCACTTTATCATCTCTTGTGTATTTTTGTTACTGGATTTAGCCACTGTTCCCGCAGTCTCTTGTGAATGCGGCACACATGCAGAGTAACTGCTGGAAAACGGATACCCATTTTCCTTGGATGTTTGCTTATCAGTGACTAGATTGTGTGTGAAATTATACTTGCTGATTACAGAGTCCAGGAGAGTCTCGGCTATTTTTGTGAAAGCTTGCTTCAGCACAAGGCAAACTAACTGATTTATTTTAAAAGACATAGCTCACCATACTCCTAAAATGTGAAACAATCTTATCTTCAAGGAGTTATGTAATCTCGATTAGTAGCTTTCCAAATCTGACTTCTCAGTTCCAGTTCCAGGTATCATAAATAACTATGGCAGATGGATCTGATGTGGTGATTTTATTGTGCTGTTTATTATGGTTGCCTAGTGAACAGTAACGGCAAGTTTGTTTTCTCTTTGACGCTCAGTGTATGTCAGGAAGTGCATTGTGGGTAAGGGGGAAGACTACCGTGGGAAAGTGTCGGTGACAAAAAACGGCCACAAGTGCCAGCAGTGGTGGTCCAAGTTCCCTCACGACCACAGGTGAGTAGTCTACTCCGCTTCGCCATGAGACAGGATGCCTGCTGCAGATGCTGTATGTTCACTCCCCTACTCTTAAACTCTCCTACTTTAATTTTCACTGTCATCTCTCTCTCTCTCTCTCTCTCTCTCTGTCTTTGTTTTTCCATTTCTCTCTCTCTCTCTTTCTGTCTACGTCTCTCTCTATTTCTCTCTCTTTGTCTATTTATTTCTCTCTCTCTCTCTCAGTTTAATTTGTTTAGTTTAAATGTACTTTCTTGGCATGTCAAATCATACACTGCATTGCCAAAAGATTTAGAGGGACCTCATATAAAATAATATTTAAAAAGACAAACATGTATGTATATCTACAGTG
>CM059267.1:5598893-5631393 GCA_030347295.1 Setipinna tenuifilis | reverse complement strand
ACTTCCAGAAATCAGAATTTACCAAATTCTGTCAGTAAAGCCCAACAACAAGACTAGTGAGCCCAAACAAACACGTGGGTTGACATCGGTAAAGAAGACAAACAAATGGCCAGTTTATGCTCCATTTTTCCCAGACACAGCATATAATTTAAAACCACTCAGCTCATTAACTTTGTTTCTCTACAGCAGAGGTGTCAATCCCACCTTTAGAGAGTAAAAAAAATGCTGCCATGTATTTCCATCTCTCTGTGCACTTAACAGGTGATTTTACTAATTAGCCAATCTACATGTCTGATGATTCATGTGCTCATTACGATCAGCTGATTTACAAAATGGTTGGCCCAAATACATGGCTGGGTTTTTTTCTTTCTGAAGCTGGGATTGACACCACTGCTCTACAGGGTGCTTTATTTTCATTATTTCATTATTTCATTATTTCATTACCCTAACCCTAACCCTAACCCTAAAAAGGTGCTGACCTTCATAAATATATTCGGCATGTGGAGGTCATATTGCTTGACAGCTCCGCTGCCTATAAACCTGTTAAAAACCAGAAGATGCAGTTGTTGAATTTTTCAACCACAAACAATAGGTGGTGCTCTAACCATGCATACGGCACCTTATTCCTTCAAAACCCAAAGACATGTTTGTTTGAGGACATTTTAACATTTTACATTTTACATTCACAAAACTCTCGGCAGGAGTTAAACATATGAATAAAAATAATCAATTTAAATCATAACAACTGAATTGCTGAATCACCTTTTTGTTTTAAAGCATGAACTACACAGGGCTTTATAGGACATCTGTAAACACTATATTACATAGTAATAATGAAGACATGCCTGTTTGTGAATGCCTGTGTGTACGCTGGTTTATTACATTACATTACACTTATCAGATGCCTTTACCCAAAGGGACTTACAATAGAGGACACAAATCAACAGCTAGAGATATGCAGAGAAGAACAGAGTAAGCAAGAGCGTTAACAAAGTACATCAAGCAAGAGCATAAGAAAGTAACAAAGTGCAGGAGAGTGCTGGTGAGTGGAGGTAAGCGTTTCTAGGATGCCCAAGTCTTCCTCTTTTTTGTTCACCTTTTGTTGTTGTCTCTGCTCCTCTGTCCTCTCTTGTATTTACTTCTTTTCTCTTTTCTCCTCTCCCCCCTCCTCCTCTTTTCTCTCCTCTCTTGTTATCTTCTCTTCTATCCTCTTCTCTCCTCTCCT
Source organism: Setipinna tenuifilis (assembly GCA_030347295.1). Taxonomy (NCBI): domain Eukaryota; kingdom Metazoa; phylum Chordata; class Actinopteri; order Clupeiformes; family Engraulidae; genus Setipinna; species Setipinna tenuifilis. The sequence goes on along the minus strand of CM059267.1, from coordinate 5,630,168 downwards.
GTCCTCTTCTCTTATATCCTCTTCTCTTCTATCCTCTTCTCTTCTCCTCTTTTGTTCTTTTTCTCTTCTCCTCCTCTCATCTCCTGTCTTTCTCCTCTCCTCCTCTCCTGCTCCTCCTCCTCTTCTTTTCCTACTGTCCTCTCTTCTCTTTTCTGCTATCCACTTCTCCTCTCCTCCTCCTCTCCTCTCTTCTCTTCTCCTCTACTCTTCTCGTCTTCTCCTCTTGTCCTCTCCTCCTCCCTTCCTCTCTTCTCTTCTCCTCTACTATCCTCTGCTATCTCCTCTCCTCCTCCCCTCCTCTCCTCTTCTCGTCTTCTCCTCCTGTCCTCTCCTCTCTCTTCTCTTGTCTTCGCTTCTTTTCTCCTCTCCTCTCCTTTTCCTCTCTTCTCTCCTCTCCTGTCCTCTTCTCTTCTATCTTCTCTTCTCATCTCTTCTTCTCCTCTCCTCCTGCTCTTCTCTCATCTCCTCTTCTCTTCTCTCCTCTTCTTCTCCTCCTGTCCTCTCTTCTTTTCTTCTCTGTTCTGCTATCCACCACCTCTTCCTCCTCTCCTCTTCTCGTCTTCTCCTCCTGTCCAATCCTCCTCTCCTCCTCTCCTATCCTCTGCTATTCTTTCTCCCACCTGTCAGCGTCCGCTCCTAAGCACCGGCTGCGCTCCAGCTACACCACTAACTGTTTCCGTGGGCGCGGGGAGGAGTACCGGGGCAAGGTGAACGAGACCACCTCAGGCATCCCCTGCCAGCGCTGGGAGTCGCAGACGCCACACCCACACCCCTTCTTCCCACAGATCTACGAGTGCAAGTGAGCCACACACACATAGACACACACACACATGCATACACACATGTACACACATAGACTCACATAGACACACACACACATGCTCACACACACGTACATATGTGCACACGTACACATACACACATACACACATATACACACACAGACACACGCACACACACACAGACACACAGACAACACACACACATACACACGTACACACACGTATGCGCATACACAAACCCACACGTACACATATACACACACATGCACAAGTACACGTACACACACACACACACACACACACACACACACACACACACACAAACAGGCAAACAGACAACCTCCATGAACCAAACTCTGACCTTTGATTGACCTTAGTTTCTTTAAAATTATAAAAATCCCCACCACACCCACATGAGAGCGGGGACAGTGAATGTAGACTCACCCAGACATCTTACAGTCACCAAGAGCACACACACACACACACACACACACATACACACCGCAACTCAATGTTCAGAGCTATATAATTTCACCTCAGAGACCTTTGTGTCGTCACTAGTCAGATGAAGACTTTCCTTTTAGATGGATATGAAAAGCCTGGTCTCGAACAGCTGTTTTTTATGAGCTTTGTTTGATTTTTATGTGAGCGTGTTTAGATACTGTCTTTACAGAAACACTTCTGAAGGCTTTTTGACCTTTGAGACTTTGTCTCTTAATGACAGTTAATGTCGAGTCACTATGCCAAAACACACTCACATAGTCTCTCGAGAGGGAGGTACGTGTATGTATGTGGTCATGCAGAGGTGGGGATCCCCGGCTACAAAAAAGTGAAAACCCTGCTGCTCCATATCTGATCCAACCATTTTCTCACCCAGCTGATCATACAAAAGTGAGTACACCCCTAAGTAAAAATGTCCAAAATGTGCCCAATTAGCCATTTTTCCTCCCTGGTGTCATGTGATCGGTTAGTCTTACAAGGTCTTAGGTGTAAATGGGTAGAAGTTGTGTCAAATGTGGTGTTATCACTCTCACACTCTCTTAGCAATTTGCACTGTTATGTAAGCTATACACTGCCTACTTTACGTTGTAGAAAAGTGTTATATCTTCAAACTTCTCACATGGAAAGATATAATAAAAAAAGTACAAAAATGTACAAAAATGGGGTGTACTCACTTATGTGACATACTGTATATATTGGCAGGGTTTTTTATTGTTTACTTCCTGAAGCTGTGATCTCCAGCTCTAGAGATACAGTATGTGGTCATGTGATGTGTGGACTCCGCTCCTCCTGACAGGGGTCTCGAGGAGAACTACTGCAGGAACCCGGACGGGTCCGAGGCGCCCTGGTGCTTCACGTCTGTCCCCGAGATGCGGACCGCACTGTGTCTGCAAATCAAGCGCTGCGCTGATGACATCGAGGCTGAAGGTACGACCCAGTATGGTACGGGGGGCCACAGTATGGCATGATGGTTACAGAGCTGGTCTTGGGGGCAGAAGGTCGCAGGTTTAAATCCTGTACCAGTAGGAAAAATGTGGGTGGGGGAGTGAATGACTAGTGCTCTCCTCGTCCATGGCTGAAGTGCCCTTGAGCAAGGCATCTAAACCCATGTTGCTCCAGGGACTGTCCTTGTACCCAATTCAATGTAACTCACTCTGGATAAGAGTATCAATGTAATATAATGCAAGTTGTTGTGGTAACAGCTGTACAGTACAACAGCTTAAAACCAGTCATGCACTGTAAAAAGTGCTGCTTAGAACCAACTTAAAAATACTTTTAAAAAGTAAGATGTCTTACATTTTTTAAGCTTGTTCTAAGCGGCACTTAGTCTGTACATGCAATGGTGTAATGGTAAACAGAAAGGTCTGTAATGATGCACACAGTGGTAAGAGAAGACAGGTACACTATTAAACATTAGGAATCATAAATCAGCAAGTAAGCACGTTATGCAATTCTAAAAGGTGCATAAATGTGCATACAATTGCCCTCCACTACACCACAGTCTGCACCACAGTCACAGGTTCTTAACCTACATGCACTGTAGAAAATGCTGCTTTTAAGTTGGTTCTAAGCAACACTTTTCTTTACAGGACATGCAAAAACTGTATTAGGAGAAATCCCAATGACTGTCACAAACCACATGAGTCCACTTCTGTAGAATGTCCCCAGTGCTCCACTCAAATCAAGTCTCTGTCATGTTTGCCCAGCATGGAACTCATAGTACTCTTGTTGACATTCCAGACTGCTACCATGACAATGGGAAGAACTACAGAGGAACCGTCCACAAGACCCGGAAGGGCATCAATTGCCAAAAATGGAGTAGCCACACCCCGCATAAAACCAAGTGAGTTTTGACAGAATAATTAATCGTGAATTTATTTAACACATTAACAAACACATTCCAGTTCAGTGTATTTCTCATTTCTGAACAACTTTTACAAAGCAGACTGCTGATGTTGACGTGTGCATGGCCCTATGATGTAAACTTGCAGTGCAGTAGTAGTTCTTTTTAATTTTTAATTCTTCTCAAATGCGTTAATGGAGTACCGCAAAGCTTTCCCCTAATGTCTGAGTGTAACACTGAATCCAAAATGTTCACTCGTTCACTATAGTTCCATGTCTTTTTCTAGACAAAACAAAACAATGTAACTGACATCCTATATAGTAAACCATATAGTGAACGCATAAACATTGCGGACACAGCCTCAGTCTCTTCTTCTCCTCACTGTTCCCAGGATCAACCCAAAGACGTACCCAGATGCAAATCTGACGGAGAACTACTGCCGCAACCCCGACGGAGACCAGCACGGCCCCTGGTGCTACACCACCGACCCCAAGACAGAGTTTGATTACTGTGCCATCAAACGCTGTGGTAATGCAACAGTTTGTTTAGGATATCAAGGACCAAGGACTCAGGGAGCTTTATTGTCATTGTGGTTTACAGCAACGTCTGTCAGCAATTAAAAAAAAAAAAGAAAACGTGAAAAAGAAGTCAAAGTTAAAATCAACATAAGACAAAAGACGGGATAAGACACTAACGAACAAACAAGTAATTAAAATGATAAATAAGAATAAAAATCAAAAAGTAAGAATGAATGAATAAATGAATGAATGAATGAATGAATGAATGAATGAATGAATGAATGAATGAAAGGATACGGGCAGCCACATGGAAAGTGCCTATAATGCCAGGCAGTAGTGTTTCTAAGTGTAGTGGTGCTTTACTGGTAAGTCAGCGGCAACAGCAGTAGTGTAAAGTGCACACTTACACTTGAAAAGTACACTGATACAACTCATACTCACACACACACACATACAGGATAAGGATTAAAAGCAAAAGATAACAGTAACAGCAGATACCTTTTATGTTTCTACTCAAATACATATTTAGTAAAAAACATTTAAGTGCACTTAAGTGCATATTATCGCTATTAGCACCTGTCTCTGTATTGTCTCGCTATTAGCAGTGTGATGGTTATCTTCTGACTCACTCCCAATGCACTTCTTCTGATCTTTAGGCTACTTAACTCATGTCATTTCGAGTGGTTCTCCCTTTTCATACACACTAATACACAGTACCACTCATTTCCGCCCGCGATGCTGTCAGTTATTGTTGTCCTTTCTACTGCCACTCACTCACTCCCTCTTTGTCGATTGAGGCTTAACATAATTTTATGAAGCTTCTCAACGCTATTTGAACTGTTCTGTCTTGTTGGTAGATGTTGTTCCTCTCAACATGTGTAGCAACTGTAGGTTGTAAATCATCCAGGTTATGTAAGTAACAAATGCTAAGTTTGAAGGCAATTTAACTTTTTCTTGGAGATTCACTCTCCAGGTCCAGCTGCCTTATAAATGGCCATTTATGGCAGAGTAGTTTCTGTGTGTTGTGTTGTGTATTTAGTGTACTTAAAGGTCTACATAGGTGCAATCCTAATCCTTCATCTTGTTTACAGACGGAGTAGTCATTGAACCCAGTATTGGACCTCCAGGTGAGATGTGTAGTTAGATAATAATAATAATAATAATAATAATAATAATAATAATAATAACAATAATCTTTATTTGTATAGAACATTTTATATAAATAATGTAGCTCAAAGTGCTTTGGTACTTCTTTAGATGTGGTCTTTAAGACATGTCAGTGGTGTAATGCTTCTGTAAATGTACTTAAACTACTGAAACTGAAACACGTCACATGGGGAATCACCTCATGCTCTATCAGATATCATGAGTTAGATACTGAAATGCATATGCAAAAAAATACTTCCAAGACGTGTGTGTGTGTGTGTGTGTGTGTGTGTGTGTGTGTGTGTGTGTGTGTGTGTGTGCTTTTGTGTGTGTGCTTTTTTGTGTTTATATGTGACATGTGACTGTGTGTGACTCTGTGTGTTTGTGTGAGCTTGTGTGTGTGTGTGTGTGTGTGTGTGTGTGTGTGTGTGTGTGCGTGTGTGTGTGTGTGTGTGTGTGTCTGACTTTGTGTGTGTGTGTGTGGTAGGCACAGATGAAGTTGAGTTTAGTGAATGTGGGAAGCGAGATGACCGCCCGAACCCGCGGCTGAGAATCGTCGGAGGGGCACCTGGAAACTCTCCGTGGACCGTCAGCCTCAGAGACAGGTGCACCGCCCTCCCTTCCATCTCTACTTAAAGGGGTCCTTCCACTAAAAAACACTTTGAGTAGCTCTATTTACAATGTGGTGGGTCACAACAAGCAGTATATGCACGCAGCACTCCAAGACGTGAAATTCGACCCTCATGGTTTTACTGGTCATTGAAGGGTCGAGCTAACCAAAACGAGCGGATCAGAGCAGGCTAAACCTATTTACGTCACTAGGTCGTAAGCCCCGCCCAGAGCCATGTATGGCACGCCAACATCCCAGAAGAAGAACAGTGGACAGAAGCTAGGTGAGCGAAAGACAGCAAATTTGCCCAATCAGAGGTGCCTTATTGACACGTCATGGATATTCACAAGGGACACCGGAAAAGCCAGTCGTTCAACCACTAGACCTGTTATAGCTTACAGAAAACAGCATCAAGCAAGAGAACTAGGACATAATATATATATATATATATATATATATATATATATATATATATATATAATTTTTCACAGAAATGACGCACAATGCATTCAACCATAGTGGCGACACAGAAATATGAATAAAAATAATGATGAAAGGACCCCTTTAACTTACCCTCCTAACTACATGATTGGTCACCCTCAGATACACAAGAACTACACTAGACAGCACTCACAGAGTGCAGACCTCCGAACAAGGCATGCCAAATCTCCCAATAATAAATAATCCTTAAAATAATGTATGGATCTATACAGTGATCGATCGTAGTCACCATCAAAATCTAATCATTTCTTCATTGTCCAATTTCCAACCTTCCCAGGAAAACTGAATGCAGACTTATTTATTATATTCTGCTAAAGTTGTTAACAAACAATCAAACAGACAAACAAATGCTAGCAAGAACATAACTTCCTTGGGGGAGGTAAATTTCCCTGACTTCACTTCAAACCTCTGCATTCCCCTCAGCTCAGGAAGGACAGGGTGAATAATTTGTTCACTGAAACGTGTTTTGTTTGTCTTTGACACTGCTTGAGTGGAAATTGTATTGCTGCATTGATGTATACAGTTGATATGTGAGTTTCTTTCATGTGAATCACACATTCAATGATTCTGTATCCAACTGCAATTCTCAGTAATAACACATTTGTGTGTAACTCAAAAAATCCCTCTGACTTCGTATCTCCATTCATCTTGTGCTGTTTGTGAACAGAAAAGGGAACCATTTCTGTGGGGGATCTCTGGTAAATTCCCAATGGGTTATCAGCACAAAGCAGTGTTTCTCCTCCTGGTAAGAAGACCTGCTATTATGCTAATATGAAAGCCTTGCACAATTATTTTGCATGATTGCTATTAATCAAGTCCTTCATGCTTGTGTGTGCATGTGTGTGTCTGTGTGTGTTGTGAGATCAGTGTAGTAGAATGTATGCATTTTGTGATTGATCAGGTTTAAATGCTCCTATATCGTACTTCGATTAATGTTTGGATCCGTAATAAGTTCCCTATGTCACGATCCAAATAAAAGTATTGTGTGTGTGTGTCTGTGTGCGTGTGTGTGTGTGTGTGTGTGTGTGTGTGTGTGTGTGTGTGTGTGTGCGTGCAGCTATGTTGATCTTACCGGGTACTCTGCCGTGATGGGGACTCTGTTCCGTGACCCCAAATCGGGGGAGCCTGACAGGCAGGTCATCTCTCTCACCAAGATCGTCTGTGGACCCTCGGAGTCCCACCTGGTCATGCTACAGCTGGAGACGTAAGGTCCACACCACACACACACACACACACACACACTCTCTCTCCCCCTCAGTTTATAAAGTTCCCTCCATCTCTCTCTCTCTCTCTCTCTCTCTCTCACTAGTGTGGTGCAGTTTAACAAGTCATCCCTCTGCCTCTCTCTCTCTCTATCTCTCTCTCACACACACACACTCTCTCTCTCTCTCTCTCTCTCCCCCTCTCCATCTCTCTTTCACACAAATTCCAATTCAAAGTTGCTTCAATACGGTGTTGCCAAGGCATAGAGAACATTCATCTCTCTCTCTCTCTCTCTCTCTCTTTCTTTCTCTCTCGTGCGCACACATGTGCATCTACCCATCCTAATTACATATTTTTTGCTATTTTCAGCATCAGAGTTGGAGATCCAGAAAGTATAAACCCTGCCACATATTTCATCCAATCAATTTCTAAATCCTAACGGGCACATGAATCATCAGACAGATAGATCAGCTAATTGGTGAAATCACCTGTGTTAAGTGCACAGGCAGATGTAATACACAGATTAGGCATCAGTATTTGGTTTGGTTTTTCAAAATAAAGGATTTTTAACCTTTTTCACCAAAATCAGTATGCCTTGGATTTTAAGACTACCACCTCCAACGAAGGAGCCTACTGCTTTGGACCTTTGCATTTTTGTAAATAGTCACAAACCAAATACTGAAGCTTCTCTTGTCCTTTCTGAAGAGCACTTGATTTTTTCTTCAAACTATTGACCCAAAGCAGCACTCTCCTTTTTTCTCTTTCATGACACAGATTAGGCATTTTTATACTTTTTAAAGACAGGATAGGCACCTCTGACATTTACTTACCTGTTTAGTAAGTACACACACTACTGTGAATGAAGTACACTACACATGCACACACCTGTCATTTGGAACTTACTCGTTGTAACACACATTCACTCATGCATACTATATGCAAAATGTGGGGAAAAATAGTCTAATTCAAACAGATAAAAAAATAGGCTTGACTGTATAGACTCTGGTTAAGAAAGTCAGCATCTCTGAAGGGTAATAATTAATAATAAAACACACACACACACACACACACACACACACACACACACACACACAAAGGCTGCTACATTCTAGGCAGAGCAATGCATTGCAGTATAGGGTGGACACACTATTGGGTAAGTCACTGCCAGTTTTGCATACTTTGCCAGAACAGCATACCAACATACAGTATGTCACAAAAGTGAGTACACCCCTTCTAACATTTTTGTACTTTTTTATTATATCTTTCCATGTGAGAAGTCTAAAGATATAACACTTTTACAATGTAAAGTAGGCAGTGTACAGCTTACACCTACTTTACATTGTATCAAAGTGTTATATCTTCAGACTTCTCACATGGAAAGATATAATAAAAAATGTACAAAAATGTCAGGGGTGTACTCACTTTTGTGACGTACTGTATGTATGACGGTACAACATTCTGATAGTTCTATGTTCATTATCAGAACAGCATATTTTTATACAGTGGGTCACCCCTGTTCTGATAGACTAGCATACCTAAACTTTAATGGTATGATATCAATCAATTGTTTTTCTTACAGAAAGACAATGTTTTATAAGTGTGTGCAGTAACTTGGTTAAGTTGTAACCATGTACTTAGTATAACATAAAAATATATAATTTAATGCTTTATTATTTTCAGTTATTTCTCTCTCTCTCTCTCTCTCTCTCTCTCTCTCTCTCTCTCTCTCTCTCTCTCATCTGATGCAGTTTAACAAGTCATCTCTCTCTCTCTCTATCTCTTTCTCTCCTTAGTCTGGTGCATTTTAACAACTCATCCCTCCATCTCTCTCTCTCGCTCGCTCTCTCTCTCACTAGTGTGGTGCAGTTTAACAAGTCATCCCTCTGTCTCTCTCTCTCTCTCTCTCCCTCTCTCTCTAGTGTGGTGCAGTTTAACGAGCGTGTCTCTCAAATCTGCCTGCCCCCAGAGAGACACATAGTGAAAGAGGGCACCCAGTGTGAGATTGCTGGCTGGGGGGAGACCAAAGGTAAGACACTGCAACCTTGGCAGGAACAGATGCATCGGAGCTGGACCAACGGTCTGCGGCTTAAAATCAAGTCTAATCTCCCGCATAGTATTCAAGGATACAAGAATACAAGGATACATGGATACAAGGATGGTTTATTGTCACATGCATAGACACACTGGGTAGAGTAGGACATGCAGTGAAATACTATGTAACCTGTAATAAACTGAGCAAGGATACAGGGATACAAGGATGGTTTATTGTCACATGCATAGACATACTGGGTAGGGTAGGACATGCAGTGAAATCTTTTGCATCCATTCTGCAACCAAGAAAAAAAAACATGAAGAAGGTCTAAGGACTAAAACATTGTGTGTTGAATAAATAAGTTGCTTGAAGAATTAACAGTGTAGTGTGCAGGGGATTTTGCTTAATTATTGGAGAACAAAAGTAAACATTACATGCAAGTGTCTCCTTTCATCGTGCCAAATGTCTCTCAATCACTTCTTTTTCAGCGTATCTTATGTTTTGTTTTTTTTGTTTAGAGACTTGTGCACCTAGGAAGTGTGTCTTTTGGAGAAGACATTTTAGCCTTTCTGACTCTACAAACCTTATTTTAACATACCACACAATAATCCCAATGAGTCCTGAATGTGTCCAAAGTAATAATATTGAAAACAGAGCCCTTAAACTATATAAGTTTATGTGACATTTTTAAATGAGTTTATGTGACATTTTTACAATTTTTAAATGTATACCATGAAGCAATGGTATGAAGTGCAACACGAGTAAAGACGAGTAAAAAAGTAAATCTTTCTCCGCGCCTCTCCCTCTTTTGATAGGCACGGGGGATGAGTCTGTGTTAAACATTGCTCAGATGCCTGTCATCAGCAACAAAGACTGCAACAAGTACTTCAAGGGTCGCGTGAAGGAGAACGAGATGTGCACCAAGTCTTTCTATGGCGGCGTGGGCGCATGCGAGGTGAGACGAGCACATCACAGGTCCCCACACTGCACTCAGTCTAGCGCTCAGTCCACACTCCTTTGAGTCTACCAAAGAGCTGACGTCTTTCTTCTGACTTCTTTTGTCTGTCACTTGTCATCACTCTCTCTCTCTCTCTGCTTTTACTTCTCTCTTTTCCGCTCTTTCCTTTTCTCTCCCTCTCTCTCTGTCTTGCTTTTTCTCTCCTCCCTCTCTTCTCTGCTCTCTTTCTGCTTTTACTTCTCCCTCTCTTCTCTGCTGTCTTTCTCCTTCTCTCCCTCTCTTTCCCTCACTCTGTTCTCTGCTCTCTCTCGCTCCCTCTCTCTCTGCTCTTTCTCTTCTCTGTTCCCTGCTCTTTCTCTCTCTCTGCCTGTCTTTCTTTTCTCCTCTCTCTCGCTCCCTCTCTCTCTGCTCTTTCTCTTCTCTGTTACTTGCTCTTTCTCTCTATGCCTGTCTTTCTTTTCTCCTCTCTCTCTCCCTCTCTCTCTGCTCTTTCTCTTTTCCCTCTGTTCTCTGCTCTCTTTGTCGTTCTTTTCTTCTCTCTCTCTTCTCTGTTCTCTGCTCTCTCTCTCTGCTCTTTCTCTTCTCTGTTCTCTGCTCTCTCTGTCTTTCTTTTCTCCTCTCTCTCTCTCCCTCTCTTTCTTTTCCTCTCTCTCTCTGCTTTCTCTTTTCCCTCTGTTCTCCTCTCTCTCCCTCTCTCTCTGCTCTTTCTCTCTCTCCTGTGGCTTGCTCTCTCTCTCTCTGTCTTTCTTTTCTCCTCTCTCTCTCTCTCTCTCCTGTGGCTTGCTCACTGTCTCTGTCTGTGTCCTCACAGCGTGACTATGGAGGTCCTTTGGCGTGCCAGTACAGTGACTGCTGGGTGCTGGAGGGCGTCATCATCCCCATGCGCCGCTGTGGCATCGCCGGCCAGCCTAACATCTTCATCCGAGTGTCCGTCTACGTGGACTGGATCAAGAAGGTCATGGTCATGGCCTAGGACCCCCCCAGAGACAGTCCCCCACCCACCCACCACTAACCCCTCCATAGCCATTATAGCCAAACACCCCCCCCCCCCCCTGCCCCCCAGAGACGGTCCACCCACCCCCTCCAGTCTTCCCACCACCACCACCACCACCCCCCCCAATCCTAACCTCTCCATAGCCACCACCACCCCCCCCAATCCTAACCCCTCCATAACCATCACCACCCCAACCCTAACCCCTCCATAGCCATCACCACCCCAACCCTAACCCCTCCATAACCATCACCACCCCTATCAGATACCTCCTCAGCCACTGCTCTTTTGACCGTAATGGCCCATTGTTGGGCATGTGCACAGTTTTCTGCTGTTATTTTTATTCGTGAACATTATACTCTTTCTACACTTTACGCTCATTTTGTTTTGTGTCTTCCATGCCTTCCGCTGCAATAGCTTTGAGTCAGAATGAATGCACACAGTAATACTTCTCTGTATGTGTTGATATGTAATGCGTGTTGTGTTCTTGTAAGCACAGCAGGGAGGATAGTCAAACAGAGACTGACGACGACAGCCCCTCGAAGGTCATCGGTAGTTCTGACTGAACGCTCTCTCGCTGTTTTACTCACAGCTCTCGTGTTTTGCGGGAATGCATGAGCAGCGAATGTGCCACTAACTAACTTTATCATTTCTGCTTCTCTGATATGGTTACCTGCGTCACTGTCGTGACACTGGGTGGGTCCAGACGAGGATGCTGTAATTTACGTAAGTGACATGCGCATCTAGTGACGCACACGCACTTCCGCTCTGCGGCCACCATCTTTGGTTTGTTTGGTTGTCAAGTGCTACAGCTTCACAAGCAACCGTCTGGCAACACAGCTGGCGCAGGGCTGCTGTCTGTGCGTGTGAAAGAAAACCACAAGCCTCACCACCCATGACTGCACACCTTAGGACAACATCAGCACCTAGCATTACGCAACCGTCGCCTCCCTTCTGCAGAACCGATGGATTTGTCCCTATCGATTTAGGTCATCTCCTTTAAAAAAAATGTTTATGTTATGTCTGTCTTTATAGTTACGGTTTCTTGTTGTACTGTATGTCACATTCTCTCTCCATCTGTCCTCCGCTCCGTACCTTTTCTGTCCCTCACCTGAATTTTGTCATTCTTCTGTAAATCACTGAAACTGGAGTTACAGCCATTCTCATACTTGCCTCCAGTGTCAATACAGAGATCTTCCTACAATGGTCATCATTCTTGATCTTGTTGACCAGAACCCTAACCACCATCATATCTCTCTTTCTTTCTCTCTTTTATTCTTTCTGCCTCTGTCTCTCATTCTTCATCATATCTCGCTCTCTCTTTTCATCTGTCTCCCTCTCTCTCTGTCTGTGTGTCTGTCTGTCTGTCTGTCGGTCTCAAACACACACACACACACACACACACACACCTCCTCCTCCTCCCCGTGCTCAGTGCAGTGGGGTGTCCGGCGGTTGGCCATCCTTTGCTGCCATGAGTGCATCTGAGGCATGGGCAGCAGAAGTGTGAGCGCTGCACATTCCTGGCAGTTCTATAGGAGGACTTCAGAAAGCCAGCACCAGTGAGCCTGGTGGAATCCCGCTTAAACAAACCTCAAGACTGGAGCTGGTGCTGCACACACATTCAGACAATGCAGGCTCATTTACACACGCACACACACACACTCACACACACACTTACACACACAGTTGAGAGTTGGCTACTCACACTAATGAACCCTTTCTGTACATGTTTGTCAGTCAGTCCTCATCCTTTACAAATGTTTAGGTTAAATAAAACTCTGACATAGGCTACTGTGAGATGAAAAAGTTGTCTTTTACACATAAATGCCCCTGGCATTGTTGCAACGTGTTTTATGTTCTCTGAGGCATTGTTGCAGGTATGTAGTTTGAACGTAGATTTCACGAAGAGATCTTTATGTGTTGAAGGTCCGCCTCTCAAGTGGGAGGTGGCCTTTGCTATACAGCAAAGGCTGTTACGAAAGCCTATACAGTTTTTCTAAGGCTTGGCACACAAGCAATGCTTCAGTGTAAGTCTGTGCTGCAGGCTTAAGCTCTCCACCTCTGTGCACTAAGGAGAAGAGAAGAGAGACGCAGGTAAACATGTGAGTAGATTACTAAATCATATCTCAAGGATGTGAATTAATCCAGTCAGTCTCTGTGGCTCGCATTTTATGCTTATGTGCGAACTATGCACGCCCGTTCGCGCAGCTGTGTAGCGTAGAAGCCAGCTGTGTAGAAAGTAAACAACACGTCTAGCACATTTCACATCATTTGAAGTATGTCAGAAAAGTGTAGTGTTAGTTCATGGTGTTTACTGCAGCCTACGCAGTTTCCTCCAACAAGGGTGTGGAGAGGGAACTTAAGACTTCAATTTAAGATTCAAGACATTCTTACCACAAGATCGCTAATGTATGTAGTGAGTTGAGCAGTCGCTAATACGGCGCATCCGAAGAGGCATTTTATTTGCGGAGTGGGGTTTAAATACCTTAACCGTCGCTTTGCGCAATAGTGGACAACTGCGAAACTGTTATTCTAACATAAGGATGCTACGGATGCTCTCAGTGCTGCAGCAATGTGTGATACGGTGTACTAAATGTATATGGCGTGGCTACCTTGCTATAGCCAAGTGTAAACTATATGCGGCTGTACTTGACCAGGTTAGACGGCTATCAAGCAGTGTTTACATGAGTGTGTGTCGCACGTTGTACGGATGCCGAGAGCACTACTGCGTTCCTGGACACTATCTGGTTTTAAATCGCATTGTTAATTTTATTTTCTTGTTGGGAGCAGGTGTTTTTCATCTTTGTCTGTTAATTTTATTTATTTAATTTTTTGTAAACTTGTCTAATTTTGTTCTGGACGGAGACAACAGCATGGACACCGTATCATGCCATTTAATGATGATATGAATAATGGTTCTAGATACATTTTATTTGTAATAGTTTAATATATTGTAGACATTGCATAGACATTATTTTATTATACCTAATGTACTACCATATAGTATTTGTGTGGCTATGTGAGTGAGACAAGAGACAAAAAATGGAGATAAATTGGAAAGTTTCATACACATTTAGGTCACCCTTTAAGTTATTTCAAAACTGATGTAGGTGTGAAAGAACGTCACTAAGCTATGACAAGTAATAGCGTAATGAGAACTGAGGTACTTTTTGAACATAGAACAACCATCGACATGCAGACTTTCAGAGAATTAGAAAAATGAATGTAGAAAGTAACTGCAGTAACTGCCGCTGTCCTCACACAAGAATAATTAGACTGTAAAAATCCACATTAGTGGGTTATTCATCAGATTTGTTCAACATGCCAGCCATAAAGATACTTTTTTAGTTTTAGTTTTGTTTTTTTAAATGTTTTATATTTGTTGTATCCAAAATCAATTTCAACCATAAAATGGATCTAAGCTTTCTTTGGTCAGAGTTTATTTGAACAGTCCTGTAGACGGATGCTAAAACTATTAGTACACCATCTGCTGAAAAGGTTGGATTTGCTTAAGGTGACAAGTCAGTAAACAATAATCAAAATGAAACTAAATTTTAACAAAGCATGTGTGACGTCTCTGTGGACAGACTCTGCACAAATAAAGCATTGCCCTGTCTTTATGCCACTCAATAATTACATTACATTACATTACACTTAGCAGACACTTTTATCCAAAGCGACGTACAAAAAGGAGGACATAAGCTAACAGAGGTGTAGAGGAACACAGAGTAAGCAGACTACCTTCATACATACAGTACAAGGAGATGCATGTGTCTAAGTAAGTTTTCCAGAGCAGGGACACTACAGACACACACACTTCAATAATGATCATTTTTCATCACTTTTTGTTCCTTCCTGTTGATCAGCCCAGTCGGTCTGTATAGAAAGCAATAGATAAACATAAAAGATTAAAAAAATAATTAATTAAAGGTAAATCACTAGCAGAAAGCATCTGTTAAAACAGTTTGGTCTACAGTAGATTTGAAACTTCCAACAGTAGGAGCATTTTTGATACTTCAATAATGATCATTCTTCATCATCATTCTTCTTCCTGTTGATCAGCCCAGTCGGTCCTGCAGCAGGGATACTACAGACCAATGCTGGTAAAATATAAAAGATGCTGGTAGATTTTGGACACAAAATTATAATGTACTATTGAGTGGCTGGTGAATTTAATCATTTATTTCGCTGTGGCTGGTAAAAGTTCACATTTTGCAAAGTTGATTTCCACCCCTGCTACAGACACACGTACTGTACTTCAATAATGATCATTCTTCATCATCATTCTTCTTCCTGTTGATCAGCCCAGTCGGTCTATATAGAAAGCAATAGGTAAACATATATGCTACAGACACACGTACTGTACATCAATAATGATCGTTCCTTATCACTTCTTCCTGTTGATCAGCCCAGTCGGTCCTGCAGAGCGTGTGCTGAGCGTGAGCAGTGGGGGTGGTCCATGCTCCTGTGCCTGCCTGTGTGTGTCAGGTGACCAGGGGGGGATGGAGGAGGCGGGGTCTAGCAGCCACAGCGCCCAGGAGGAGGAGGAGGCGGGGCCTGCCTCGGGGCAGACGCCACAGCCCGAGCCGCCGCCGCGCCGCGGGAGGGGGCGGCCACGCAAACAGCAAGAGGTCAGAGGTCAAAGTCAATGTCAATGTCATTCATCAATTTACAAGTCCTATGCACAGCCAGTTTTCAGGTGCCAGTGAAGTGCAGTTAAGGTAGTCCAGCGACAGAAAAAGTTGAATCACCGCACACCGAAATGTGACCCGTCATTCCAGCGAGGGTTTTTCGTCATTTCAAGAGCATCACAACAGCAAAGGGGAGTTTGCTGTCGAAACATGTAAAGAAAGAGGAAACACACAGCTGACAATGTAGAAAAGGAGCTCTAGAAAAACGAGAAAAAAGCGTTTGGTAGCTGACACCACAAAGGGCACAAAAATACCTGCCTTAATTAGCCAAGTAGTAGTAGTAGTAGTAGCAGTTAAAGTCTTTATTGTCATAAAACGAGTACAGCAGGATGTCATTTGGAGCAGGACAACAGATGCACAGAGTAGAAAACAATAGATAAAAGCAGAATTAAGATTATCAAATACACAACAATATATACAATTAGATAATATAAATCAGATATACAAATATACAAATCTACCTAAAAGTCTGTTGCAGCGGATCAGAAGAGTGGCAGAGATGCAGCCACACTATGCATGGCTCCCACTCATTTTTTACAGACAGTTTCAAAGTTTCAAAACATTTTCATGATTTTTTCCCACAACCCTGAATTAAATGACTATGCCTTCTGACAACCTACTTTCACATACATTTTTTGTATTTCATGTCACAGTTTTCTCCTCATTGAGAAAATCTATCTATCAATCTTAATCAAATTTCATGACTTTTTTCAGCACTTTTTAGTGAAATTCCTAAATGAAATGCCTTTTCCAGGCCTGGAAATTTGGCTCTTAAAATTCCATGACTTTTCCAGGTTTTCCAAGTCTGTGGGGGCCCTGTAGATTACTGAATGTTATACTGTGTGTCTGTGAAACAGACTACAACACACGAATAATCAGATTAAAACCTGCTATCATGTTATAGGCACAGTATGGGATATTTGTCTACAGACTATTTCTCTTTATTTTTGAGGAAAAATAATGGAAGATGGATAAACTGAAAACAACTGGGTTGAAAACGATCCAAAACCATTGTGCTGGGTCACACATGGACCGACCCAACACAGGGTTGAAGTGACAAACCACACCTAGTCATGTTAGTGACCCAACAGGCTGGCTTAGAGCTCCCACCCTAACACATGTGTAAAGGTAACTACATTGCTGAGCTCAATATACCAAAACAGTGGGGTGAAAAAATGCAACCCGAATTCTGAATTATGAGGTTCCTCATTCTGCATATTATCCCAACCCAGACAAAACACAAGACTTATATGCAACTATGATTGTGTAGGTTGTACTTACAATGTACTTACAGTTTTTGGATTACCAAATTATTTGGGCATATAACACATGGATTGTTTTGGGTAATGTCTACTAGAAGCTTTTGTGTTTAATGTTTAATGTTTTTTTGTTGGTTTTATACAACTCTTTACTTTACATAACTACCCTTTTCAATGAAATATTACTATAAACATTAAATTATTAGTAAGCACCAAGTTGTTATTATGCCAATGTATTTACAAATACATTAGTACCACATAAACTATGAAAGAATTAAGAGATACTATGTGTGTGCTAATGTGTTTTTAATGGACGAATGTCAATCAATTTAGTGTGCTGTTTTAGCGTACATGTAAAGGCTGAATAATGATTTGTTTTGACATTTGTTATGTTAAGAGGGTTTCTATCAGCTGGCTTTTTACACATCTTTTTAATGTGCATTTTAAACAGTAAAATAAGACATTTTCTCTTTCAAGGTATTTGAAATTCATATAAAATAAGTGAATAATGTCCAGAGAAAAAACCTAGCACTTGAACACTATTAGCTATAATTGTGGGCCAGTGTGCATCAATTGTTCGGACCCCAATGATTGCTGTTCATGGACAACATTGACACCGATTATTAGACTTAAGTGTGCTCATGTTCACTTGGCAGGTGACAAGGCCAAAGAATAACCAGTTTTGTGCAGCCTGGCTCCAGAAGGGCATTGTTCATGGTAGCGGTGAGGGGTCGTTCATGGATTTCAGTGGCTCACATTTGTTTTTGTTTTTTTACATTACACTTAGCTGACGCTCTTATCCAGAGCGACTTACAGGTATTTACAGGGTTTCAGTTACAGTCCCTGGAGTAGTGTGGGGTTAGATGCCTTGCTCAAGGGCATTTCAACCATGGGTAGGGTGGGATTTGAACCTGCAACCCTCCAACCCAAAGACCAACTCCCTAACCAACCCCACAGCTGCATGGTTTTTAACCATGTTGATTGGACAGGTTATGCTTTTATGCAGGAGTGCAGCCAGAAGAGTAAAAGCAAGGAGAAGGGTACAGCATTGACAGGGCATCAGGGTCAGCTTAGGTCATGGTGGGAAATATTTTTAGGCTGCACTTCTCCGTTCCGTTCCCTCACAATATACCTTTTGCATTTCCTCGCAATAGTTTTGCGTTCCTTCGCAAAACTTTTGCATTTCCTTGAAATACTTTTGTGTTCTCCCACAATACCTTTTTCATTCCCTTGCAAAACTTTATATATGGAAAATATTTTTCACCATGACCTATAACCAGGGCCCCAATGGGAACACAATTAATATTAGTAATAGTTTGTATATAATAGTTTGTCAATAGCTAGCTTGTGGACACTGTGATCAAATGCATCTATAGTGTAGCCTATAACACAATTAATATTAGTAATAATAATAGTATGTATATAATAGTTTGTCAATAGCTAGCTTGTGGACACTGTGATCAAATGCATCTATATTGTGGCCTATAACCCCTGGCAGAGGATAGCAGTAATAGATGGCCACACTGGAGGTAGATGTTCAGTGCTGTGATCAGGGCTGTGTTGATGTGGAAATGAACATACAGTACTGTAGCTGAAAGTGGCAGTTGAAGACCACATGAAAATATCAGTTAGATGATCAGACCGACCCTGTGACATCATGCCAAACTGAGTCAGCTTTTACAGCGAGTCATTCTGAAACATTCTCTTCTCTTTCTTACTTTTCTCTGTTTTCTATCTCACTTTATCTCTCCCTCCCTGTCTCGTCTGCTCCTCTTTTTGGCATTTCACCCTCCATCCATCTATGCTCGTATTTCTTCTCTGTCTGTACCTACCCACCCTCTTTTTTCTTCTCCATCCCTTTCTCCATATTTTACCTATGCTCCTGGCTTTTAACTAATCGATACTTCCCTTTGCACTGCAGATCTGCTCAAGGTTTCTTTCTTAACCAAAGAAAATACACTTAAAGAAAGTTTTTTGCTGAACTCTTAAAGCCCCCTGAATCAAACTTTAAAAAATCAAAATTATCTCTTTAATTGGCTTCAACCTAGTCCGTCTTGTCCTCATTTTTCTATTTCTTGTTTAGCACTTTTAGCCTCTTCTGCTGTATGTCACCTAAGCATGGCACTGTCCCCACACACTGCCAGTGATGGGTAACCCGGCTTCAAAAGTTACAATCCCATGCCCACTATTTGTTCCAGCCATTCACTGCATCAGCTAATTAGTGAAATCACCTGTTTGTACTTTTGCCACCTGTGCCTTAAAATAGGTAAATTAACTAATTAACGGATGCAGTGAATGGCTGGAACAAATAGTCGGCATGGGATTGTAACTTCTGAAGCCGGGTTATCCATCACTGCACACTGCTCCCTGGGCTTGACACCACTGTCATGGCTGCCCCTTGCTCGTGTCTGCGATGGGTTAAATGCAGGTAGTAGAGTAGAGTAACTTTATTGATCCCGAAGGAAATTAAGGTTTCTCGTAGCATACACATAATACATATTACACATAATAAATACACATTACAAAAAACAAATCACCATATTGCACACATCAGCATACATACAGGTGCAGACTGCCTCAACATTCACCCCGTCAATTGAGACAGGCACCAGTGGTGGGGCGGTTGTCCTAAAGTCCACCACTATTTCCTTGGTTTTGGTGGTGTTGCGTCCACTGTGTACTGCGGTGAGCTGTGTCATGACAAAAATAAAGTGAAGTCACTTTCATCCTGCTTTTCCATCTCCATCAGGAGCCGGTGGGTCCTCCTCCTCCCAGGAGACCTCGTGGGCGACCCAGAGGAAGCAAGAGCAAGCAAGCGACCCCCAAGGTACGTGCGGCCATGTTGGCTCTAGAACAGTTAGAACAGTCACATGCCGTGACTGCTGCCCAGTTAGCTCTGGAACCATAATGGACGGCCTGTTTGCAGAAGCTACAACCACCATGTATTTTTTCCAGCTATTCATTAAATTAGCTTATTCTAATTAGGTCTATGACCAGGTAGAGGAGTTTGTTATTGAAATCATCTGTATTAAGTGCACAGGTAAAAACAGGTATTTGCTATTATATATGGTACTGGATTGGATAACTTCTGAATCTAGTTTGCCCATGTTCTAGAATATCTCAGAACCAGTTCCAAAAACAATGTAAAATTTGTAAAAAATAAATACATTTGAACAACATTAAACATAAATATTTGAACAACAGTCATATTAGAAAAGAGGAACAGGATTTTGTATTTGAACTTAGAAGTTATCATAAGAGTAGCGTGCAGATGAGTTCTTTATTTCAAAAATGTATGTCTTAAAACAACTACTAGACCTGTGTCATTACCACTCATGCTTTCAACCATCATGGTTGTCCATTGGAGAGTGTACTGACTATTATTTGTTCACTTTTGTATTTGAACTCTTATATATATCTTAGTTAACATATGAGTAATGTGCAGACTATTTTTTTATTTAAAAAAAATATGTTTTAAGTGGTTGTCCTTTGGAGAGTGTACTGACCTGCCTTTGTTCACTCTTGCAGAAGGTAGAACCGGTGGGCCAGAGAAGACCCCGTGGTCGTCCAAGAAAATGGGTGAGTTGCCCCCACCCCACCCACAATTTCAATACATTAAATTAGTCATGTCAGAACAACTTCTAAGAATTGTTTTGTTTCTGGGGGTGCTGTGGCGCAGCGCCTAGAGCACCCGTACCATGGGGACCCAGGTTCAAATCTGGCCTGGGTCATTTCCTAACCCTACCCCATCTCTCTCTCCCACTCATTTCCTGTCACCATCTTCACTGTACTATCACAATAAAGGCAGAAAAGCCCAAAAATATACTTAAAAAAAGAATTGTTTTGTGTCCAAATTGAACACCAGTAGGATGTGACTTGTCATCTTGTAATTGACCAAGTGGCTGAAGTTATTGAAACACTCTGCTCCTCTCTAAATGTGACCTGTTTTGTTTTCCATAGCCACAGAAGTTACGTGAAGAAGAACAGCAGGTAAGATCTGACTGTCCTGTCTGTTGCAACATTTTCCATACCGTGTAAACAAAACACAATTAAAACAGTGGAAAATATGTTCCTATGGTCCACAGTCTACTCATATGCAATACCACACCTGCATTACCTCCTGTAGCACATAACAACATAATGAGCAAAGTGTTTCAATTGATTTCACATCAACCACAGGTGCTTTTAGCTTTTTTATTAATAGTGGCTTTGCCATTGCTTAAAAGTGAAGACTAACATTTAAGATGCAATATCTTAAGGGATCTGAGAGTAACAAAAGTGTGAGCACTATTGAAATAAAGTAAGTACAAAGGGAACATGCAGTGAAGTGCACAATGGGTAATAGGTAATGTTTCGGAGGATAAGGTGTTAGGATCATTTAGACAGAATGTGCTCTGAGATGAGGTTTTTTTACGGATGGGGGGGGGTTCTATATCAGTAGATGACTTACTTCGTTGTTAAACAACAACAACATGGAACAGTCTGGACTTGTTTGAAATGAGTGCTATACCATAAGACACTCCCAAGGCAGAGGACTCTGCCATGAAAGGACCAATTAGCCTTTTCACTGATCTCAAACGCAATGCTGTTTGAGTGTGAATATGAATTAAATCGTGAAATTATTAATTTACTTACTTAATGGCTTAATTTTAGTTGTTTTTTTTATTATTAAACAATGCTTGATAGTGTATTTTAGCCTCATTTTTGGATTAGAAGCAGCTGACCTTGCAGCCAGCTGATTTGGAATGGCTCAACAAAGACACATGTGCATAAAGCTTTGACTTTTTAGTTCACAGAGTCTTTGTCTGTGGACTGCTCTGTGTGCATGCGTTGTGTGTGCATGCGTTGTGTGTGCATGTGTTGTGTGTGTGTGTGTGTGTGTGTATTTGTGTGTTTGTGTGTGCATGTGTATTTGTGTGTGTGTGTGTGTGTATGTATGTGTGTGTGTGTGTGTGTGTGTGTGTGTGTGTGTATATATGTGTGTGTGTATGTGTATTTGTGTGTGCGTGCATGCATGTGCATGTGTATGTGTATGTGTATGTGTATGTGTGTGTGTGTGTTCAGTTGAACTACTGGAAATTGCAGCTGGTCGAAAGCCAAGCGAGGTCCCATCAACCAACAGTCATGCAATTGTAATAGGAAATAGGCGTGTTAGTGTTCTTTCAGTAATGTTATTAAAGAAAGCCCCTGTGCTCTTTGTAATGTTATTAAAGAAAGCCCCTGTGCTCTTTGCATTTGGGAACCAGAAGGCCGGCCAGCCAGTCAGTCAGTCAGCCAGGCCAGCTAGGCCACCCAGGTCACACAGCTGCTTCAGGGCGTACAGAAGCCACTCTAAACAAGCACCCGAAACTGTGAAGAAACTCCCAGTCTAGTCTACTCATAGAGGCACCTGCGAAGGGCCGCGCAGAAATTCCCCCCGACTGCCTCTGACGGGCCCCGGCGTGGCCCGAATGACTCAGGAGTGCAGAGGGAAACTAAATACTAAACTGTCACCAAACTCCCCACTTTTCATGGTTTCCTGGTCTAACGGACACATTTCTCAGCCCTGTGCGTGCTGTGCTGTGTGTGCTCTCACTTGTCTCCCTCTCTATCTAGCCGTTTCTCTCTCTCTCTCTCTCTCTCTCTCTCTCTTTCTCTCTCTCGCTCTCTTTCTCTCTCTCGCTCTCTTTCTCTGTCTGTCTTTCTCTCTGTCTCTGTCTCTTCGTCTCTCTCTGTCCTTGTCTCTGTCTCTATCTCTTTCTGTCTCAGTCTCTGACTCTCGGTCTCTCACCTTCTCTCTTTCTCTCTCTGTCCTTCTCTCTCTCTCTCTCTCTCTCTCTCTCTCTCTCACACACACACACACACACACACACACACACACACAGTCTCATTTCCACCTTTCTGTATGCCTGTGTGTGTCTCCCCTCTCAGGCTCATATCACAGAGGAGGCTCCACCCCCTGCGGCCCCCTCTCCCCCCGCCCCCCCACCCCAGGAGGAGGAGGAGGAGCAGGAGCAAGGGCAGGGGGGGCAGGGGGGGTTGTGAAGGCGGCAGCGGCGGCAGCAGCAGCAGCCTGGAGAGGATCAGCTTGGCAGGTCTGCCTCTACCCTCCTTACCTCCACACTCAGCGCCACACAGCAGCAGCAGCAGCAGTCACATCAGGTCTGCGTCCCCCACGCAGGTGCACTGATCCCACCAACCAACCCCCCTTCACCCTCACCCCCCACCCCTTACACCCCAGCCACCCCCCCTTCACCCCAACCAACCCTCACCCCACCTCCACCCCAACCAACCCTCACCCCCCCCTCCACACCAACCAACCCTCACCCCCCCTCCACCCCAACCAACCCTCACCCCCCCTTGACCCCAACCAACCCTCACTCCCCTCAGGATGTCTTCGCAAATACTGTACACACAACACCCCCTCTCCCACCCCCGTCCCCTGTCCCCCCTCCCCCACCCTTCTATCTTCCTCTCAGAATGCAGAATTACTCAGGATCTTCGCTCTGGACAACGCACAGGAGTTTACATGTATCTGACTATGCTTGAATAATCATCACATCCAGTGTTTTTAGGCTCCAATAAGGTTTTAAAGAAAAAACGCTTTCAATGACCTTCTCAAAGTTGTATTGTTGTATTTTTTGTTTTGTTTGTTTTACTTTTTTGTGCAGTGTGCATCATTACTGTAAGCCTGCAAAAACAAGCGTCTTAACGTCTGAACAGTAAAGTCAGATTGACATCTTGAAAATGTTACTATGGGTATATAAAGTTGAAAATAATTTGTGTATGAAAAAAAAATACTGCTTTTGTTCACATGAATGAAATCACCTAAAATACGTAAGAAGAAGAAGATACATTGCAATGAATCAACAAAAAAAGATTACATAGTCTTCTCAATGCATTTGAATCGGTGTTTGGTAATGGACTTTTGTTTCTGAGTATGGGAGATATTTCTGTCTCTCAATCCTCAGCTACAAGATGATGTGGTTTCTGACACATCTTGTTCCTCCTTCGTCTTCTGTTTTCCTAGAAGTCGTTTGCAGTCTTTCAATGGAAGTGACTTTGTTGGTTGAGATTGGCTCTACTCCTGCATAAGATAGCAATCAGCATTTTTTTTATTTGTTTTTTTTAAAAACTGTATATGCCATGTTGCCTGATATATAGCAAGTGTTTTTTGTCATTTACATTCTTCTTAACTCATAGTTCTCACAGTTTTATTTCTTACTTTTTATGTCATTCTTTCCCTCTTTTTAATGTATTTCTCTCTGCACCCCTTTCATACTGAATGGATGAGTGGGATGTAAATACATTCTAAGATTGACACATTTTTTAATAATATAGAATTCCTTCAATCATCACAGCTAAGACATAACACAGTGTTCCAACACATATATCTGTGGTCATTTATTACACACACACACAGTATTCATTCTCTTTTTCTCATTTTAATTGTTAATTAATGACCAACCATACTGATATTGAATGTCACTAGTATGTGCTTTCTATGGTGCTTGCACACTGACCTGGCAAACAGCAACGCACTCCAACAGACATTACCAGCTGGGCTAGTGTGCTGTTTGAGTTTGACATGTCTGAAAGTCATTCTTTTTTCAGTTGCTCTCAGCAGTGCAGAGCTGAAAGTAGGTCTTCTGAACATTTTTTAAAAGTCTGCAACCACCAACTGCCAACTTGAGCATGTTTGGCATCGACCGTCTAAGAAAATGTGCAAGCACCACTCCGATGTTATGTGGCTTATTATACACTTTGCATTTAGTGCCTCCACACAACTCAATACCTCCGAAGTTTCAAATCACCTTTACACCAGGGAGATATTCCAAGTAGGTGGTTTAGTGACTAACAACCTGACCTAACTGCAAATGACTGTCCAGCTATTGCATCGCACTGAATGTTTTATGTCCACATTAAAATCCCTTTAGATTCTTTGGATGTGTACCTTTTTCCCAAGTCCATGTGAACATAACACGACTAAAATAGAAACATACCAAGTGACAAAAAAGCTATAAAGAAGTCGTGTAGCATCACGTTGTGTCGCACTGCTTTGCATCATGTTCAGTTAGGACAGTCCAATAGAAAATACAGTAACCAAACTGATTTTTGTCGCACACGTCTGACCGCACCACTTGCAGTTAGGACAGGGTGTACCCCAGATAAATTAACTCAGAGTAAGGGGCAACCCTCATAACAGAAGGGTCTTACGGGTCATTCTCTTAGCAAAAAAAGAAAGGCACAGGCCTCTTCTGCTATAAGATTAACCACTCTCTGTCTCTGAGTGAAGGCGCCCAGGTAAGTCACTAAACCTACCTTCTGGACTAGCTCCCAGGAGCACATCAGTAACACCTTCAGCCCAGTGTGTGCTCCTCTGAGCCCAATAATCCTTCAGCACTTGACAGCTACTTGACCTACTCTTCAGTCTTCACCTACTTGAACAATGCCAGTTAGCGGAGAGATGCTTTTGCTTTTGTGTGACCTGTGGTACCAATAATATTCATCGGTTTCACCCTGTGTACTGTCACAGCCATGCTCGTCCTTACTGTGTGAGCAATTATGGATGACTTTGTGTTATTTTGAAAAAGTAAAAAATATCCCACAGTTACCAAACAGCCTGTTTTTGCTACAAAGCCAAACTATCCTGTAGTGTTTTTTTCTTATATGTTTATCTTGTTGCTGTTTGTTTGCGTGTTTTCATTATTAACTTGGGGGATATTCCAAGTATGTGGTTTAAGTGACTAACCCAGATAAGTTCAGTGACTCATAAACCTCCTAATACAAGAGAAATGTTATGGCTTTAAACTAGCAAAACAAAGTCACAGGGTTCTCCTCTTAGCAGGTTTACAGCTTTCTCTGACTTAACACACCTGGGTAAGTGATTAAACCTGCTTTCTGGAACACACCCTACAAACCCCCCACCCCCACCCCTGTTCTGTCATAATCAATGGTCTGCATTTATGTACTGCTCAGCAAAGCATTTTTTTTTCTATACAGTGTATTGCCTTAGATTTACACTGGCGGAAGGCTGCCAAGAAAGCAGAGGTGTCTGTCCCGGGTTCAGAAAGTAAACTCTCTGCCACAAATTTGATCCAACTAGCTCTGAATCAGCTGATCATAGTAAGCTCTCAAGACAGGTCAGTAGATCAGCGACTCAGTGAAGTCACCTATGTTAGAAGGAAAAAATGGCAGCGTTTTTTACTTTCTGAACCCGGGATTGACACCTCTGCAAGAAAGGCATCAATCAGCATACCAGGAGCAGTGTAGTTCAGTGTCTTGCTTAAGGACACTTCCACCAAGGGGGTACACTACAAAGGTAGCTAGGTGGCAAACCTGGTTTAGTTAAGCCACAGTAGTTGTAAACCTTAGAAAAGAATGGCATTTTGTTTGTTTGTGGCATTTGATTAGTCAGGTAAATGAGGCCCTGGGCTCTTCTACTAAAAGATTTACAGCTAACTTCTGAGTTTACTTAACCATGTTTGTCACCTACCTAACCACCCTTGTTGTATGCCCAGTATAATCAGGCAAAGCTGGACTTTGACCCAACAACCTTCCACTTACTAGCTGACTCTTTCACCTCCTTCTCAACCACTGTCACTGTTTTAAGTACAAACAAGGTGTCCGTTCCTTTGCTCCCATTGCAAACCGTCTTTTATAACCACAACGGTTTACTGCAACCTTTACTTCAATTGAAATGTTTGTCCACATCTGCTCATTGTCGGCTTATGCTGCGTTGTTGTATTATGTTCAGGTTAACAGCTAGTGTACCCTAGTGTTCTTGCCTTTACCTGAGGAAAAAGATCAGAGATAGTCTTTCCTTATACCTCAAAAGCAGAATTTAGTTTTTTTAAGTTCCTTGAAAACATTGCTAATAAATTTTCCATGACCTTTCCTGTTGTACATGTGTTTATTGTTGTTGATTATGCTGTTGTTGGTTTTTTAATGCATCCATTCTACTAAAATGTTGATATTATCATTGGTTGTCCAATAACCAAAATGCTAAAATTCAAAGAGACTTTTATTGTCGCCTTTAACTGATTGTAACTGATTGTTAAATGTTGTTTGTGTTTTATAAAGAAGGCTTATGACTTCATGGCAAATGTTCCTGATTCAGAAGAATTGAGCTCAGTAACACCAACAATAAATGCAGCTATGTTTTTGTCAGTAAAATTCAAGATGGAGAAAGTTTTAAAAAGCAAGTCAAAGATTTGACCTTTGTCCTTTGGAGTTAGGAATGCTTTCAAGTGTTTTAAAATGTTATAGTCTCTGCTGTTTATCTGAATATGGACATTAGCCATAGTTCAGCAACAGAGCTCTACATTTAGCACCAACTAAATGAAATTATACTGTTAGCATTGACCATTTAAAAAGAGTTTAAGTCTATTTAAGGAAATTTGTGAATTCTTTGATTGACCCTCTAAGGTGAATAATACACGTCAAAGACTTTAAACAAAGAGTGGGAGGATTCCACCGCTCATGACAAAAACACTGCATGTAAAGAATTTATTGAGAATTTATTGATTTATTTATTCCCTTAGTCACAAAAATTATATTTAAAACACTAGATTCTCACAATGGTCCCCATGAAAAGGTGAGTTAGGAAGGGCAAAGGATTTCTTTCTTTCTTTCTTTCTTTCTTTCTTTCTTTCTTTCTTTCTTTCCCTTTAACACATCACCTCTCTGTTTCCCTTTATGACCTGCTTTTTTTCTCAAGCCTGGCTTTGTTAAAGGTTCCCAGAATGCAGCGTTTACACATTCAAAGAGATCCCAAATGCATGCAGCAGTGTACCCAAAGAACAGATAAGTCAACAGGAGAAACCCTTTCACATAGGCTGCTCATTCAGAGAGGTGTGGTTCAAAGTTCAAGGGTCACTCTAAAAATCAGTTTGAGAGAAAGCCCTCTGATTCCAGTCGTCTTCCTGACCCCAGCAGTAATGCTTCAGCCTGTTGTGTAGGCCTGATGCAGTCTGCAAGAGAATGCTATCAACAACTCCTGAATGCTATCATCAACAGTTCTCTACTGGGATAATCTGAAGAAATGTTTTCAGGATCATTGGTTTAGTTGTTGGCAGGATTGTACATCACATTGTCATCTGTTTACAAGTTGTATTTCAATGCCCTGACTACAGGAAGATGTGTGCTGGACGTCAGGAAATAAACAACGAGCACAACAAAGCTGTTGCCATGCCAACCATTCAGCAGTGAATTTTCACACATTAAAAAAAACATCAGATAATGCAGTGCTCTCATACACCTACACAATAAACAAACAACACTCAGGAAATGATTGCTTGTTGTAAATAAATGTAACCTGAAATGTCAATAAATGAACAACATCTTCATTCTCCCACTCAACTCAATGTTATTCTATGTCCATAACAGAAAGCCGTGTTTTTACTGGAAGACAAAACATTGTGTGTAGGGTTCAGACAAGCACAAAGAACAAAACAATCTGCCATCAGTAGATCGAAAGTCACAGCTAAAAAACCTGGAACCGTCCTCCTTGGACGTCCCATGCTTTTAAGTCTGTCAGTACGCCCATCTAATGAAGCCTGTAATCGTTCGATACCACTCCTACAGTGTGTCCAGTGTGTCTGCGCACATTACGCATTGATGGCATCTGCTACGTCTGTGAAGACCAGGCGGCTGGGCCTTTGCGTGGTGCCCTGGCTTGTGGTCAGCGTCTGGGAGGGAGTGGGAGAGAGAACATTATTGGCAGGGGACAACACCAGTGTGGAGTCGTCATATCTCATTAAAGGGAGGAAGCAATTCGCATGAAGAGAAAGGAAACATTGCAGGTGAAGAAAAAAATGATGAGAGGAAAGAGCAAGGAGAGAAAACAGTGGGGGACAGGGGGAGATAATGTTTTTTCTTTTCTTTTTTTGTTTGTTTTTTTTTTTGTGAAAAGTATGATTTAAGGGCAGTTGCGACAGCTGTGTAGTCACACATTGTCAGCAGTTAAACCTTCTGAAGTTGTAATTTCATACCAAGCAGAGAAGTTGAGAAAGCAAAGCAGCTCGACACATTCCAACTTCACACTGATTTTGGTGAATTAGCACAAAAGGGTTCACAACAATAGAATAAAAATAGGGAGAGAAACAAGGAGGTTTAAAAACACAAACTCTGATAATGCATCACAATTGTTGAGTGAAGTTAAAAGGAAGTTAGAGGTAAAGACAGGGACAAGGTAAAAAAAAGGGAGAGGACTGCTTGTGACTGTTATGTTGTACAGTGTGTGTGTTTGTGTGTGTGTGTGTCTATCTGTCTGTGTGTCTGTGTATATGTGTCTGTGTCTGTGTATATGTGTCTGTGTCTGTGTGTCTGTGTATTGGTGTCTCTGTGTTGGTGTGTGTGTCTGTATATCAGTGTCTGTGTGTTGCTGTGTGTGTGCCTGTGTGTTTGTTTCCTATGGTTTGATGTGCTGACAGAGGCTCAGCTCTATAAATAACGCTGGATGTGTTTGAGAGAGCACCACAGAGGATCAGAGGGATGATGGAGACACAAGGCAGAGACACGACTGGGTCTATACATTACCAAACCATGCTAGCACCAGTCACCAGTCAGGTCTCATAACTCAAAGAAAGAGAACAAAAAGCAACAAACATATCTTTTATAGAATGAAAAAAAAACCCAAAATTATTTGGTCAGTAGCGCCAAAAACAGGTGGTCTTGCATGCCATGCAACGATTAGAAAAAGGTGAAAAATTAAAACATTACAACACTGTAAGAAGTACTGCTTAGAACCAGAAAAATGCAGCGAGCTGCATGGATCTTTTTGTATTTTTTTTTAGCTTGCATTATTTTTCTTGCCATATTTTTCAAGTATCATGAACATATGTTAGCTAAATATGGTAAATAGTGTAAGGCTTTTGTAAGTATTGTAATGTATGGTTCTAAACAGTACTTTTTATAGAGTCCATCATGCAAAATAAATTTCCCCCTGACATTGGCAATAAAAGCAGCCCTATCACACAGACCATGCTGCGTCTGTTTGTGAGGTTCTGACACCGCTGTGAATTTTCCAAACCTTCAATCAACATTTACCAAAAGGACAATTCATCAAAGACCCCAAACTCCACACATGGGCTGTCAGTCTCACACAGATTTCATATTATTAGTTCCACTCAGCCAGTGAGCTTTAAACCTTGCGCTATTAGTCACAGAGATATTTGCAGTGTTTAGCTATGAATAGCTCTCATTATTATATCAAAACCTTCCTGGGCACTCAAATACAAACGCAGTCAGAGAGGAAAGACCACAGATCTACACCCCGTGAGGTTCTGGTGGACTGGACCCTGGACTGGGCCCTGGACGGGCTGAGGCTTAGGCTGCCAGTGGCGGTTCTATAGTGTTTTACGCCCCGGGCGAGACCACCTCTCCGCACCCCCCGGGTGGCTGCCCGGTTCGCCCGTGCCTAAAACCACTACTGGCCCCATCACACAGACCATGCTGCGTCTGTTTGTGAGGTTCTGGTGGACTGGACTCTGGACGGGTCGGGCTGAGGCTGAGGCTGAGGCTGAGGCTGCTCACCTTGGCGTTGGGTCCAGCGGGGCTGCCGTCTCGGCCGTGGTCCAGGAGCTCCTGCTCCAGGTCGTCCTGCTCCTCGCCGGGGTCAAAGTTATACATAGGCATGAGCTGGTGCCGCAGCTTTTCCAGCCTGGAAAAAACACCAGCAGATGCAGATAATAATAATAATAATAATAATAATAATAATAATAATAATAATAACCTTTACTT
The DNA here is from genome assembly GCA_030347295.1 of Setipinna tenuifilis. Lineage (NCBI taxonomy): Eukaryota > Metazoa > Chordata > Actinopteri > Clupeiformes > Engraulidae > Setipinna > Setipinna tenuifilis. Next base: position 5,599,411 of record CM059267.1, on the reverse strand, counting down.
GTATAGCACAGTTCATACATACAAGATGCAGCTCAAATTGCTTTACAGTTTGGCAAGGTTACAAACAAAAAAGCATTTCTTGCAGTCCAATGGCATCGGAGTAATTGAATGCAATAATGGAATGGCGTACTGTTATAACAATGCAATGTCACAGCAACGCAATGCCCTGCTGATGCAGATGCAGAGGTCAAGAGGTCACGAAGAGTTTAATTGCGCCACACGCCAAAAGCCAATGAAATCGATCCTTATTTATGTAGTGCCTTTTGTGCAGGATAACAATGTGGGTGTTACAGCAGCACTGCACTACAATACCACACATTAAAACAAACATACTGTACATATTAGGGCTGTAGGCTAATGACTTAAACATGTGAAATGTGAAACATGTTGGATCTTCTTGTATATAAATGGCACATATGCAGACCAGTGTTTGTTGCCTTAGAATTGAATCTGAATTCATGTTTGTGTGTAAAGATGTGCAGAACTGTTTTTACCTTTTTCGTTTCCTGACGTACAGC
>CM059267.1:5513893-5593893 GCA_030347295.1 Setipinna tenuifilis | reverse complement strand
TGTACAAAAAACATATTTTAAAAAATGCAAGATAAGACGTCCCTCATTAACAAGTGTGGCCATAGCACCACAGCCTTAATGGAGCAATGTTTTTAGTGTAACAATTTCAGGCGTTTTTGTAGTGTAATGGCGAGAAACAGAGAGAGCTTTTTTCCTCAGGCCATCAGCCTCCTCAACAGAAATGCCTGCCAGTTTAAAAGCTACATCATCTGTTATTTTTTGTATTTATTTTTAAATGTATTATTTAATTATTAACATAAAATATTTTTTAATCTACCATTTCTACCGCTACCATCTACCATCTTTAATCTACCATCTACCACTTTTTGCACAGTTATGAGTTAACAGGTTTACATTACACTGAGCACTGTATGTTATAACTGTGTATTTGACGAATAAATCCATATTATATCTGAAATTATGGTAACCTAAAAAGGGCCCTGCAGATATACATAGATACAGCACCCACTGGACAAAACAAAACAAAACATCTTTTGGGGCAGGCAACTGGATTGACCTTCCCATGACTGTTACTGTGAGTAAACCAGGTCTGCACAGACCAGAGCAGAGCACTGCCCCACTCACCCCTGAGAGGCTGTCAGTGCGTTCACATGGACGAGTCGAAACCGATTGGAACTGGTTTGGGATCGTACCGGCTTCATGTGAACGGGGATACGATTGGTTTGATATTGCTTTTCCGAAACCACTTGGGACGCCAGGCTTGGGCTGGTTCCAAACCACTTGGTGCTGCCATGTGTACGGGATCGGATGGGTTTCGGGTATTGCGCATGTATCAACGAAATAAAAAATGCAGAGGTGGGGCCTGAGAAGGTGCTTCTCCCTGGAGGAGACTGTCACTTATGTCACTTATGTCACTACGCCATTTCATTTTTGCGTCCAATTACTCCGATGCTATTGGACTGCAAGAAATGCTGTCTTGTTTGTGACCTTGCCAAACTGTAAAGCACTCTGAGGTGCATCTTGTATGCATGAACTGTGCTATACAAGTAAAGGTTATTAATAAAGAAACCTAACCTAACCTAACCCAACCCAGCCTAGCCTAAGGACTCTTCCCCAGCCACTGCAGCCAACCAGCAAAGAACTGTACACCTTATGTCATGTATGAAAACTGAGATCTTAGCTTCAGAAAGTAAAAAAAAAACCCGCCATGTATTCATTCTGCTTGTGTGCTTAAGACAGGTGACTTCACTAATTAGCTGATGCAGCCTGTCTGATCCAAGGGCGTAACTTTATGCTGACAATTGGGGGGGTCAAGATTTCTATCTAAATGAATTAAATGGCTAAACGACTGCAGATATATAATTATATAAGGGGGGTTATATTGTCAGGGTTTGAAGTTTGGGGGGGTTATGACCCCCGTAACCCCCCTGTAAATTACGCCCCTGATCTGATCTGTGTGCTCAGTAGGAACAGTTGCTTTAGAAAATGGTTGAATCTCATATGTGGCAGCAGGGACCTTTAGCTCTGAGGCTGGGATCTCCACCTCCTCATACACCACCTTTGTGTTGTGTGAAATGATGAATCTGGCTCCCTGTGAATCTGGCTATGTGAGCTGCTACAACAATGTGCAGGTGAGTTGTGCCTGTGAATCTGGCTATGTCCCATAATCCTCCTGATCTGTTCCGATGTCGTTAAAAAACAAAAAGGTTTGCAAGTGGTGTGCAACCAAAGGGAACATGCAGTATTCTACTTAGGCTGTTCAAATATGAGAAGTATGTGGTGTACCTCCAAGATCCACCACCATCACACCTACTCTGTTTCCTGGGGCAAATCGACCTCTTCAAGATGTTCCTGTCTATCTGTTGTTTCCAAACAGCAGCTTGTTGCTCTTTGGAGGGAATTTATGCTTAATATATTTTGAACATTTTGTAAGCAATTCACTTGAAATATAATATAATATAATATAATATAATATAATATAATATAATATAATATAATATAATATATATAATTAGTTGCATAAGTGGTATCAGGAATAATGGTGATAACAATAACATCAGTGGTGTTATAATTAAATGTGTGATTTGTAACAGAAATTTCTTATGACCCTATGAAAGTTACTGTGGAATATGCATGGTGGTTAGAGTAATATTGGCCAATATTACATTCTTGCGCATTACTTCATAAGAGTCACATTACTCCTGATCCTTATGGTTTGTAGATCACAGCATTAATAACACAGGTCTATTTCATGTCACTTCATCTATCTTCACTTCCTGGCGGCTTTCTAATGTTGTCACCGCACGTCACAGCGTTGGTCAGATGTACCGGTTGGTGATGAGTGTGTTTGTGGATAGCTGAGAGACTAATCCCCTTATGTAACTCCAGACTCTGACACTTATTTAGTCGGCAGGAATAAGCCAACGACCACAGAGCTGCCTGGAGTGTGTACTCACAGTCTGCGATTCCCTAATGAGGAACATGTGAATCAACCGGCCAATCAACCGGCCCACACTCATCTGAGCCTCCCTTCTTGGCCAATCAGACGCCGGTGCTGCACAAAGACGTTCACGCAAATATTGTCGGGATGGAAAAAAAAAAGGCAACAATGTTCCACTGCCTCCTCGATCGCATCACAATGTTATTTTAACCTCTAAAAAGTCTGTCATGGTGCTACAGCACTGGTTCCTTCACAACCCTTCTGCTGTCACCAGATAACCCCTGCTGACCCCTTAGATTAGACAGAGAGACATAGAGGTGCTTGCTTACCTTATCTGGAGGGAATAGTCTGTCACAGCTGAGACCTGCAGCTTCAGAATGGAGAGATGAAGGGTGCCCTGTGAGAAAATTAAGAACCTTTCTCCCCCTGGACTGCCTCTCTCTCTCTCTTTCTCTCTCTCTCTCTCTCTCCCTCTGTTTTCCTCTTCACTTCTATTTCTCCTCCTGTCTTCCAGGTCCAAGGGAGAGAAAGGAGGAGGAGGAGGAGGAGGAGGAGGGTCTTTCTACAGCTGAGGGGTTGTAAATATTTTAACAGAAAAAATCCATTCCCAGTAGGACAGCAGTGGCAGCAAGGAGGATGCAGCTCTGGTTGTGATGCCCCGCTCAAGCACTCATTCTATCGGGCAGCGTTGTGCCAAGGTCTCCCCTTCCAGCCCCATTGTTTTCCTGCCGCTTCTCTTCTTGCAGTTGAGAGAGCGCAGGCAGCTTTCAGGGATGCTACACAGAGGGAGAGGCTGAGCTCCCAGAGCCAGAGCCACGGCCACCAGGCCCTCCCCTTTGCCGCTCCGCCATTGGCCGGCTGAGACGTAATCTGACTCTCTGGTTGGCTCCGCGGGCTGTCCGTCTGCCTCTTACCAGGGATGTCAGCAGGATTTTATGGCTCTGTGCACACCAGATGCCATGACTGCATCCGGGTAGGCAGCTAATGGAATATTAACCCTTTCCTGTCACAGCTCACATGACCATGTGTACTAAGGCCAGTGCTATAGATACATCCTGACAGTTATTATTTTTGTCACATACAACCAAAAAAATGTTACATCTGTTTAAATTATTTAAATAAGGTAAATTATTTAAATAAGGTAAAAAAAAGAACACATTCAGTTCACATGGCTGTATCCAGAAGTTGTTGTGCACTAGTGTTATTAGCTATTAGTGTTAAAATATGGCCTCTCTTTATACTCTCTTTCACACATTTTTGTGCTATGCAACAATAAGCCCCTTAAGCCCTGTTTTCCATTCTTTTTGTCAGGGTATTTAAAATCCTGCTCCAAGCTTACGGCCCTTGTTTTTATTAAATCAGTGGGGTGTCAACTGAATTAAGGTCGGAAGACTGAGGTGGCTGTTTCAGAATAAAGTCACCACTTCTAAGAAACGTATTCTGTACTCCTGGGTTTGGGGTGTCATTCAATCCTTGCAGTCAGATAAACAAGTATAGCAGAACCCACACTGATCCTAATCAAGTTACTGAGCATACTTTTATTATGACCTTAACTCTCTCTCTCTCTCTCTCTCTCTCTCTCTCTCTCTCTTTCTCTCTCTCTCTCTCTCTCTCTCTCACACACACACACACACACACACACAGCTAATTTTTTGCTGACCAAGTAGTTAAATGGCCAACATATTTTACTGGCAAAGAAGCATGCCACAACAATGTCTGCCTTACAAAACTGTTCTTAGTATTCTGTTGTCTTACAAAAGACATGTAATAATGCCACACAATGAGGCTAAAGATAAAATACAATTTATTCAAAAAGTTAACTTTTTTGGACATATTTGGTAGCCTATATTCCATTGTAAAAGTAACCATTTTCTAACGTTAATTTTCCTGTTTAGTCTTGTTTTTATGTAACGATTTCCAAAAATTGTCCTTCGATCCACGTTGCTCCATTCACACCCGAGACACTTAGCTCATCTTGAAAGAGTCACCGGTCATCATGGCCACAAACTCTAAGAACATAAACAACAATTTATGGTTAACAGAAGGTATACTGAACAAGTATATACATGTATGAATACAGAGTAATTGTTCCATTTGCAACAAGCTAACTGTTTTTCAACTATATAAAGCAATAAGCCCAGGCGCACTGCAAAGAATTTTTAAGTTGCCTTATAATAATAATATTGCATTACTAGTGCTCTCAAAGGGCTCCCTATCAACCCTGGGCCCTTAGAATTCTACCTTTCAGCCCCACCTAGTATAGAAATCCACTAGTTATCGCTAGTACCCTAACATTAGCAAATGACATATCTATCATGGGTACAGTCAAGCTACGCCCCATTGAAGCTCATTAGCTATTCTCCCAAATCTGGTCAGACCAATCTTGCCGTCATTGACGTCACGTCTATCCTTGTAGGGAGTCGCTGGGTGGGCTTAACACGATGACGACAGGGCTGCGATGGTGCACTGGTGTAGTGCTATGATAAACAACTATGTCGCTCTGATTGGTCATAGCACTATCCTATTGCGTGCAGGGGCAGTTTTAAAAGACAACCATTGATGCTGCCTCTTGGACTGGGCCTGACCTATGCATTGCGGCCAGACCACAAAGTTTGATATGGGCTGCCTTGTCAGGCTAAGCCCCATCCCCAGTGCTGGCCCTGAATAAACCTACACCAACTACTCTAAATAGAATGTGTGTTTAGTGTCAGTATACTGCCCTACGAAGGCAAAGTACATGTAATTACGTAAACATAGAAACTGAGAACAATGCCTTTAAAGTTGTCATACTGCCCAGTCAAACATGTTGTAGGTATAATAATAATGGTGATGCTTTTATCTACTTTGTTAATATGAAGAAGCAAGAGATTTAGTCACAAGACAAAGAAGGTGTTGTGAAGTCAATTTCTAGTCTAATCTCAATTTGACCAAATATGTAGTTACTGCCTTTTAGCTTTGTAGGGAAGTATAAATGCTACCTTCATAGTCAATAGTTTTATTTCATTTGTACATGTATCCTGAAACAAAATGGCATAATTACTAAAGGAAAGGTGGTCCTAGTTTTTGTCTTGTTTGTCTAGTTGTTTTTCGGGAACCAAAATATGGTTACCCTGCCATCCCCTAGTGCTAGCCCTGAATAAACTTATAGCAATTAATGTTAATGAAACGTGTCTGTTTAGCCTCAGTGTAAATACTGTTACCTTCATAGTCAATAGTTCCATCGCCATCTTTGTCGGCCTCCTTCATCATCTGCTCTGCCTCCAGCTCATTCAGGGGTTCTCCTGCGTTCATCAGCACATATCTAGAACAGCATAGGGGAGTCCCTATGAGATTCACACAGCTCCCATAGGACTCTGGCATCACATGCATGTGATCTGATCTGGCAAAATAATTCTGAATTTCTATATTTAAATTACAGTTAAGTTAATTTAATCAAGATTCATAAAATTACTATACTTTAAATAATAATAACTGTTTAAGTTGGCTATTTGACTTTCTCTTGCATTATCTGTTTTCAACTGAAACAACGATGGTTGGATGCCATAATTTAAATGGTTTAAGATCATTTTAAAGTGCATTGTCTTGCCAATTTTGGGTCACTGTAATTTATTTTGCAAGATCTTGTCACATATCTAATTAGACTCATAAAAATGGCTGGTCACTGATTATTTTATTTTCCTACAGCTGTGCAAACATTCTTTGGTCTGTTTGCTTTATGATTTTCTATTATATGTGCTCTGTACTGTCTTATGTACACAACAGCTGGGAGTATAATATAAGCAACAGTTCTCAATATTTATCTCTAATATTTATTTAATTACTGATATCCTTTTTTTAGTTTTCATTTCCAAACATTAGCTACATGAAAGTAAACATAGATGAAGCTAGGAATAAGTATAGCACAGATAAGCAACATTAACACGTAACATAAAACGTAGATAAAATGAATATACTTCAGTGTGTTCCAGTCGATGTAGCCCTTGGCTTCTTTATCGAACACTTTGAAGGCAGCTCGGAGTTCTGCATCCTGGTTCTTTGTTCTCTCGTGATACAAGGCCATCAATCCCAGAAAGCTGTCACAGTTGAACGTTCCTTTGCCTGCAATTACAGGTATGCAACACCAGAGGTCAGTAAAGACCCTGCCATTGCTGTAAGATAAGTGCCAAATTCGCCCAGTGCAGACTCTTAGTGGATTATGCAATACTCTCTTCTCCCCCGGTTGTATATTGTGCTTTAATCTTTTAAGTACATATGTAATATGATAATGGACATATATATAAGAATGTAACTGTGTTGAGTAGTCTGTTTTCATTTTAATCTGACTAGGAAATGTAGCTTGTGTTACTAACGCACCCAAGTCTCACTAGTACAAGAACAAAAACCATTAATTATGGAGTTTATCCCTCTAAATATTTTTAGAATGCCTGTTATGTTCCTCTGAGGCAACTGGAAAAAAAACAGACATTTTTGTCCACTTTGCTTTTGTGCTTGCAGTCTTCCTGTCAGACATGTTCTTCTAGGCAGCAGGAGTGTTGTGTAACATTTGTCTGGGTGCTGCTCTCTTCCTTACTGGCAGCTCACGGCAGGCTGTTTCCTCAATCTCAGAAACCCCTCGTCCAGTGGTGTAGGGGCAAAATAAGAGGGGGTTGAATTATGAATTCGGTAAACACTGTGAGGTGGATCCTCTGGGCGTCATCAGATGTTTTCAGAAGACATTAAAAACATGTTTAAAGTATACCAAATGGTACATAGTGCATATATAATAAATGAAGATGATATAGTGTGATTTTTAATGTTAGAAGTTGTATTTCATGCTTTCACTGTATTGTAAAGATAATAAACTCCATAGATAGGTGGATAAACTGCATTTCTGAAATTTGAGAAGTGGGTAAACTTTGTTTACTTGTCTTTATCCTCCACTACCGCCCTGCCCTCCAAGTTTCCCTTTCTAGAAGTTTCTCCTGACACATTCATCATCAATGCATGAAGCATTCACAGTGCTGATTTGTTTTTTCAACTCCATGACCCAAAAGTGACCCCTATCATTAATGGGTTTGTTGGTATGCCTGCCTTAGAAGCAGCCTATTAAGGAACTGAAAGACGAGTTTCACATGTGCCAGCATTTCAATAGGTTCTAGAATGAACGTTGCCACCCAGTTCCACTTTCACAAAGGGAAGCACAGTGTTATTTAGTAACACACAAGCTTTGATCTGATCGATTGACAAAAAAAGAATATATTTTTCTAACAACATTCGTGAACTCGAAGATCTGTGTACCACTTCACCCCTGCTTCCAATCGGTTGGCATTCCTGCATGGAGGAGCCGCTGGCTTCTTCGTTACAGTGTGGACCAAAAAAAAAAAATCGTCAGAGTCCAGCTTACCGTCTTTGTCCACATCTTTGGCCATCTGGGCGAGCTCTCTCTTGGTGGGGTTGATGCCCATTAGGCTCATGAGCCTCTCCAGCTCCTGAGTCTTCACGCCTCCATTGCCCTCCTCATCAAACATCTCAAACACGCCCTTGTACTCTGTGATCTGCTCTGGTGTAAGTTTGCTTGCCTATTCGGTTGGTGAAAAAAATGAGTTCACACATAACAAGAGTTAACACGTTTGATTCAATCAATCACATTTTTGTCATAAATATTGGTCCAATATGGCAAATGGATTTGGAATAGAAAGAATAATAACTATAAGAGCAAAGAAAAAAACAACAGGTAAAGCTTTTTACTTTAATTTCTAGCTATACGGCTTCAGGAAAATGCATGTGACCCATTGGCCATTATTATTTCAAATGAAATGATATTTTATTTACACATGAACCATCTTCAAAACCCTACTATTGGTCTATGTGTTACATGCAATATTAAATCATTAATGTGTTTAAACTTACCATTTTGAATTGCGAGGAGCCCTCCACTGAGGTTACCGGCACAGCTGATGCTCGTGACTGAAGTGGCCCACCAAACCTGTCTTAAGATTTGTTGGGAGGCTATGTAAAGAGATCCCATAGGAGTTAGGCCTGTCTGGCCCTTTTAAGGCATACAGCTGCAGCATCCCCCTATATATTCCTGCCGTTGGGAGGAGAGACACATAACTAGATGACAAGACAGTTTTTACAAGTGTATTTATGTGTTACAGGTTTGCTAAGACCTGTACTCAGCATAATCTGCTCTTGAAATCATGTGACTTTATCCTTCAGCAGCATTTATTAAAGCAGTGTGATAAAAAAAAAAAAAACAGTTTGGGACAAGCGTGTGGAAGTGAAACTGCACAGCAGAACAAAAAAAGAAAATATATTTGTGAATGTAATGCACTAGCAACAGCAGCACTCTGACTTTAAGGAACAACACGGAGCAACTCTGGGATTTGGGGACCTGCAGGCTCTTGGCTGCTGGCTGAGCCGTGTGCAGCAGGTGCTACTAACTCCCGAGTGAGAGGCTTCCTCACACAACACCAAATAAGGACACGCCCAAGACTGTGTTATTTCGACCATCGCATTAAGATCCCCATCAGGGATGCTGGAAAGATGACACCACTGTGGATGTGGACTCGTCAAACCAAAGCCTTGTCTTACTGGGTCGTCTCGACAACCACTGCATGTTGTGATTTTGTTTTAAAAGCTTGTGCTTTTTGTTTTCGATAGACATATTGCTCTGTAGTCTGTACAATGACATTCTTATTTTTACTAGTCATAATGGTAATTTTGTACGTGCTAAACTAGATGTACTAAATTAGATTAACGTGCTTTGATAGTGCAACATATGTAGTCTTTCCCATATTACATCTCCATTTAGCCTCCGAAATGTATGGTCATTGGTCAACTTGTCCACTCTTTTTTGACTGGTCTTTATAGCAGTAGTGTTCTCCTACAACATAAAAAATTGGGTCTCCCTGTGTTTTCACTATGTGAAGAATCTCTTGTCTATTTATTTAATATTAAAAAATACACCCCATAGTGTACTATGACTACTCATTGCAATAGAAGAAAAAAATGGTAGTAATTGCAATTAAGTGATTTTCGTTGGAAAAATAACTGTGAGTTACTCCTTACGGCCTGTGCTGTGTTATAACTTTGCATACCCTTTACACAAAACACAAAAGCTACACAACATAGTACAGAAACATGTAATAACATGTAACAGCATATAAGGTCTCATTAATGGTAGATCATGAGTCTAACAGGCTAAAACAGCTCATGATGCACACCAAGATTCTTGCGACCATTTACTTGTTTACAGTTAAGCGGCCATTTTTGTCATCCGTTTTATTCACTCCCTTCACTGTGTGCCACATGTGATGTAAAGGTAAAGTGAAAGGATCTATTTCTCAGCTCTTTGAAAGACCATTTTTTATTATTTTGCAAACATTCATATACACTAATAGTATACATCTCTGTGATTTGTCTCTGTGAAATGCACATTCATCCCAAACTGAACACATTGCCTCCATCCCATTTTATCCATCAAACTACATCTTTCACTATTTTTCAGTGTTTGTGAAGCAGTAGTTTGATAACCGGCCACCATATTGTCATCCAAACTGCTACCAACGTTTTTTCAGAGCTGCACACAGGTCAAAGTGAGACATAAACCAGGGGGCACTGTAGAAAGGGCGAAGTTAAGTAAACTATGATGTTTATTAACAGGAGCTAATTCACCAATTCAGTGATAGATGTTACAATATTGCATGTAACCAGTGCATTGCAACATGCATTTGCTTTAAATCCAACTGGGTCACAAGAAACTGTACATGCATCACCTTGAGACACCCATTAAGGAAGCATGTGCCCTAAATGCAGTGTTTGTGACACTCCGATTGGTCAGACCCACTACAAGAGAGCACCCTCAGGCCCCATCACATTCTCTTCTTGAGTCTTTCAAACAAAAAAAATGCATCTCCAAAGAGCCTTCGGATGGAGAATCATAATGGATTAAGTGCATCTTCTGTGGTTGCTTTCACTGAGTGCATTGAGACCTACTTTTGTGTGGTGGCCTGGACACAGCGCTGGGGGCTGGGGGCCGGACTGCTTCCACCTCTTACCACACACGGAGCCACTTATAGTAACATGTGCACACACATCCACATGATCTGACTATGGAAATATCAAACACAGCATGGCATGAACAGGTTTTTTGTTTTCCTAAATCTGAATGTTAATCACATGTGCACATCCCCATCTAAAACTATTGTTATGCATTTAAGTGTAACTCTGGCATAAATGCAATGTAGGGTGTTTTTGTGAATGGACAGGTCAGACTTATGTCTGGAAGGAAAGATACTTTTATAGCTGTTTTTTTTTGTGTGTGATCACATATATATTGGCTTATACATTTTACATCACAAAGGGGCAGTGGTGGCCTGGCGGTTAAGCTAACAGACCTATGATCAGATGGTTGCAAGTTTGAATCCACTAGGTAAGGTAACTAACTGACAGGAGTGCCACTGAGGTACCCTGAGCATGGTACTATCCCCATACACTGCTCCCCAGGTGCCGTTGTCATGGCTGTCCCCTGCTCACGGTGTAATGGGTAAAATGCAGAGGTTACATTTTGTTGTGTGCATGGGGTGCTGCGTAATCACAATGACAAATGGGAATCACTATTACTATTCCATCACAAACATGACACAGAAGACGATGTTTTATAAGTGTGGCACAAAACAACATGCCAGAGCTGAGATGCCAGGCCTTGATAGCACATGCTGCTTTTCGACTGCACCGCAACAGCTCTACTCTTAGACTACATTTGCAAATGCAGACTGTTGCCTGCCAACACCGAATGCAAAGTGATACTACCTTTTCCGTGTAGCTCACAGCACTGTACATATGCTCTCCAGATAACAAATATTTTCCTCATACTCTCAGAGGCAGAAGTTACAATATATGCCTCAGGCTGTAATCATACTCTGTCAGAACATTTTCACTGGATATGTGAACTGGCTCTTTACCTCACTGGTCAATTCAAACATTAGTCTCTGATTTGACTGCAAAACAAGTGAAATGATCTCCCAATGTTTCTATCTCAAGCCCATTGAAAAGACACTTACCATTACATTATCACCAATGTTCTATCTGCCTTTTAAGAGGTTCTGAGATTTTCATTTCAATAAAATGATTTTGGGGGAGCTTAAGAAAACCCTGTGCAGATATGTTAAACTTCCTGCCTTAAACTTTTTCAAAGCCAGGTGGAGCTAACATTTTGCTGCATATATTTTAGTGTTCCCCTAATGAAAAAGGTCCTATAGGAATCATATAAGCTCTCTACACCAAAGGTTCTAGAGTGCTCTAGATTCTTTGCTCTACAGTGTGTATAATAGATAATACCTCTATGGTGGTCTATAGTAGTGCTACCATCCCTGTATAATACTTTACTATTTTTTCCTCCCTACAGTGTTCCTCTAGTACAATCTTACATTGCTGTATAGTAAATGTCCCAAAATACTATCTGTAGCAGCCTATTTCTATAATATTTCTATAATAAAATGTCCCAAAGTACCCTACGATTCTTATAGCACTGTATAACACTTTTTCCTAAGGGTCCTATGAGGCCACTGTGAGTTTGTCCACTGAGCCACCCGAGTTAGGCCTGGTTATTCCCTGTGCAGAGGCTCTCCAGCATGGCCAAAGTGCCATTTGAGGGATGGACACAAGAGAATCTATGGGGGCATGCGAAACGCAAGGACATGCATCCCAAGAAGAGGGTCAATGACTGAGGCTGACCTGCTTACTAATGAGCCTGAAGCCTGGGTGAGGGAGTTTGAGGGCATGGCTACTATTCAAGACACTCATTTTGAGTTGGCTGGATGACTGGCTGCTGCCCTCCTTTGCCACAAGCAGACAGCAAATTTTCTACACTGAGAAAATGTATTTGTATTCTAAAATTATTGTATATTCCTAAAACTAGAGTGAGAAAGTAAAGAGTACTCAAAAGGCCCACATAACGAGTGGAATATGTGACAGTGCAGGCCTGGTCGACCTAATTATTCTCATTTTCACTTTCAAGATGATTTTGTGTTTTACTCAAATAAAATATGATACAGGTTAACATACTGTAGCAACTGTATTGGGCTATGTACCACCATTAATTGATGAAGAAGGACAAAAAAGAGGAAGACCTGGGCTAGATGCGTGGCCCAAAATGCACTGGGGTTGGCCTGAGATTGCACTTTGGAGGGTGGTTGTTACAATATGCTCACTTGTGACTTACAATAAACGGGCCATGACTAAGCAAGCAGTTTTTGTAAAGCCTTACAACATAAAACAAAAGCAAAATCAGACATTTTGTTTTCTATAGGTGCAAGGCTATTCAGTAATTTGTGCATAAATAGGTAAATAGCGCGCCATGCCTATGTCAGAGTTTACTCTGAATTAGTTAGCCTAATAGTTTTACAATAATAAAAGTAAAAAGGACAGCCGACCTAGAAACAATCAAAAGGAAAGGAAAAAAAACAAGTTTTGATCCCTGTGGCCTAAGCTGACCGACATGCTAATTAGTTTCAGTTACATCATTTTTTCAAGGGGTTAATGTAATGGAAATGTCGAGATATAGGTGATATATTTCATTTACTGTCTACAGTATAATTCCCGAGAAGGTTATTCTGCCATTTAATTTTATCCAAGAACCCCTGTCGGCGTTCAGAATTCGGGTGGTCGCTCCTACTGAGCGTGACAACGTTACTGCAGCGTGGGGTTTCCCAAGGCAGGCTGCAGGGTTACCGCGCCCATCTCTTCGCTTTCTGATGGCCGGGTGAGGACAGAATTGTCAGAAAACTGTTCCTTCAAGGAAGCCCACGGGAAGGGACGCCAAACGGACACATTACTGGGTGAAACTGATGTATGGACATAAATGATCGTTCCCCCCTGCGATTAAAACGGAGATTTCCGTGTTGTCGCCCTTTGAGACAGTGATTTTCCACAGTTGACACAGGTTCTTGAAATACTGGGCTCGTTCGGGAAGTGCCGCTCCTCCGAAGCTAGTTAGCAGGCTAGCTAGTCTTGTTTGTTCGTTGATCTGTGGATTTCGGCGCAACATCATTGTTTTTCCGGTCAATGCGATTTAAACAAAGGCCAACAACGACTGAGTACAGGTAAGATGTGATAAGATTTGGTTAATCTTTGGATATAAGATACAAAATCACTGTTCTGTATTGGCAGTAGTTCTCTCTGTTTTTTGGGGGGTGGGGTAACGTTAGAATTTCAGATGGCTAGCTATCACAGGAAGACACCAAGATAGCTAGCTAGGATAAATGGTTGAACTAAGGCTGTAAAGGCAACTTGGCTGCACTGTTAGCCTCATCTCGCAGTTGAGGTTAATTAGGTTAACCTCAAAGAGTGTGATGCTTCTGAATTGACTGGCCGTGGCTGATATTTTTTTATTTTACTCAAAGAAACTAGGAATAAAACCGTGTTGTATAACGTTATGTTAATATTAGCTGGCCAGGTAACCGAGAGGCAAATTAGCTGGTTTGCAAATGACAAGCCTCAGAGGGAATTGAATAACACTATGTTTCGCCTGTAGACATTTTAAATAAAAAAAAATAATAATTTAAATTGTTTAATAACCTCCTATGTTAAGGTTAACGTTAACTAAATCTGGTGGATTGGCTTCTGTAATCCAGACAGTTTTGTAGGTTGTTTGCTAGCAGCCCGACTAACGTTGGTATTAATCAGGTTAAGCACAGTTGTAGTACAGCAGTCATTGGTGTGGCTAACTTGGCTTTTTTGCTGGCTATAACACCAATTTTCGAGTTTTTGAGCAAGTCATGTTAGGTCCGCTTGTATAAATTGTAGATGTGAAGTGGATTTTTCGGACTACTACCTAGGAAAGGAAACGGACAAGTTGTTTCAGTGTATCGACGATAGGGAGCTGACTGGCCCTCCTAACAGGTTTGTTACAACTCTGTGATTGCTAGCATTTTTAACCATAACTTGTTTACTTCACAAGGTAGTTAATCGGCAACGTTATCCTAGGGGATACATTAGTAAATGCATGTCGAAATTAAGCATATTGCGCCAACTTGCCTTCCGTGAATACAATTGGCAATGATCGTCAACTAGATACTAGCTCTGCTGGCTACTATACTACAGTTTCACCATGATGAAACTATTTCTCCCCATGAGAGCCACTAAATCATATCGTTATTCACATGGTTAACGTTGATGAGAAACAAGTTTGCAAGCAAGTTATCGGATGGGTGCAGAATATTTATTAGTTGGCGGAAACTCTGAAGCTTATATTCTCCGTGAAATGTTGCTCCACATTACTAACAAGTTTTAAGGACGTAAACGTTAACCATAGCTAGTTACCTAACCACTTATAACCGCAAGGCGGCTATATAATTCATCTAAGTAGTGTAAAGGCTATATTGTTCCGAATCAAGCTCGCAGTGTGCCTTTCACGGGGTGGAGATATGGCAGGTTCATTTATCTGGCTTGCCTTCACTCAACTGATTATATTTCCTGTCTTGAGAGTACCGGAGGGAGTATGATTAATTCACCTTGGCTTGGAAATCAAACCTGTAAACAGCTCTCGCTAGTTCACCGAGTTAGCTGTAATAGGCCATAAATCAGTCTTAACACTAACCCGTGCGTATAGGTGATGAGCTCCCAGCTTAATAGGTTTAATCCTCCAACGAATTAAATAGAGCCGACGTCTTTAATAACTCGATAACAAGATAATGTTAATTAGCTTACTACAGATGTAAACGCCGTGTTACTGCTGTGCCTTTTCTGAGGGTAGGCCATGTTCTACAGACTTGCTTGTATTGAGCATTAGCAGGTTTGTCAGTGTATATCAATGTTGCTTGCTAGCTAGGTAGCTAGCTAGCGCAGTTCTTTGCCATAGGTCCCTGCCCCAGAGCCAACCACAATGATGCTATAACGCTGTTTGCTCGACAATAGATGACCATCAAGTTGTGTAAAGAAAATAAGCTATTGACTGTTCATGCATAAATCCGTTTTCAGTTGTATTTTCAACCATTACCCTGTGGTAGTTAAACCTAGATTAGAAGTATTTTTGGTTAGCTTAGCTAGCCAGCTACCGAAATGATCGGGCCACTTTAAAGGACGAGAAGCTGCTAGCTACTTAGCTTAGCCCACAATTGAGGTCACTTGAATGAGTGGGGAAAATGTACCCCCTTGGTTCGGACAGGGGGGTTTACGTAGTGCATCGAAATATTTACCTTTAATCATATTCCGATTTAGTCGTTATACGACCAATGTACAAATTATCTTTGTGGAAAGACCGAGAACTTTTTGGTATCAATGAGTTATGCAGTATTGGGCCTAAATAGCGGTAGCTACAAAACAAGATGGCGTTGTCATCCTCGCTGGTTTCACTCTGCAAGACATCGATCGAAGCCTTCATATAGGCCTTGATAATTTGGTATGGTGGCAATTCGTTAAAATATCAAGTCTTTTCTAATGTAAATACATATTTACAGGATGGAAACACGACCAATCTTCTGTGTACAATTTATTGCATCAGTAGATGGAGATGTATTATTCTGCGCGTTCGTACATTTTGTATGGCTATGGACGAGAAGGCTTGGCGATATGTCTGCATGTATGGTTCACGTTCAGAACAAATGTCACAGCAGTTTACTTGGCCTGTGGCGAGATTGTGCTTTTTGGTAAAAAAAAATGTGGGTGTGTTTAGCTTTTAACAAAACCTAATGGGTATGGCCAACCGCAACCGCTTGAAATGAGTACTGAATTGGTCGTCTGCAGTGCAAGTTTCATCGGTTCATGTCGGTCGGATGTAACAGAGGTGGTTGTCGAAAGAGGTTACTTTCGAGTTTAGGATCGTAAACACGACTGCAATTATGTCACGCATTTGAGTTCCTGGGCAGGAATTAGGAACGAACAAGGAAGCAGGGTTAAAAACGACGAGTCAGACCTCCACTAAATGTTTTTTCCTCATTAAAGTAAAAAAAATGTACAAAGCAGTCTGAGCGTCAAACAGATGATGATCTTGCCAGTGAAACCCCAGATACAAGATAACATGCAGTGAACCAGACTTGAACATATTGCCTTCTTTTTAATTGAACTCATCAGCTGCAAACAAATGTGCTTTGAATTTAAATTTCGTTACTTAATAGGACTTTGTTAAAGCATAGCCATACACAGATATTTAGTGCACAGCAACATGGTATTAAGTCATCAAATTCTTATCAACTGTAAATACTATGCCTTGCCATTTTTGGAAGGGACACGCCCCTGCCGAGGAAAAAAAAAGAATGTTTTGCTAGTAGTAGTTACAGCTGTGTTTGATCATTTACATTTTAGGATAACAGGCGTGGGCTGCGCAAGGTCTCAAATAATGCCATGATTAGGTATTTAATGCCTCTTCATAATTAAGGTTTGAGCATGTGGAATGGATTAAATCAGGGGTGATGGAAAAAGATTATGTGGTAGTGGTTAAATCAGAACATGTTGCTGCAGGCTTTCCTGACCCAGGGGTTGGCTTTGGCCAGCTGTTTTTCTGTTGAACGTCCTGAATGGGATTAAAGATTTACTGTCCGTGGATTTTCGCTTTTAGGATTATTGCTGCTGTTGGTGATATTGCTGGTTATGGTATTTTTTTTTTCTATGATCCCGCATTAGTCGTGCTGAATTTCCTGAAAGGCAGTCATAAAATAGGACGCATCAGCATCGCAAAAACACAATAGACATGCAGTCACCCGCAGCGGTCTCGTTCTAAATACTGTAGATGCTCACTAATTCAGACTGGATGTGATGAATTATACCTTTAGCATCCTTCCTAACCTATGCACACATCCTGTTAAAACAAGATTAGCCAATAGTTCAGATGCTCAACTGATAAAATTCCATACCTGAACTTGGTGAGATACTATGTCGAGATGTATGTCGGCCCACTTTGTCAAAGTAAAATCTTTCTTATGCAAGACATCATGTTTGAATTATACATTACAATGATGGAGCTGACCGATGTCATTTTGACATTTAAAGATGTAATAATTTGGTAATTACATTGTTTTTCACACTTGTTTTTTGCTGCATGTTAGCCCAGCAAATGGTCGCTTTAAACAATATATTACACTGTAATAATATTTTTATTAGATGACCTCACTGCAACCATATTCTGTTTAGTTTGCCCCATGTCATTATTTCAACTGTTCTAACCAACATTTGTTACAATAAAAGCACTTTCACATATGCAGTGCTAAGTGTTGAACCTTGCAAGACTTTGAAACAAAAGGTAGGGGGCTTAGGGGCGTGTGAGTGACCCTGTTTGACACAGGGAGTAATATTTTCTGTGTTTCATGGCCCATTATAGTTTAGTATTCCAACCCAAAGCCACTCTTTGCATGTGTTACAGGCCTGGTCTGTAGCTGCTCTCACACACCCACACACACACACATGCACTGACATCCTGAGAACCTGACTTCGAGGGGGCTGTTTGTGTGACTACAAATGTCTAAAAAAAAAAAAAAAACTTCATCCTGGGCGTAGCCCTTCCAGTCCCTAGCATAAAGTCCCAGAAAGTGTACGAATAAACCCCTGGCCACATGTGTGCACACGACAACAAAAAGTCAGAAGAATTCAGAGCAGGTGGGTTTCCAAACAAACACGTGACTGGTGTAAAACTGAAACACTCCACCCAGGCAACACCCTTTACCAGACTCTCCAGAGTGTTTGGTGTTGCGTGTGAACATGTCAACCACATAAAAATGTCCCAAACTAAATTGTACTCCCTTTTTTTTTTTTTACTGGAGTTCATGCCTCTGGAAAGCTTAAGACGGGAGAGGGTAATTGTGTGGAGAATTTAAATCGTGTAGTTTGGCATGTTGATGCCACTCCCTATTTTACTCTACTTTAAATCATATATATGTGAAGGTATAGTTTAGTTTCAACTTAAATAGTCTACAAAGCACACGGCCACACCTAGCCAAGAAGAATCTCAAGAATTTGAATACCATGCAATCATTTAGGTTGTAAGAGTTGCTACTAGTAGTCATGTGTTTTGTGGCTAGCTTTAAATGAAATTTTCCTGAGCAAATCAATTTCAAGCTGACTTATTTATTGGCATAACGATAAGCAAGTGTAGAGTATCAGCCTCTCTTAAAAAAAAATTCCAGTGACTTAACAGAAGTATTCATTGATTTTCGTTCACAAGTTGGTACAACCAGTCAACAATAAAGGTTGCAATCGTCAGGTAATGTTATGCTAGTTCTTTAGCTTTTGATTGTAACCTCCTGTGAGGTGACTGATGTACATACTGGCTCGCTTCGCATCAAAATGAGTAACCTGTAAATGGCAGGAATGTTCACATATTAAACGTATTTTATGGAAGGAAGTGAGAATCATTTCCTTACGATGGAGACAGATCAGACTTCGTTGTACTGTGCAGTGGCTGACTGGGAGAGGAATTTGTGCTATGCAACCTTTGGTGGACAGACCAGACCAGGCTATGCAATGACTAAACTTTGGGGTAGAGGTCGACCAATATGGGTTTTTCCATGACTATGTTTAAATGTCAGGGTCAACTGATTGCTGATACTGTTTGCTGCAGATTTTTTTTGGCGATATTTTTCTGGCCAATAATTTGAAAATTTCCCTCGTATTTGCATTTGAAAATGGCACAGTGGTTGCAAAAAAACAGTGAAGTCACCAACATCATTTATTGACCACAAAACCTGAGGCCGCACTATACAGTCTTGTTGGAAACAAAACCATTTTTTAAATATATGAAAACGCAGTGCAAGTTTGTTGGAAAATATGTGTAAGCTTAAATATAATATATTAAGTTCCCCACCATTTAATCCTTTGTCTTTCCTTTCACTAGGTAATGCAAGACTTAGTTTATCGGTAAAAAGTAAATGTAAATGCCTAGGACTTTGGAAGATCAGAATGTTAGCAATTTCTCCTAGCAGAGTTCTGGAATGATCCAAAAAGTGTTGGATTGTTCACACACAGCAACACCACTGAATTAATAACACTGGGCTGCCCACGGACGTGCCTGAATTAATTTAAATCGGCGCTGTGAAACACGAATATCGGAAATACCAATGGGTTAAAAAGTACTAAATATCGACTGATGAAATTGACTAACTCAAGAACGGTCGACTTCTACTCTGGTGTCTCTAGGAAATAGCAGGCTTTAAGCCATTTTTCGGAATATAATGCATTGGCTTTGATATTAACTTTTTCAAGCCTTTATTATCTGATGGGCTTGGAACATTAATTTGTATCACTTGGGTGCCTAGTTTAAGTTCAAAAGAACCGTCATCGTGAGGTTTACCTTTCTGCTGTCCTTTGAAGATTCTTCCGAACCTCACATGGGAAAAAAGCCAATACTGGGAATGTAGGCCACAGTGGTGAATGTTTTTGTCACGAGTGAAACCTCGTACATTTTTTGACTTGTCCCCTCATTCATTGTATATTTATTAATTAAATTACAAGGCAGCTTATACGCATAACATGCATAATAATCATGGTATTGTATAGAAGAATAGAACGCCTTTTATTGTCACTACACCCATGTAGAATGAGATTAAAAGCAGCTCCCTCTCCAGTGCAGACACGCATGTAGAATATTGTATCTGGTGTACTTGCCAGAGTAAGGTGTAATCAAAGTTGTAGAGGAATTCCACATATTTAAAAAACTGCCTTGGACATTACCAGTGTAAACCTTCTGACCGCAGGCTAAGGTATATTGAGTAGGTAAACAACCAATATTTAAAAATGGGAACAGTACCAATAAGACATTGTAAAACAGTTGAACTGTAAAACACGGCACTTGAGTGTGAATATATATATTATATTTCTGCATGGTGTGTCATCCTGCTTCATGGGAACAGCCGATATGCTTGCTCCTCCCAGTCATTCGCTTGACCATACAATATAAAAATGAATGTGAAGCTCCAAGAACTAGTTGTTCGTAGAAACATGCTTCCAGAAGAGCCGTGCTGTTGCACGGTGAGGCTTTTTCCTCTTAATTAAAAGTACTATCAGCACATCACCTTCCCTACCGTATTTCCCCACAAGCATCAGATCAGCGTAACGCAATTGTAGTTGGAATAGCTTTCACAGGAGTGAGGTGTAACAATGACCAAAAGTGACACTTGGTGGGGGTCTGTGAACGAAGCACGTCACTGACGCTTTCCTGGCATGACCCCAAAGAGAACCAATGCACCCCTCTCCCAACTCCTCCTAACAACTCCTCCCATTGCCATGCTGTCAGCTAGCTTCCATGTCAGGTGCCTGTGTAGACGGTGTGTGTGTGTGTGTGTGTGTGTGTGTGTGTGGTGGGGGGGCACGTTGCATGTTCAGTGCAATGGACCTTTCTCCAGAGCCCCTTCCTTGACAAAGCACTATTACTTCGCTTCAGCTCCTAGCTCTCACAGCCCCCCCCCCCCCCCCCCCATCCTCTCCTGAGGGTGCCTGTTGCATCAGCTGTAGTCGGAAGCTTCCAGAAGCAGGAAATGACTCGCTCTGTATCTTCTCAGGATCTCCGCTCTGCTAAAAGCAGGATTTTCAGTGTTGTGGTCCATTAGGACTAAAGCCTACTGTGTGGTTGTGCGAATAGGAAAGTGGTCAGTAAATGTTTGTGGTAATGCAAGTCAACGAAAATCGAAACAAGAAAAGCCATCAATAAATTCTAGGTGTGTGTGTGTGTTCAACTGTTTGCCTAATTGACTTGATACTTTGCAGGTGTCTTGCTCTGGGCACCTTAGTGCAGTGTGTCAAGTCTGACATCTAGTTAAGAAACATGGGAGATGATGTTATGTCCTTACGCTCCCAAAGCCCTTTGCGTACCGAGAGAGTCATGAAATTTAAGGATGGGTGTCTCCTTCCTGAACATCCATAGATTTACTCTGATTCCTTGCTAATAATAGATTGCCAGTTACATGCAATGATTAATAATTCCGCAAAATCGAGCTCTTGAAATAAATATGGCCTTAAGGGCATGTCAAAATATCACAATGTAGGCTATAGGCCTTTGTCCATTTTGATCCCTGAAATGAAAAAACTGTAAAAAGAACAATGCTCAAATCATGGTAATGGAATGCATGTGAGAATTCTTCAGTACTTGGTCAAAAAGATTTCTCCAACTGGGGTATAGTGTTGTCTCATTCCTACAGTGTCTACAGGCATGTCATTGGGCTACAGCAGGGTGTTTATTTCTTAATTTTTTTTTGACAGAAATGGGCATGGCTTTTTTTTTCCGAGTGAGGGACAGCACTAGTTTACATTAACAGCGGGAGCGTGTAGGTTGTATGTTGATCAGGGGTGATGACCTTTTCACTTCTGTCTGCTGTCAGCCAATGGTAATAATGGAGGAAATATGTCACAGCAGACATTTTGATCATCAAAAAAGATTAGAGTGTTTGGAAACACTGACCAGGCCAGAGGCCTGGTTACGGGGGGGGTCATTTAATTGGTGGAAGGCAGCTCTCGTGACTCGGGTGGAAGTGTAGCTCGAGGTGGAGTTTGTTCTCAAGTCCTGACTAGCCACTTTGAATGCAGCAGCAGGTAAGGGAGAGGCAGTGTAACATAGAAAGTAGGTATGTTTGGAAGGCTGCCACATACAAAATGTGCAGCAGTATATAGGAAAAGATAGTGTACCCTCTCTCAAAATGGAAGTATCATTATTTCTTTGACTGTCCCATACTGAAAGAGCAGACAGCACAATATCGTGTTCACTGAGAGGATGGGTTTTGTTTAGCATGATAACGTGAGTAATTGCCAAGTAGTTTTGTTTCTCAACCAACTGACATTTTGTTTAAAGGCGTTCTTGGCATTCTTGTGATTCCCGATGACGGGATTTAGCCTAGTTAAGATCTAGCTTTGATTTGTAGTTTCGATTAACGTTTGTTCCTGATTCATTGTTATTTGGTGCCTTGCTTGGCATTCTGCTACTAGAAGATAAGATCAAGGAAATCATCTGTGGTGTGAGGGAGGCTTAAAGACAGCCAAGTGACGGCTGTTTAAAATGAGATAAAATGAAAGTTTTAAGTGCCGTACTGTCGATTTGAATAGGATTTTTCAAAAAACAGGACATTGTTTTTTGTAAAGGAATTTAGTAGTTAATTTGTGGTGTGTGTGTGTTAACCCAGCACGGGGTGAGGGTTTTACATGATTTTTGGCGCCTTTGCAGTCATTTCCCAAGCAGCAGTTTTATTTCCTTCTTCCTCTGACTGTGGTGACAGGGCCAACCCATGCATGTTCATGCAGGAGCTCAGTCTGAGAGGTGGTGACGTGCGTGCGTGCGTGTGTGTGTGTGTGTCTGTCTGAGTGAGGTGCTGCTGTGTGTGTGAGTGTGACTATGCACTTGTGTGTGTGAGTGAGTCTGGGAGGTGGTGACTGCTGTGTTTGTGTGTGTGTGTGTGTGTGTGTCAGTTTGGGAGGTGGTGACTGGTGTGTGTGTGTGTGTCTGTGAATGTGTGTGAGAGAGCAAGAGAGGGGGGATTGGGGTCAGGGCTATAGGTTGCAGTTTTCCCCACCACTAGCAGTTCCTCTCACCAAAACAACCTTAAGCAGGATTGACCTGCAAGAGGCTGAGGCAGGTATGCAGCCAGAGTCGTGCCAGCAACGTATAGGACAGATGACGACACACAAATAGCCGATAACGAAATAGGCGTCATGGTCAGACAGAATCCCTCGAGCAGTCATTACTGGGTCACCATTCGGCTTGCTCATTTTGCAAACGCTTAAACTGCAATGAGCCAGGCAGAGGTCATCGGAGACAAATCAGAATGTTATGTTTAGAAATCAGAATGTTTTTATTTACCATCTTACCACCAGTAGTTTGTTCCACCTCAGTCAGTCGGGAATGTTGTCTCTGACATGTATCCTACTTTCTTGGTTATTATAGACCCTCTTGATTTGACAAAAAAAAAAAACGTGGTAAGAAGGTAGAAGAGAATTCTATGTTACCCTGATTTGGTTAGAAACAATCAAGAAATATGCCATTGTATCTGATTACGTAACATTGCAAAGGCTTCCAATTGTCTTTTGTGAAGATAAAGCTGCAAAACTATGTGCACATCATGGGTCATGTGTATGTGGCCAGCTGTTATGTCGCTGGCATTCACAGTTGGCAGAGTGGAGGAAGTGAAGTGTATAGCCTTGTATCTCATGTGCGTTGCTGTATTGGGCTGTGAGTGAGTGAATGCTCTTGATCTGTATGTGTTTCAGACCGTGTGTGGGCAGTTGGAGAGAAGCAGACTTCTAGAGGAGGAAAATGAGTGAACTGGACCAGTTACGCCAGGAGGCTGAACAGCTCAAGAACCAGATCCGAGTAAAGACCTATTCTTCTTCCTCCCCCTCGTCCTCCTCCTCCTCCCGCTCCTATTTCTTTCCTCTCACACAAGTCAGCTGTATGGTTTTGGGCAACAAGCTAAAACCCCCTTTGAGTCCAGACTACATTTGCATTTATTTTTGGGTTTCCAGGGTTAGCTAGACAAAGGATTTTGACAAATAAAAGCAAGATGCAGCAATTTGATACTTCCACTAGCAGAGTGGGCAGGGGTGGTATTCCAAACTAAGTGGTTTACTAACTAACTAACCCACACAAGTTCACTCGAAGTGGGTGGTAAACCACCTTAAAGAAGAGACCCATGGTTTTGTTTTACTAGGGGAATGAAACTATAAGACCCCTCTATAAGAAGGGTTTAACACTTGCTCCAAGTTAACATACCCAAGTAAGTGACTACTCCTGCTGTCTGGAATCCCCCCCGGCATGTTTTTTTGTCCCCTACAGTTTTATGGTCTTTGACCCATATAGAAAGCACACAGCACAGCAGGGCTGTGGCAGCAACAGGGCCATGGACAGTTTTGCATAACTGAAAACCATGCAAATGTTACCGATGCCTATTTCCATACTTCCTTGGTATGACTGTGCAGGGCTTGTAAAATGGAAGCAAACAAAACACTGCGTAGCAACAGGGAAATGACTTTAAGTGTGCATGTTTGTGACCGAGGCACAGCGTGACTGGTTTGACGTGAGTAATGTGTGTCTTGGTTCTCTCCCTCCCTCCCTCCCGTCCCCTCCCAGGATGCCAGGAAGGCTTGTGCCGACGCCACGCTCTCACAGGTAACATTCCATGTGTTGATACAGCATCCCGACACACACACACTCTGTCCCTTATATACTGCAATTATTCTGTACTCTGTGTAATTATGCCACATATGCCCATAGTTTACTTTAGTGATCATACTCCATTTTAGTGACCTGGTGTTGCACTTTTTGTTGTGGTGTTGCTAGAAAGAGCAGGAGAATTGGCTGGCAAATATTGCAGGATGTGTGAACATCCTGTTTTAAAGATAGTAAGTTGCGTCTGCCACACTTCTGTCAGTGAAAGGGCTGAACCTCTTTTGCAAGATGTATGCAAAAGCAGTGTCACTCACAGCTTATCCTGTTAGTCAGTTTATCCATCCGAGTGTTTCCTTGTCTGCTGTTTTTTTTAAGGCCTAATGCTGACTTTTCAGTAAAATGCTGCTGTTAAACTTCTCGAAAATTTATCTTGTTGACTCATTGTATGCATGCTCATTTTTTTTCCCCAGATCACCGCCAACATTGACCCTGTTGGAAGGATTCAGATGCGCACAAGACGAACATTGAGGGGCCATCTTGCAAAGATTTATGCCATGCACTGGGGCACTGACTCCAGGTAATGCCCCAAACACCGCTCTGACCCCCTGCAAATGGCTGTTTTATCAGGACAGCCGGTGGTGTGGATGACATAGTTGACGTATTTAACTCAAGTGCTAAAATGCCTCTGGTACTTGTGACCTGGAAACAGAATGAGTTCATTTTTCTGTTCACATCCACTAAGAACAACAGTTTCATCAAAGTATTCACCAAACAGGAGTGAATGAAATGCAGTTTCAAAGTTAGATGTCTGCAGCAAAATCAATGTGGTTCAGTGACATGGTGACAGTCGAGCCAACCTGAAATTCATCACACTGTCAGCCTGATGTGTCCTGGGACACTGCAGATTTCTGCAACAGCTGCATTTTGTCAAACGTCAGGGAAGCTCTAGCCTGGTAACCCAGCCCCATGTACTACACTTTCCTGTTATTACAACCAAGGGCCTGGCTGTGCTGTATTGAGAAACATTTTCTTCTTGGAGCTGTAGATTATGCTGAAGTTTAAAACGCTTGGACCTGCCTTTGCCCAGTCACTGAAGTGTGGTCGTGACTCGTGACATATGCAGTTAGCCTGGCTACAAGCCTGCCTATGCACTACAATTGAAATGTAGCACACAGTCAACGTCATCACTCACAAACACTCCCTCTTTTCGCCGATTGGGTAGGCAAGATTCTGCCTGAGACAACCATGTTAATGGACCCTCAGCCAGACCCTCTGTACAAAATTAAGTGAAGGATGAGGGGTTGGTTTATCAGTCTAAGGAAGCTGCTCTTAGCACCACAAAACTGTGTAAAATTCAAAGAGCCAGTTCCACCACTTGCCTCACTGTTTCATCCCCTTGATGTGTCAGTCAGTGATTGGTTTCTAATAGCACCAATAGACATTACAACAGAAGATAGGGAGTGGTCACGAAACATCATGAAGGAAAACGAATAGGACTCTTTAGAAGGGATGACCATGTTTGGTTCTTAATCCTTAAACAATTTTTAAGGCATCATATTGATAAAATGTCATCTTAAAGAAATATATTTTTAAAAATCAATGTTTGCTAATATACTAATGACCACGTAGGCCGACATGTTTGAAATCTAACTTGGACCTAGTGTAAAGAGAAGCTCTGTAAGAACACATAGCACTAAGTAGATACAGTACGTGGGGTATGCTATATTTTTTTTCCTGGTGAACATCACCAAGCAGGAATCCACAAAACATGTTCAAACACTTACCGAGTCCCAGCCCATTCCTGTGCACTGGTGCACTCCAGTTAGACTGGTGATCTCCTGCCCCCTCCAGCGCTGTCAGAAGTAGGAGGCCATCCATGCTGTAGGAGGGATGACTAACCGTGTTACACCAGTAAGGTGATGCAGCTGCTCTCGGCATTGGCTGCTGGGAAAACCCATGAACGAGCCTCCTCAAACGGGAGGCTGCTGCTGCAGGAGAGCACCCTTTGGCCACGTACAGTATGTGGGCTTGGATTGCACATCCTTCCAAAGAGGGAAGCGTACGAGCATCGCTTCGCTGAAAGCAGTGCTGCTGTACGTTCTCCTCTTTCTAGATAGGGCCTCTTGTCACGGTCTCTGTCTCTCAGTCAGACTCATACAGGCTCCTGGTTTCTACTGAAAGGCACCCATCCCCATCCCCCCGCCAACCTATTAAACTATTTCCGTGTCTTCAGTGTCCCATGATGCCGAGGTTTCCTCGAATTCCGGCAGGCACGTTATTCAAAGTCTTGACTGAGTGCTGTGGCGGTGGGGAATTGTGTGTGTGCCTCGGCTAAGACTCTGGCTCGGAGTCTTAATTAGACAAGGGGCTCGACCCTCAGCCGCTCCTCACGAGACGAGTCCCCCCGTGAACACCCACGGAGAATCAAAATGTCTTAATTAAACCACAGGGTGCTAGACAGATCAGGTCTACAGGCGTCTGTCATTCTGGCATTCTGAACAGTATCTGAAGTACCTGTGGGTGTTTATGTGCTTTTAGTGTATCATGCCTTGATCACTTAGGCTTCGAGATGTTGATGGCCTCAGGTCTTAGTTGATGTTGAGCTGGGAGATATAACATTTTTGCTGGCCGCCTTGCCTTGCCTTGCCTTGCGTCATGAGTTATTTTACCTCTCCTTTGTTCCCATGCAGGCTCCTGGTCAGTGCCTCTCAGGATGGCAAGCTCATCATCTGGGACAGTTACACCACAAATAAGGTAATGACCTGAATACTTGATTTACGCACCTTAAAGTGCCCTTGCTCTAAAGCAAAGAACTACCACTCACAGATTTGCATTAGTTTCAAAGATGGCCTTAGACCAATTACTTTGACAGAAAGATTATCCATCTAGTGTTTGTTAGCAGTTTTTTCCCCCCCTTTTAATCAACAGTACCAAACTATTGTATCAAATCATAGAAACCGATTGGCACGTCATTTAATTGAGTCGCTAGAAACTTCAGGCATTTGTGCATGGTCATTGACTCGCTATAAACTTCAAGCATTTCCGGCTGCGTGTTTGTAATGTCTGGGCCGCCTACACCTGTTCTTGTCCCCTCCCTCCCTCAGGTCCATGCCATCCCGCTGCGCTCGTCCTGGGTGATGACCTGTGCCTACGCGCCCTCAGGAAACTACGTAGCCTGCGGTGGCCTGGACAACATCTGCTCCATCTACAGCCTGAAGACCCGCGAGGGCAACGTGCGCGTCAGCCGCGAGCTCGCCGGCCACACGGGTGAGGAGATGCACGTCATGGCAGGAGGATAGGAGCCTATTACACACACACACACACACACACACACACACACGTACACACACATGTACACTGACACACACTCACTCACTCACACACACACACTACAGAGATGCAGTTACAATTGAAGCAAAAACGCATCTCTGCTTTAGTTAATCTGTCAGTGAGAATTCTATGTCCTCCTGTCAAACCTCATATACCGATATAACTGTAATTGTGGCCCAATCTGGCAAAATGAGTCTGAAGTCACAGAGTGTAATTTTAAAAAGGCGATTGTGCAATAGTAGAATTAATAGAGAATGTAGTGCTAGATTGTAGCTTCTAAATGCAGGGGGCCATCTTCACCTGCATTTCTACATCGTGCTGTCAAACCTTAAATGCTACAGTATAACTGTAATGGAAATGGTTCAGGGTACATGGATGGTTTGTGTCCCAAGTTTCCTAAACATTATTCTAGACTACCTGTGTGTCATGTAACTATGTAGGCGCTACACAGACCTGTGACGTGTAGGACGGGCAGGAAGGGGAAGTTAGCATAACACTGATGTCATTGTTTCGAAGCGTTTGTGAAGAATCTTTGTTTCGGCCAGGGTGTTGTGGGTTGTTCCTTCACGAATTCCTTTTGGCCAAAACAGTCAGCCCCTTTGACGGGCACAGTGTTGGTGCAAGTGCAGGGGTTTTCCAGAGAATGTGTGCTGAGGGTTTGTGTTCAACCCGGCAGTCAGCTGTGAATGTGAATGTGAATGTGAATGTTGTCTCGTCTCGTCTCTCAGGCTACCTGTCCTGCTGCCGTTTCCTGGATGACAACCAGATTGTGACCAGTTCTGGCGACACCACCTGGTGAGTTGGGGGAAGTGCGCGCTAGAGGGCTCAACTGCTCCCTCTGGTGTGCTGTAAGGGCGTAACTTCAGCAGTGTTTGTAATGTCACGCTGCTGACATCATTGCACGCAGCGTTTTCCCCAGTGCTGTGGTTAATGAGGACACCTTAACAACACAGCCCCTCCCACCTTAACTATGCTGTCCCAATACAACACTAAAAAACAAAGTTGGGTTTAACGTTAGATGAAATTATAGGAGTATGTATGACAATAGACACTATATCAATTGCCTTGGGAGTTATTTTGGACAGAGGTGTCAATCCCAGGTTCAGAAAGTAAAAACCCTGTCACGTTGTCCTTCTAACACAGGGGACTTCACTGAGTAGCTGATCTACCTGTCTTCAGTGCTCATTATGATCAGCTGATTTAGAGCTGGTTGGATCAAATTTGTGGCAGGGTTTTTACATTCTGAACCCGGGATTGACACCTCTGATTTTGGAGTGATGTCTTTCTCAACCATAACGGTGTACCTTCCCAGTGTACAATCACCATTTTAACAGTATAAAAACATTGCCAAGTGTACATATGTGAATGCAGCAGTGGGCGTTGGTCAGTCTGTAATCCTTTATGATTTAACGTTAGATGAAATTATAGGAGTATGTATGACAATAGACACTATATCAATTGCCTTGGGAGTTATTTTGCACAGAGGTGTCAATCCCAGGTAGAAAAACAAAACAAAACACAAACTAGAAAATATAAGTTCAGTCCCCCAATAAAGGAGGGGTGGTTTTGGGGGGGGGGGGGGGGGGGGACCCTGCCAAATGTTCATATGTGAGTGCAGCAGTGGCTGTTGGTCAGTCTGTAATTCTTGTCTTGTCACGCAGTGTACCTTCCCAGTGTACAATCACCATTTTAACAGTATAAAAACATTGCCAAGTGTTCATATGTGAATGCAGCAGTGGGCGTGGGTCAGTCTGTAATCCTTTATGATTTAACGTTAGATGAAATTATAGGAGTATGTATGACAATAGACACTATATCAATTGCCTTGGGAGTTATTTTGCACAGAGGTGTCAATCCCAGGTAGAAAAAAAAAACAACACAAACTAGAAAATATAAGTTAAGTCCCCCAATAAAGGAGGGGTGGTTGGGGGGGGGGGGGCCCTGCCAAATGTTCATATGTGAGTGCAGCAGTGGCTGTTGGTCAGTCTGTAATCCTTGTCTTGTCACTCGTCAGTGCCCTGTGGGACATTGAGACCGGCCAGCAGACCACCACCTTCGCGGGGCACACCGGCGACGTGATGAGCCTCTCCCTGGCCCCGGACGCCCGGATATTCGTGTCGGGCGCCTGCGATGCCTCGGCCAAGCTGTGGGACGTGCGAGAGGGCATGTGCCGGCAGACCTTCACTGGCCACGAGTCCGACATCAACGCCATCTGCGTGAGTGACACACACACACACACACACACACACACACACACAGGACACACCTTCACTGGCCACGAGTCCGACATTAACGGCATCTGTGTGAGCGGCCGACTACTTCCTTTTCCTCTCGTCTGTGTGATTGTTTTTCTTTCATCCTGTCCCTTCAAGGAGGGTCTTTAACATCCCTCTCTACCTTTAAAAAGCTGGTACTGTCCTTGTAGAAACCGGTAGGTTGTTGCACCATTGAGGGACAAAAGTTTGACCTGAGAGGCAAGGTTACGGTCAAACGGTTTGTATTAACGGATTAATGTTCTGGACGGGACGTGAGCCTTTAATAAGACATTGAGATAGGCGGGGCGGATCCAGATATGACTTTGTAGGCTAGCGTCAAAGCCTTCTTGCGACTCTGCCTCAGCATCCCCGTGGTATCAAGGTGTTAGTCTTCTGTTAACAGGTGTTGAGTAAATAGGCTCTGCCAGTGATCCAAATCCACTTAAGGAACGCTTGGGGCTCATTAGATCACAAACACGACTTTAATGGAGCAGGACAGCGTACGTAAGCTCTGTGTCATCTGTCATTGTGGCTGCGTGCTGGAACACAGTGAATCCTGCAATACTATGAATTAGACAGATCAACTGACGACTTGTAGTGAGAATTCACATCATGGTTCTTATAAAAACCTTGTGGGGGTGGGGCGGAGATCATAAACTGCTTATGTCATTTCTCCTCCATTTTGAAGAGCCACGTTAACAGCGCATCATGAGTAGAGTGACCTCGTGAGGCTTCTGTGCCTCGTGTTACAGTGCGCAGCACAAATGGTGGGTGCGGCTGGCCAGTGTCAGGCACTGTGATTATTAATAATTCATGTGCTTTTAACTCTGCAGTTTTTCCCCAACGGCAATGCGTTTGCCACCGGCTCGGACGACGCCACCTGCAGGCTGTTTGACCTGCGCGCCGACCAGGAGCTGATGGTCTACTCCCACGACAACATCATCTGCGGCATCACGTCCGTGGCCTTCTCCAAGAGCGGACGCCTGCTGCTGGCCGGATACGATGACTTCAACTGCAATGTGTGGGACACCCTCAAGGCCGATCGCGCCGGTATGTGGGACCCCCTTATTCCCGAAATATCCCACACATTCCCAAAATATCCCACACATTCCCAAATTAAGCACAGTGGAAAAGGAAACAGATTCACACGCTTTGGTGGTTTTACATCAGGGACTACCCTCAAGGCTGACCTTGTCTGCACGTAGACACCCACCCAGTTCCTAGAAACATTTGACATAAAACACTGATTCCTACACATATTTACACACTTGAAGGTATGTTCCATTTCTTGGCAGTGCGTCTGCTCACATGAGTGTTGAATCTAGGCTGTAATAGTCCATCAATCTAACTTGCTGGCCTAAAACGGTCAGAAGAACAGGATTGTGCATTTAAAAAAAAAAAAAATACTGATAAACCACAGATGACAACAGTCTGGGCTTTTAAGTGCCTTGTATAAAGAACTGCTTGGCAGGTTCCATATAAAACTAAAGGGCTGTTTAAAAAAAATAATGCCAGCTTTAGAGTAAACCAGAATGGAGATAAAAATACAATTAATGTAGGTTATGGGGCCAGGGTGCCCCAAAGCTTATAATACCTTGATCCATTTCCGTCTGTGGTTTAGTGAAAAAATTAGGGGTCTAATAAAAATCA
Organism: Setipinna tenuifilis; assembly: GCA_030347295.1. Taxonomy (NCBI): domain Eukaryota; kingdom Metazoa; phylum Chordata; class Actinopteri; order Clupeiformes; family Engraulidae; genus Setipinna; species Setipinna tenuifilis. The sequence continues at coordinate 5,562,200 of CM059267.1, read as the reverse complement.
TGAGTTCATCAGTAACAATTCCAGTTCAAAAAAGATGTTTTGAATGACATTGAAATGTCCTGGTTGTGTCCAACGTATTTGCAAAGAAACGTAGTGTTTGTTTTACTGATCTAGACAGGATGGAACCACTGTTAACATCCTTGCAGTGGTTTAGCTTTTGTGGTTTGGTTGTGTCTTATCAAACATCAAAACAAAGACACCCTTGTTAGTGCCCACAACCAGCTTATCTAGGATGCACAGGGCTAATCCAAGCCTGTAGTTGTGTCCCTGGTTTCACTGGAACTGCATGCAAACACCTAAGCAAGTCCAAGCCCGCCTGATCTCATTTTACACATACGGAATCATACACTCGTGTGTGTGTGTGTGTGTGTGTGTGTGTGTGGCCACTGTTTAAAAACACCGCAGTGCGCCTATCAGTGTAAAAGTCATAAAAAGTCATTCCCATTGGTCATTGTAATCACACAGCACATCACAGCACACAGTGCACACAACGAAATTTAACTTCTGCAGTTAACCCATCACACACACAGGCAGGGGGCAGCCATGACAACAGCGCCCAGGGAGCAGTGTGTGGGGACGCTACCATACTCAGGATACCTCAGTGGCTCTACTGGCAGTTGTTGGATTCGAACCTGCGATCCTGCAGTCACAAGTTACCTTAACTTCCAGGCCACCACTGCCCCTGTACCAGTGCCAGAAGTTTAGGCATATATCCCAGTGTTGCACACGGCAGAGATCTGTTGCTGCTTGTCAAGTCTCTCAGCACCCAGCCCCCCCAGAAATTAAAATTTTATACGAGTGTATTATACCTTCACAATGATTAGAAGGAAGCAACATGCTTTAAATAACACCATTACAAGATGCTCTTCTTGCATTACAAGGACCTAAGATCTTTGTTACCTTAAATTCAGGAAGTATGGACAGAAGGACAAGCTTGAAAGTCACAAGTGTGTTATTTAAACAAGCCACCCTGCAGCTCTCACCAGCTGACTTAAAATTATGAATATATGCTGTACTACAGTCTTTATGGGGGGAAAAAAGCGTAAAGACAAGGAAACAAGGATGTTTTTTTGTCATTTGCATAGGCATACTAGGTATAGCAGGACATGCAGTGAAATTAGGGAATTTGAATACAGTATATTTTCTAAAAAAAATACTTTATACTAAATAAAGAACAATCTACCTCCATTTCTTGGCACGCGTGTGGTGGTTCAGTACTCATGTGTGTAATGTACGGAGGGAGAGCAGTGCCAGTGCTATGTCTTCGGTGCCAGTATGTTCATCGTCTACTGGTTCTATCCTCAATCACTGGGACACGCCAACATGGCTCCGATTAGCTAGTTGTGGGAGGGGGTGGGGGGGTGTTTGTCAACTTGATGCCATATTTTAGCAACACTAAACCTGGTGGATGTGACTGGTACCTTGGCCAGAAACCTTGTATATACTGCACCGATATTCACATTGGTGCAGTGTTCACATGAGCACATGAGTTTCTGTCTGTCTTTATCTGTATAGTGTCTGTGATCAAACATTAAAAAAAAAAATAGATAAATAAAATAAGGGACAAGTGTGAGAGCCATGGGGTGGTTGGCGGGTAAGGTTAGCGATGAGGCGTGGGGGGTAATAGAAGGACAGAACTGGGGAATGTCACTGAATTTAATCTGCTAGCATAGTGTTTCTCAAAGTTTTTTTTTTAGACAGAGAACAAAACCTCAACCAAACTCTCTCCCATCTGAGGCTACCAGGGCTATGTAAATGCATCACAGCCGTAACTAGGGAATGGTATGAAGGTGATCTACCTTAAGAAACATGAAAAAAATAATATTTTAACAAAACTGCTTGCGGACCACTTGATATAGCTTCTGAAGCCCGGTTGTGATATTGCTGTCCTAGACATTAAGGTAAAAGATATCAGCTTAATTGTTTAGGTAAGCTGATGTTTATTATTTTGATCTTGTTTTAAGAGGAGAAACTGTTGGCATACTAAGACATGGGCAAGATTTTACCAAGTCGGGTTTTGACATTCTAATGACCATAATGGCAGTTGGGGCCTTAATTTATGACTGATGACCCAACTCGACTACTCTGAGCACACTGCCTCCCAGCTGTGCCATCTGGAACTACATGTTGGAAACAAGATTCCTGCAGATCCTCAAAAGACCAGTAGAAGGTATTAAAACACCTTCATCTAAAGTCAAGGCCCTAATTGTTAACTGATGAACTCCTCCACCTAGCTTAAGAGCTGTACTAATTAGAATCACTTGGATTGTGGACTCTGATGTGTGGGGGCACACACATATTGACACATACGTTGACACACACACTGACACAGACACACATACTTACTTTCAAGCACGCACAAACCAGCAGTTGGGTTAGTGGCTGCCAAACTGTTGAAGCACTTTGAGCTACATCTGTATGAATTGTGCTATACAAACACAGTTTCTTCTTATTTTTATTTTTATTCTTATTCTTATCATCATTATTATTATTGTGGTGAGTTGGTTGCTGAGCTCTGCTGTCCTCTTGTGTTGGTGTTAGGCGTGCTGGCCGGCCACGACAACCGCGTGAGCTGCCTGGGCGTGACCGACGACGGCATGGCTGTGGCCACCGGCTCCTGGGACAGCTTCCTGAAGATCTGGAACTGAGGCCCGCCTGGTGCTCCTCCAACGCCGCGGCAGAGATAGTAAGGTTCGACCCCCTCCCCTCCCCACCCCAATCCACCCGACTGACTGACTTGTAGAGCTACATCCAGCTACATCCAATCGATAGGCAGCATTTGCTCTTTATCATATTTGCAAATGTTGACGTAGCTGTAAATATTGGTTCATAGGGCCTAAGTGTGTGATCCGAGTAGGCCCAGAGCCTCCGTGGGGGAAAACATGGTTGTTAGGACCGCAGGCTATCACAGCCGGAACAGCATTGTAATGGTTGGATAGAATTAGCACTCTGCCTGCCCATTAAATACACAAAGGATGAGTACTGTGTTTGTCTTCAAAATGAGGAAGAGTTTCCTGTTAAATGACGTAAGACTTTGTGTCCTTGTCTTCATAATGATGAAAGAAGTTTCCTGTTAAATTGTGTCATTGTCATTTTGCCCTCTGCCCTTAAAATGAAGTATCTGTAAGCCATTTACACATCTGACAAGTGGTATTTCATTACTATTTGTTGACACACAGCCAAAATGCAACAAGAAATACCTGTGAAGTTTGATTTAATTAATTCAGACAGCTAAGCAAAACAAAAATGGGTGCGGTTGGATATGTGCGCAAACGAGTTTCTTGTTGTTCACTGTTTTATTTTTGTTTTTTTTCCTCCTCAGATGTCATTTAAACTCCAAAGTTGACTGGAAGATCATTCCAACTTTAGAATGTTCAATTTCACAGCATCTTCTCGAGAACACCGAAAAAAAAGAAAAAGGAAAAAAAAAAAACAAAACAAAAACAAGAACTGACTCGAACACAACAGCAGCAACAACAACAGAAACTTGTAAGGGAAACCGATGCCTTTCCTACACAAAGAAGAGCACAATTTGTTTGATCACCCAGCTTAACGTGCGAAAGAAGAATTCCTGTGGTATCAGTTTGAGTAACTGTGCATTCCTTTTATGGACCATCAGTTTCACCCCTCATCCCACGCTTAGCTATCATGTGTCTAGAAAGCAAAATGTTGGAGTGTAATTGTACAAATTATTTAACTTTTTTTGTGAAAAAGCTCATTTCTCAAAACGTATGATTTATAGTAGTAATTTTTTTGTCATATTTCCTCTCTTTAGATATGTTTCCGAAACTAGCATTTCTTTTAATCCAATTAAATTGTATGAGAAAGATGAAACACACAAAATACAAAAAAAACTACAAAAGACAAAAAAAAGTAATGTTAATGCTGAAGCTTGAAAAAAAAAGAGAGTGCACGAGCAGCTTTTCAAAGAATGCCAATCATGTATCTACGAGTGTGTGCAACGTTCATAAACACGCCCCCTCCACACCTGTCAATCATGCTCCTCTGAGTCAGGCCAAAAAAGAAAGAAAGAAAGAACGAAAGAAAGAAAAGGTCAAAGGTGACCAGCTCACTATGTAAAGCTTCTGTTGTCCGCCATCTCTCTCTCTCCAACCATTGCTGATGATTATAAATTTACAGCCTTAGCTTTTTAAAAAAAATGTGATCATCTGTGCATTAGTTGATTTTAATCAGAGTGGGTATAAAAAAAAAAGAATAATCTCATTTACGAATACCGAGCGAAACGCCATATCTTTTGAATATTTTTACTGTTTCCAAGTCTCGAGGTACTCTCGTTTAGTCGATTCAGAAATGACCTCCTGTATATACGAGTATCGGACTTGCACGCAAACACAGCGTTGTACTCGAGCTGTTTCCTTTCCTGTCTTGTCACCGCTTTGTTTGCACAATAAAGAAACTTGACTAACGTTGCAAGCGTTACTAACCAAGCACATGTTTTATCACATTTGAAAATGCGCATTTTAACTAAAAAAAAAAAAAAAAAGAAAAAGACATCAAAATGATTTTTAAGTCTCTCTTTCCAATTCATTGGGTGACGTAGCGAAAAGGATTATGTTATGAACTCCCTTTCTGATAGATTTTGTATTTGTTGAAATTTTGAGGGTTATGGCTGAAAAAAAACTGGGAACACTGTAGTGTGGGTTTTAGATTATTTTTTTTGTTCTTCCTTTCCTCCTTTATATATTTCTTTTCCTCCTTTTCTCTTTCTTTGTCACTCCCTTTGACACTCACCCATTTTCCGAACGATGGCTTACCCAGTGACGGCCCTTCCTGTGCTTGGAAATGCAGTTTCTATTCTGTGAATGAAATGTTGTACAAATCAATGTCTGAAAATAATGATACTGAAAAATTTTAAGTTAAGCGTATAAACGTTCTTTTCTTGTTTGAATCTGCCATGAGTTGAACTTATAGTCGCATGCTGTACAATTGCTTCAAAGAAAAAGAAAAAGGTGCATACGGTTTGTCGTACATCTAATGTTCATTCGGGATAATGTATTAACCCTCGAATCAGTCATAGCATAATCTCGAATGGTTTGGCTTCTGCGTACACCCTTTCCTTCTCCTGGCAACGCTATGCACCTGAGTGAGGGGAGAGAGCCTTTTACACACTCTAAGTACAAACTTTATGATTAGAAAATAAAGGGTTTTTTTTTCTGTTTTGTTCGTTTGTTACTTTCTGCTTTTTTTAAAAAAGAAAATAAAGACTGGGTCCCAGCAAGGATCTGTGTCCGAGTTCAAGTAAAAACAAATTCATGACCCACGTCCTCTTCCTCCCCCTGCCACCGATTCACTCAGACACTTTTCTATTTGAAAACGGAGTAAAATTACTAAATTTGGGGGGGTTGTTTTTTCGTTGATGGAGGGGGGGAGCAAAAGACAAGGATTTCATGTGACTTTCTTTAGTTGGGGTTGGCATCTGAATGGCAGATTTTTCCTTTTTTCCCACTGTAAACAGATGCACTTTCTTTGATAGTTGTGACTTTTTTTAATTGTTTTATTTCTCTGCGATAATGTACAATAAATGTGATGTATTTGTGTGTGCTGCCATTGGTTAAAAAAGAAAAAAAAAAGTTAAACTGCAGTTGAAATACAGATTCCCCTTTTTCTCTCTCCATTATTAACCTGTAGACCTCCGCATCCTTCTGAGGCCCTATACTCTCATCTTTTGTATTTAATTTCAGTCTGTCGATGTACAACAGAGAGGTGGATGCAAGATAGATACTATATTAAAATGTACTGTTATTTAAAATGTAATAAAGAGGTTTGAAATGTCACCACGGCGTGGGTGGTGTTTGTTGATGTGGGTCATCTACGGTAAATCGGGTCTGTATTGGTGTCTACACTCGAGCATCACAATTGACCTGGCGGCCTGAACATAAATTGTTTGTTACCAACCACCATAAACTAAACACAAGCCAGGTGGCCCTTGCACAACTGATAATACAGTTACTTTTGTGGGCTTTGAAAGCGTTTCCTGTTCATCAGTCTGTTCCGCTGTGAAGCTGTGTTTTTTCAGTCATTTGTAACACGACTACCGTTCTCATGGATAATGGATAATCTCAATGGAGAACAAACTCCTAAAGTGACCACAGGGCAGTGTAGCACCATCACCGATCAGTTGCTCATCATCGTTTCCACTGAAGGCATACACATCCTGCACACATGTTTCTCCAATGGTGCTTTTTAATGTAGGCCTTCACAGGAAAATGCTTGATTCACAAATGACGTGTTTAGAGTTCATGACAACAATTTCTAAGTACTGAACTATAAAAGAACTGCACTAATGTTATGTTTGGCTCACATAAGCTGTTAAACTGGAAAAAGCCTTGCTAGTTTTATGCAATCACGTTTGACAGTCTCTTAAGGTCACTTACATTGAAATGCATTAGGATTACTGAGGAAAACGGTTACAGCAAGTGATGAGAGATGCGATTTATTTTTGGCACTTGATGTCAGTGTCACACTAGGAGATGGCTCGGCTCTCTGTCCCAGCTGGAAACCCAACCTTGTGCTGTGTGTCCTTGTTCAAGGGAAGCAGGCCTGATGTGTGCTTCCTTATACTTTAACCAGCATGGGCATAAAGCCAGTTATATGTATTCTTGCTGTTTGACGACGATGATGCTGTAAACGTTTGGTTTGTAATGTTATTTAGAGCCAGTATATAGATGAAATAATAATAATAATAATATATGAAATAATAAATTGGGTTACCATTTTTTTTTTTCAATCTAGTATAAATGAGACCTCACCCAGGAACACCTGAAATTACAGACAGAGACACACACTGTCAGTCCTTTTCTGCAGGCCATAAGTAATAAGGCAATGACATCCATTGAGACACAGAGAGGGGGTACAGCTCAGTGGCCTTCTATGGGCCACATTATGTGTGAACTTGGTAAACTGGCACGGTGTGTCCCCCCTACTTTGTAACTTCAAAAGGGTCCTTAGTGACATGAAGTGTTGAGACGTAGTACGTGTAATTTAAATGTTACATTTTGTAGCAAATTCTTAGGAGTTCTACCACATGTTATTTTATAGTGGTTGAAGTAATTAAACTACCTTTGGCCAATTTTTATATGATTTTATTAGTGGTAGTACTAATAGCAACAGCAGTAATAGCAGTTATCCACTTACCAGCATAAAAGGAAAACATTCCCCCCTAACAGTCTGGTTGCCAAAAGCTGTGCAGCCTTCAGAAAACCAAACACCACAGTCTAAGCCAGCACTGCAAGAACGTAGCTCTCCACTGTTTACAGGAACATTAATTTAGGGGGTCTTATTTTGAGATGCTGTTCATCCGATAAATGTATAAACAAGAGGTTCAGCTGTGACACATGAAACTATTTGTTTACATCATTGTTCAAGTTATGTGTGTCTCTGTGTGTGTGCGGGCGTGTGCTCTTGATCTAATGTTCCATCTCAAAGGCTCTCATGATTACATTTCATCCTGTGAGCTGTGAGCTTAATGTTGCTTATGATGAAAATACGAGCTAGGTTTCATTTGGAGACATTTATAGTTTTATTTTATTGTTGCAATAAGCTCGGTTTCAGTGGCTTTTTATGGCATTTGTGTAAGTATTGTTATAATTTCAAATCACTTCAATAGCTTTAGTCACTCAAACTACATTTTGACCTGAGGTAGCTTTTGCTTTAGATCAACCTCATACAGTGTGGCGTAGCTGCAAACTTTCCAGGTAACTTCCTCGACATGACATGCAAATGACTCAAAACCAGTTGGGAACACGCCTTCTCGTTTTTCTTGCCATTATATTTTTGTAATCATTTCTGCTATAGTTTAAACATTGTCTTAATGTGATTAATGCATGTTAATGCATGGGCGACATGCAAAGAGCATAAAAGGGAATGAAGTATATACAATCACAAGGATCTAATTTATACAAATGGCATCTGATAAATAAACATCCTCCATGAAAACAGCCTCAACAGTTAGAGTGGTTTTCCTCAGCACTTAAATGACAACACTGCCATAAATAAAGGTAAAATGTGTTAAGATCATCATTAAATGACATTATTAGATTCTCTTAGGTTTTCTGTTTTGAAGAAGTTATGTCATTTATGACTATTGCTTTTATTTAACCAATAATTTACATAGCAAACAACCCCCGCAGTAGGACGACTGGCTCAGGACTAGGGAGATAATAGGAAAAATAATAACAAAACCAAAAGTGCTCTCAGACTGTCCTATAACTCTTTAATTATTCATTATTATGTCATGGTGACTGCATTCAAATGGTCCAGGTTAGCCTCACCATAGCGCTTTGTAGTTGTAGATAGTTTAATCCCTTTATTAGTCCCTCAACAGGAAAGTTTACAACTCTGCGTTTAACCCATCATACACCTGAAGAGGGAGCAGCCAGGTCCATTACGTTAGCCACCAGGCCAGCACTGCCCACATCTCACAGCCCACAGTGCTGTAGCTTACAGCGTAAAAAGCTGGAATCATGATTGACAGTCGATAGTTGGAGTATCATCTTTGTTTCTTTCCAGATGGCCTGTTTAAAATTCTGTGTAATTTCACTGAGATTCAGCCTAACAAAGTTACAACATCCTCAAACTTCTTCTGCTTAGCTTAATCCAGTTACAGAGCTCTTGCCCAAATAGATTATAATCTTTTACCAAGTTAGCCAAGAGCAGACATAACTGGGGCAAATCAAGTGAATGCCCTGCCTAAAAATGGGGTGGAGAGGAGATAAAAATAATAATAATATATATACCTGAACCAATACTTGAACCGTTATACATATACTTAGTATAAAGTTAAATGTGGGATGTTGTTCCAGACAAAAACCAGATGCCAAAATGTCAGTTTATTTTTACTTTATTTGTTTTCATTTTAACATACAACACTACATCAATTGTTGTCAAGTCTTTCATGCAGCAAAGCCTAAATGTGGCCCATCATACATACAGTGCATGCCATTGTGAGAAAGGTAAGATTTTCTTCCAAGTGTCAGGTTTATCATTTCAAACTTCAGAAGTTCAAAGTTCAGAAAAAATGTGTTTTCCTGAAACATAGGACCAATAGCATAAATCATGTCCAGCTTAAGAGCACAAATTTCCTGTTTCGATACACATTCATGGTTCTAGTCCACATTCACTTAAGCAGTTTGTGACCACTCTGAGTTAAACCACTAGGCGTACATACATTTAAATAGTGCCAGACAGGGATCAATTCTACAGGCTTCCATACAGTCAGAAGTGGATATCCACAGCCACAATATTTGTACACAAATCATCAGACAGACAGATTGGCTAATGTGTGAAATCACCTGTGTCCACAGTCAGGAGGAATACATGGCAGGGTTTTTTTTAACCTTCCTGAAGCCAGGACTGACACACCTGCATACAAGTCTATAGCTCATCATCACTGGTCTATAGCTCATCATCACTGGTCCGCAGAGAGTCCCTGGTGCCAGGGCAACCAGCCGCTGGCCGGCCATTAGTAGCAGGGTAGTGGGACTGCTTCCTCCATCCGAAATACATGCGAAAACTCCCCTGGCCGACGGAGGTGAAGGACGAGGACCTCATGGTGGTCCGCATGCTGGTGCGGACCGTGGTGCGGAAGGACTCGCCGGCGAAGTAGTAGAGCAGCGGGTTGAGGCAGCTGTTGGAGGCGGCGAGGCAGAGCGCCACCACGATGAGCCGCAGCAGCCAGGCGGTGACGCGGCTGTCCCACTGCTGCACCATGGCGTGCACATGCAGCGAGCGCAGCAGGTGGTAGGGCAGGAAGCAGAGCAGGAAGGTGCTGAGGATGACGGCCATCAGGTAGCTGGAGCGCTGGCGTCTCTGCAGGCTGCGCCGCGGTACCTTGGCTGAGCTGCCCCTCCTCCGCAGCTTGAGGATGATGCTGCCGTAGCAGCCCAGGATGGTGGCGAAGGGCAGCAGGAAGCCCAGCACCAGGGCCACGTAGTTCAGCACCAGGATGCGGAACCAGGACGTGCTGTTGCCCGGCTCGAAGCAGCGCACCTGGCCGCCCGGGGCTGAGCGCAGGGTCCCCGTCATGAGGAACGGGGTGGAGAGCAGCGCCACCAGCACCCAGATGGCTGCGCAGAGCCAGGACGCCCGCTTCACCGTCACCACGCTGCGGTTGCGCAAGGGGTGCACGATGGCCACGTAGCGCAGCACGCTCAGCCCCGTGAGGAACAGCACGCTCGTGTACAGGTTCACGTAGAAGGCGAACACGCAGAAGCGGCACAGCCAGTCGGGGAAGTCCCACTGGCAGCCGCGGAAATAGTAGACCAGGCGGAAGGGCAGCGTGAGCGAGAAGCTGGCGTCCGACAGCGCCAGGTTGATCATGAACACCGTGTTGGCCGTGCGCTTGGGGGTGAGGCACAGGAAGACGAAGAGGGCCACGGAGTTGCACACGAAGCCGATGGGGAACACCAGGCTGTAGGTCACCGTGTACGCCACGTACCTGAAGTGGTGCTCGCTGCTGCCACATGAGAAGTTGCCATGGAGATTCTCAGGTGATCCACGGGAGGTGTTGGGCCAGGAGGAGGAGGAGGAGGAGGCCTGGCTGGTGGCAGGGGCAGGCCATAGGACTGTAGGTACAGCATCATTAACATGCTCTGTCAGGGGAAATATGTAGATCATACACACCGTTAAAGGAAACCTCACAGTAATTAGCGTAGGAAACATGATTACATTGTCAACCTAATAAATCATAGACAGTTAAAGAGAGGAAAAACATCCCACTAATTTGTAGGATTGCGTCACTGGGCCTTTTTCACTCGGGCATGTGCCCCAGTCAAAATCAGCTGTGCCCCAATCTTTTTTTTTTTTTTTTTTTTTTTAGATTTTACTCACAGACTAGTTTCTATGGCAGATTAATTAAAATAAACAGTAGGTTGTAGGAAAAGAGTGTATTTCTAAGTTCTACTTTCTAACTAATTTTCTGATTGGTCTGGGACATTCTCACAGACATTCTGTCTGTAAAACTGTAACCAGCCTCCAGTTTAGTACATGATACTGGAGAGGTGAGGTCAAGTATGAGGTAAAACATATTTGGGTGGAGGGGGGTAGGCTGGGGTGCATATTGTCAACCTATCAATAAAAGTCTCGTTAGATTGAAATAAAACGTTTTTGCGGGGTTGAAACATGATCAAATACATGCATTTTAAGGTTGAGTGCATATTGGGAATGAGGAAACATTCACTCGGTTCAGAGAGAAAGTACCACCTAAGCATTCGTCGAGCAAGGGCACTAACTTTACCATGCAAATTTTATGGAAATGGAAACGAACTCAGGTCCTTTGTTGTTCTACTGATACAGTAACGCTCTGTCCAGTACTTCTAACAACCTGTTACTTGTCCAAACCTACACTCTATTTAAACAATTATTATGACAGTATTGATGCATGCCGTGAACAGTTTCCACTTACACTAGATAGTTTTCATTAGCCAAAACACAACTTCTGCTGAGAGAGCGGTTCATATTTTTCTCAGCCATAAGCCAATTCTTCAGTCACTTACCTGTCATGTTCTTCGCAACATGTTAATTAGTCCAAAGATGGATCCAGGGTTATGCTGTATGATGTAAAGACACGCAATAGGTAAAATCAGAGCTTTTCTTTCTTGCCCAAGTTAGTTGTGACTGAAGGAGAAAGGGTGCGTTGCAGGTCTGCTGCACTTGGACATGTAGGTGGTCCAAGCGTTCGTCAACGGCACGCCACGATACGCAGTCATCGAGCCACGCTGACTCGATTGCTCAGGGCAGGAAGCTACAAAGGCAACACCCCTTAATTCTTCAGAAAGTCTGGCTATACCGTCACCTGGCTTTGGGACATTGAGTTCTGAATCATTTTGTAATTACAGGACCTGATGTTCGTTTGGAATTTTGTTTTTTTTGGAAAAGCAATTTTATCAGCCCAATGGCAATTATTTGGCTACAAACCAAAACTGTACCCAAGACAATTTGCCATGAAATGCCACGCCTGATGCCAGGCTGTTATTAGCGGGCTGCGTATGTCATTTCACTTTTTAGAAAAACACGTGATCTAACAATTTCATTTCACTTAAATGTGCTTACAGAACAGTAGTGAGAACAAAAATAAAATAGTGAATACACATATTTTGTTGTGAGTCACAAATTAGCCTTACTGTCTTGGCGCACTTTCCAAATGTTATGAGAAAAACACGTTTTGTTACCTTAATAATAGGTCTATAGAATTTTCTGGGTTATAGCCATAGACTGTATGGTTATAGCCTGTAGATGGGTGTGTTGAGTATAGGCTATAGGGTAAAGTCCAATAAACTAGCTAAAGGTCGAGTGCAATATTGCTTTGAATTTTGTCTCTAGAATAGAGACAAATAGAGAATAGAGATTTTTTATCTCTAGAAAGAGGGAAAACACTATAAAATTCAAGAATAAAAATAATAATAATAATAATAATAAATTTTATTTGAAGCACCTTTCAAGGTACCCAAGGACACTGAACAGTACAGATTGTTAAAGCAGTAATTAAAAAGTTGAAATATGACAGTAAAACAGTGCATAAAAGTTAATAGAGCTAAAAGACTGGGCAGTAGGACACTGAATAAAACAGAGACAGATAAAACTTGATAAAATGAAATAACAAGGAGTACAATGAAATAAAGTAAAGTAAATAAGAATAAAACAAGAAGGAATACAGCACAACACAGTGTCATTCTGACGGAAAGGCAAGGGTGAAAAGGTGGGTTTTCAGGGAGGACTTGAAAGAGGAGAGGGAAGGACATTGGCGTAATGAAAGTGGGAGGCTGTTCCAGAGTTTTGGGCCAGCGACACTGAATGCTCTGTCACCCATAGAGCGGAGATTTGAGGAGGGGATGGACAGAAGGTGTGAGTCAGAGGAGCGTAAAGTGCGAGTGGGCAGGTAGGGGTTGAGGAGATTAGTGAGGTATGTGGGCGCTAGGTTGTGTTGGGCCTTGTAGACAAGCAGGAGGACTTTGAAGTGAATGCGATATTGAACAGGAAGCCAGTGAAGTTGATGCAGGATGGGTGTTATGTGATGCCAAGGTCTAGTATGGGTAAGGAGTCTAGCTGCAGAGTTTTGGATGTGTTGAAGTCTGTTTATAGATTTGGCCGGTAGGCCAGTAAGCAGAGCGTTGCAATAATCAAGTCTGGAGGTGATGAATGCATGAATGAGGGTCTCAGCAGTGGTGAGGCTGAGAGAGGGGCGGAGTCTGGAGATGGTTTTGAGATGGAAGAATGCTGTTTTAGTGATATGCTTTATGTGTGAATCAAAAGAGAGAGTAGAATCAATGATGACACCAAGATTTTTTACTTCAGATGAGGTAGTGGTGAAATAGCTAGGAATGGAAAACTGTGTATTGTTTAACTTTTTCAGCAGAGTTGGAGTGGCAATTATTATGGCTTCTGTCTTGGTATGGTTGAGTTTCAGAAAATTATGTGTCATCCACTTGCTGATGTCATTAAGACAGGTGGATAGCTGTGAGAGGGGAGGTACGTGAGAGGGTTTAGAGTGGATGTAGATTTGTGTGTCGTCAGCATAGCAGTGAAAGTGAAGGCCATGCTGACGGAGTATCTGACCCAGGGGGAGAATGTAGATAATGAAGAGCAGGGGGCCTAAAACAGAACCTTGTGGGACACCATGAGGGAGGGGTGCACTGGGGGAGCGGAAATCACTAATTGAGACAAATTGTTCCCTACCCGTGAGATAGGACTTAAACCAGGAAAGTGAGGTGCCAGTGATGCCCAATAGTGTTTCAAGCCGTGTGAGTAGTGTGTTATGGCAAACTGTGTCAAATGCAGCTGTAAGGTCAAGTAGTAGGAGAATGCTGAAATGGCCTGTATCAGCAGCTACTAGGAGGTCATTTACGACCTTCACTAGGGCCGTTTCAGTGCTGTGTTTACTCCTGAAGCCGGACTGTAATTCCTCCCAGAGGCTACAGGAGGTCATGTGGATAAAATAATTCATGATTAAGACAATGAAATAAAAAAATAAATAAAACCATAACTTGCATAACTTACAATACATTATACGAGAGAGAATAGAGCTGTGTTTTAAGATAGCATTTGAAAAGAGAAAGAGAGGGGGCCATCCTATGTGAGGAAAGATTGTTTCAGAGTTTAGGGGCTACCACTGCAAAGACACAATCTCCACGACACTCATATTTTGTTTTGGGAACCATGAGTAAGAACATGTTCCGATGATCTAAGGGTTCTTGATAGGATGTATTCATACAACAAATCACCAAGGTTGGAAGGGGCTTGACCATTTACCGATGTATAGGTTAAAAATAAAGTCTTATAGATAGTTCTATGTTGCACTGGGTGCCAGTGAAGGGAAGCTAGGGAGATGTGCTCTTGCTTACGGGTATTGATTAAAACATGGGCTGTGGCATTCTGAACCAACTGCAGGCTTGAGAGAGAGCTCTGGCTAATATCAACATAAAGTGAGTTGCAATAATCTAATTTTGAGATTATAAATGCTTATAATTACTCTTTCAAGGTCATTGGGGGAAAGAAAATGTTTCCCTTCTAGCTAAAAGCCTCAGCTGGAAGAAACTGGATTTAACTGCAGAGTTTATCTGTTTGTCAAAATCTAGTTTACTGTCCATAATCACGCCCAAGTTCCTTACAGAAGGCCTGGCATATGGACTCAGAGAGCACACACCCATACAGGAGGCCTTACATGCGCCCATAAGTCCAGCAGGATTTCAGTCTTACTTTCATTAAAATTAAGGACAATTTAAGGCCATCCAACCTCTGATGTCCTCTAGGCAATCTAAAAGCGACTGAAATGCAGAAGAATCATTTTGTTTTGTAAATAAATGTGGGTGGCATCAGCATAACAATGAAAGAAATGCCATATTTTTATCCAAAGCAACTTACAAAAAGGGGGACATAAGCTGACAGAGGTGTAGAGGAACACAGAGTACTGTAAGCAGACTACCTTCACACGTACAAGGAGATGCATGTGCCTAAGTACGTTTCCCGGCGCAGGGACACTACAGACACACATACTCATTATCTGTTTGTCAAAGTCTAGTTTACTGTCCATAATCATTCACGCCCAAGTTCTTTACAGAAGGCCTGCTATAAGCACACTCCTCTAGACAATCTAAAAGCGACTGAAATGCAGAAGAATCATTTTGTTTTAAAGGTAAACAAATCTGGGTGGCATCAGCATTACAATAAAAGAAATGGCATATTTTTCTAAGGATAGAACCTAAAGGGAGCGAATAGAAGGCACATAAGGTAGGTGCTAAGACAGAGCCCTGGGGAACTCCACAATGGAGAGACGCTGAGGAGGACACAGAATCTACAAGCGTGACAGAAAAACTTCTACCAGACAAGTATTACATTCCATTACGTTACATTACATTTAGCAGACACTTTTATCCAAAGCAACTTACAAAAACGGGGACATAAGCTGACAAAGGTGTAGAGGAACACAGAGTACTGTAAGCAGACTACCTTCACACGTACAAGGAGATGCATGTGCCTAACTAGGTTTCCCGGCACAGGAACACTACAGACACACATACTTATTATCTGTTTGTCAAAGTCTAGTTTACTGTCCATAATCACGCCCAAGTTCTTTACAGAAGGCCTGCTATAAGGACTCTCCTCTAGACAATCTAAAAGCAACTGAAATGCAGAAGAATCTGGAGTTTGGAAATAGGCCTATAATTAGAGAGAACTAAGGTGCCTGGATTTGTCTTTTTAATCAGAGGTTGTACGCTTCAACACAGCAGGTACACACTCTGATGGATATAAGGAAACAAGGATACAAGGAAAGACTACTATTTATAATGACTTGTATGTATGGTCCAGTAGTCACAAAAATGTCTCTGAACAGCCTAGGAGCAACAAAATCTAAAGAATAGGCTGGAATTTTCATGTGATTATGAATATTTTCCAGTACAGAGAGTGAGACAGGCTCAAATTGGGGGAAGATATCAGGGCAGGTGTAGTAGCAGCATGACATACAGGGACAAACAGTAACAACACAATAACAACACAATGAAGAAAAAGAGCACAACCTAGACATACTAAGCCATATGGAATATGAAATGTGCTAAAATGCATTGAAAAGTATAAAAACTATAAAAAAGCAGAAAGCAGGGGCGATTTTAGCATCTGGTCTTTAGGGGTGCCCGGCCCCCAGTGCTTATCACACAACACTATTATTATATATAATATATTATTCATTTTGCACTGAGCCAGGGGGTGCCGAGCAGTTTCACGGGGGTGCCTTGGCACCCCTAAAAATGGTCTAGATTCGCCCCTGGCAGAAAGTATTAATAGGCAGTACTGACTGTGCAATACAGCAAAAGGTGCGGTAAGCAGCTAAGGTGCAGTAACGGGTAAGACACAGTACCTGATAAATTGCATTATAAGGCAGGATAAGGTCTCTTAAAGGATAAGGCAGAGTGAACAGATAAAATTGCAGTGGCCAATGACCTTAGTACCACTCAAAGTTCGAGGATGCATTAGTTGTCTCTTTACTAGAGACATAGATGCCATTATAAAGTGTAATGCATATGGCAGAAAAGATTTCCTGTTTCCCTGTAAGCCAATGCTGTGCCATAACAATGATAATGGGATCACTTCTTCTTCCCTGACTGCCTGGTTGGGGGGAATGCTGCATGTTATGTTAATAAAACCAGTAGATCAATCACTTTATACAGTCTTTTAATTTTGTCCCATCCACAGTTCATTGTATACTGTGGACTGTAATGTACTGCTAATTTACAATTCTGAAATGTTGTCTCCTGGAATATTTTTTCATTATATATTTTGTTACATCTAAGTTATGACTTCTTTTTCTTTTTTTTGTTGGAGATGCAAAATGCATTCACTATGAAAACTATAATTTCCCACATAAATATGCTGACCATAGTATTTAATATTTTGCTATTTTTGATGCAGTCTATGTAAGTAATGTAATGTGAAATGTAAATGTAAAGTAATGCAATGTAATGTCATTTTGACTGTTTTGTTCATGTTTTGAGGTGGTAGCTTTTGCAAGAAGAATCAGAGGTTTTGTGAATGTAGTTTGAAAAAAGGATTTTGTGCTTATCGTTTTCACAAAGGTGGAAGGTTTTAAGAAATAAGTTGTAACAATTCTGAAAAACTGTGAGAGGTTTGAAATGTCAGCATGGCGTCTCCTCCCCACAGCCTTACAAGTGGGCTGGGGCCTGAACATACATTGTTTGTAACTACTGTTAAGTACACAAAGGCCAGATGGCCTTCGTACAGCTATATAGACAGCTTTTTGTGCTTGTAATGTATTTCCTGTTGATCAGTCCATTCAGCTCTGAAGCCTCTTCTACAAATTTTTAACATGACCACCATTCTCATGGGGATTTTGAGAGGGACAAAAGGTTGTGTCGGCCTGAGTGAGAGATTTCAGAGGTCATCTAACAGAATTTAGTGTACACTCCTAAAGTTCTCACAGTGAACTACCATCACAGCTCAGTTGCTCAATCAAGTCAAATCGTTTCCACTGAAAATGTTCACATCCTGTACACTAATTTCAACGGCCTCCATAAGAAAACATAATCATCAACTGATATATTTAAAGAGACAGAATGTTCTGTCAGCCTGGGTGAAGGGCTTCAGAGGTCACAGAGAACACAGTCTGAAGTCCCCACAGGAGAGTAGCACAGTGCCCTTGTCAGGATGCCTGCAGAGAAACACACAATTATCTCATCCAGTGACATGTTTTTAGACTAACAATCACCAATGTCATCGCATGTCCTACTCTACCCAGTCTGTCTATGCATGTGACAATAAACCATCGTTGTATCCTTATCCTTGTTTAAGCTTTAGTTCAGTTTAGCCGCATGTTATGTTTGGCTGGTATTCATTCATTAGGTGTTTAACTGGAAAAACCCTTCCATATTTCCTGTTGCCACGCTTGACATTTAACCAAAGCCAAGGGCCACTTACACTGAAATGCCCTAAAACATCAGTCATAGATGAGAGAGATTATTTATTTTTAGCATATGTTCTAGTCTTGTCTATTTGTCTAGGTCTAAGACATGGTTCTGTGTCCTTGTTTAAGGGAAACGGGCACAGTTTTTCCTTCCTTATACTATTCTTTGATCAACCGTGTCAAAATTTCTTTCCCTCAATGGTAAGTTGTGCATACTTTATTAAAGATGTTGCTGTAGCAGTTTGGTCTGTCATGTTTTTTACACCCATGATCACAGGCAATAATGAAAATCAATTGGAATGTTTGGTGATGTTGATGTGGATGGGACCTGACTATCTATTGAGACACATCATTCTTCTATGAGAGATGTGTTTACTTGTTTGTTCACGCAGGTAAATACGGGTGTATATTTTATGTTAAAAAAAAGAGAAAAAAATGTGTGCAACTGTGGGTAAATCCAAAAACGAGGATCGCATAAACTAAGCATTTATTTGCTACAAAGGAACTGTTTTTTTTCTTAAGTCTATAGCCTACAGTAAGGTATCACAGAAAGTAGTTGAATAAGGTCAACCAGAAGCTGTCCTAATACACTACATCTTAGTCTGGTTCTCCCACTACACCGAGAAAGACCGAAAGAGGCTCCAGAGAGTGGTCAAGAAAGCAGAAGATCATCTGTCCCCTCGCCTCCCTGAAAGACATTCACACATCTTGCTGCTTCAGCAGAGTGAAGCACATAATCAAAGACAGCACTTATCCCAGATGCCAGCACTCAACAGCTTCTTCCCACAAGCCACCACCACCCTGAATGCACACATGCACTGACAAGCACTGACACTAGGCCTACACTACACAGTAGGCTACTTGTATTTTGTATTGTTTTTTCTTTTGTGTGTACATTTTTTATATTGCATTCTTTTCTAAAGAATCCACAGGTTCCACTGTGTCTGTGAAGATTCTCATTCATCAAGGTCATGGTAGTCAAAAAAGCCAAGTTGTATGCTGGTGCCCCGTGTGTCTTTAAGGGCTCGGTAATTTGGGTCATTCTAAACAGTTGGTTGTTTTCATTGCAGTGAAAAGTAGATTAAAGTAATTGAAATTACCAATTTTAGGGTAGACTGTGGCATTCTAATGTGGCTAACTGTCGTCAGACTATGGCAGTATTAAAGTATGATACAAACCGACAAACACAAAACTCATAATCTATATAGAACTCAGTTACCCACAATTCTATGCGTCCAGGGACGCTATTCACGTAAAGAACTCTGGGAAAGAGAAGGGTGAACCATTTTCTCCTACTTCAGCTGAAGGTAATTCAGCAGCCTGGTACTGAAGTGCTTACATGTGAAGTACGTAGGCCTAGACGTGGCGATTTTGCAAGACTTTGACTTACGTACACGGGTGGACACAGATCAACTTACAATTTAGGACTTCAACATTAAGGGTAAGGATGCGCACCTTGAATCCAAGATTTTTGCAAATAGAAAACGGTTACAATTCTACTTGCAACAAGGACGGCGTCTCCATCTTGATTAGTGGGGGTTGGCGCCCGACACCACATACAAAATGTTTACACTAACGTTAACTAATCATCAGGTCAGTGTTACTTTGTTAGCCGTCTCCCCAAAGGTAGACAAAGCGACAGATTTTGAAAGAAATTAAGTGTACCGCAGTGACATGTTTTAAAAAGTAGCTATGGTTCTGTGAGACTCGCAGATAGTTAGCGTTATCCTAGCTCGAGTAGGGTAACGTAATACTGGCAACGTTGAAGAACAACGTTAACGCGTTCTGCTCTGTAGGGAAATGACCCCAACTTACATTGTCAACTAACTACAACATTTGGCCAATAATGGAGATGAAGCTAGTGGATCAGTGTTTTATGGCGGTTACTTGTTAGTCATGGTTAGATACAATCACCAACGCTAAGTTCAAGGGGGTCGGGTGAGCTACAAATAACGTTAACATTATGGTGTATAATCTCGAGCAGGGTCTGGTTAGCTCAAGGTAATTTGAAGTGCTTGCGTTAGCAGAGGTACGGGAAGTTAAAACGCTGCACCATATCCCCTTTCACTTTGTAAACTTGTAATTGGAAGACGTTTTGTGAGTCGTGTTACGAAGGATCTGTGCATTTGTATCGAGTACCCTTTACATAGCAGCCTGCCGAAGGATCATTTAAAAACAATAAAGCAGGAAGAAAATAAAAATGACCTTACTGCTTTATTCTTTTCAATCATCCTTCGGTCCCTGGCTCCTTTGTGTTGGAGGCCACTGCCAAACATTTAGAAAGGGGACAAACCATTTCACAAGCTGCCACAGTCTTTGAAGTGCAGTTGTTTCTCACGATGCAGCTCACATGAAATGCCAAATGGAAAGAGATCTGTTGCTTTGCTTCACTAACAGAGTCGTACAGTGTGAAGAGTACACAGGGTGACACATGTTTTGATGGCATCATACCTTTATGTTCTCATTTTGGTAATTTCAGTTCAGTTTGAGGTATTGGGCAAAGTACCCATACACTCTCCACAAGTCCTTGTGTACAGAATAACCAAATATTGGTTAGTATGTCAAGATCTGGCAAGTTTGAAGCCATTGTTTTTAATTACTTATTTTTCACACTAACATGATGTTTGTCTCCAATGTTTAGGTTCCACTGATCCTCAGGTACTGACCAGGAATGGGGGGAGATAAACGGTAAGTCGCAGCTGCAATCGTGCTAAGTTGGTGGTTGTCAGACTGGGGTACAGGTACTACCCTTGGGGGTACTTGGATCAATTCA
Source organism: Setipinna tenuifilis (assembly GCA_030347295.1). Lineage (NCBI taxonomy): Eukaryota > Metazoa > Chordata > Actinopteri > Clupeiformes > Engraulidae > Setipinna > Setipinna tenuifilis. Next base: position 5,541,498 of record CM059267.1, on the reverse strand, counting down.
GGGCAGGTACAAAATAAATCTGTGAAGGGGTTCTTTGCGCTCACCAGCATGAGGTTATCATGTTCAGGTACAGACATCAATGGAAAAAGATCTTGCATTTAGTTTACCCCCATTACAATCTAACAGACTCTCTGATGGGTACCACCACATAATATTAGCTGACATTGTGTTTATGCAGCAATAATATGCCAAAAATATAAATTCTTAGCAAGCTGCCTGTAATACGGGGCTACTCTGTAGAACACAGTGTGTTAGGGGGTACACGACAGTTAAAAGTTTGGGAAGCACTGTTCTAAGTATGTCACCCATGATGTAAACAAACAAACTTTCAGCCATACTGTTTTTAGTTTTAATTTTCTTTTTCGGACACAAATCATTTGCGTCTGTGTTTGCGTCAGGGTTAGCCGCTCTGAGCGCAGTGGGCGGTACGGCTCGGAGCAGTCCCGTGACGAGGGCAACTGGAGGGACCGGCGAGAGCGCGACCAGGACAGGGGGGGCTACGACTCCCACCGCTGGGGGGGGGACGAGCGACGCAGCGATCGGCACGGAGACGGAGAAAGATGGTGGGGCCGGGACAGTCCTGAGGTGGGTGCCCCCTTTCAGACACTGATTCACTTGATTGATATACATATGCTGTTTATTACACTTTCTCATAACTTTAATTTGGGAAAATAGTTGATTTTTTTTAAAAAAATTCTTAATTTTTTTTTTTAAGTGTCTAGCAGTCAGAATGTCTCTGCAATGTGCCCCCAAGGTTATTGTGTTTATAAAAAAAAATGCACCAAAATCTTGACAACTTGAAGGTTCATGTGTAGGTTTTATAGACTAGTGTTAGAGAAGAGTTAGCCCACCTGACATGAATACCCCACCTGACTCTCAATGTGTGACGTCACCCTTTCAACCTTTAAGTCACATTATCTCTGAAAGGAAAAGAGAGCCAAACTCGACAACTTCAGGTTTAGTTCATGACATTATAAGCTAGGTTTAGACAGGAGACTGGCCATTTTAAAATATAGTTTTTTTTTTTATATTCAATTTTTAATATTTTGATTTCTCATAATTCATATTCTAATCATTGTTGTATTACCTGCAGTTTGTGTGAGTTGTAGAGCCAGAAAAGAGCTTTCAAACAAGACCAGTGCCATGTCTGTGTGACTGACCTAGGCTGAAAAAATCAAGACTGAATATATAGTGTCCTACCCACATAAAGTAATCTTTCTTGGTCTGTTTCTCCCTTAATATTGGTGCCAGACTCACGCAAACACAGATCTGGTGTTCTACCTTGCCACTAAAAAGGCACTCCAAGTGGGATTAAAATCTGTGTCGGTCGGGTCCCAAAGTGTCTGATTTCACGTGATAGTTTTTTCCCCTCTATATTTATGTAATTTGTCATGTGTTTGTGCAGAGGGGGAGGAAGAGGCGTTGCAGTGATGGCTCCGACGAAGGCCACCACTCTGACGGTGATTACTGCGAGCAGGACTATAGGGGTGACCTCGGCGAAGAGAAGGAGAGCAAAACCATCATGCTGCGAGGCCTGTCTCTCACCGTGACCGAACAAGATGTGAGTGTCCTCGTCCCCTTACGGTTACTCCAAACATGGACATGATGGTGCCTGTTTTTATCTTTGAAGGTCAATGATTCGTGATGATAATACACACGCACACTCGCATACATACACACACACACATGCATGCATACAGTAAAATGAGTGTGTGTATAAATGTTCTTATTTACCAAGCAGGAAGTGATTGTGCAGTTTTCATGTAAGCTTGGTTGTTGTGGATGACTGTCCTCTTTGTAACTAACGCTGCAGTGAGCTTGTGTTACTGAGTCATGATCCTGTGTCTGTTGACTGGCGTTAGATCCGGGCAGCCCTGGAGCAGTTGGAGGGACCGCAGCCTATGGACATCCGGCTGATGAGGAAGAGAACAGGTGAGATTTGGCGTTGCGAGGTGACCTGCTCTCCCAAAGCCTGTGTCCACTGGGCCAATCTGCTTCCAACCCAATCCGTTTTGCCATAGCAAAAAAGATATAGCAGAACCAGCCTAGTAGTGGTTCAGTATATTTTCAGGTATTTTTCTCTAATAGAGATACATGAGAGGGTGTAAATGATCCTTCTTTTGTGGCTCTCCGAAAAAGGTAAGTTTTGTGTGTGTTTGAGAGTGTGTGTAGTTTGATACAGACACAGTCTAAAAGAAAATTTATATATTTATTTTTATGTCAGGTGTGAAAAGGTAGTAGTTGCACATTATATCAGTTATGAGTTCAACCTCTGGTATTATTAGAAGAATTATTTCAAATTTCTGTTAATAAAAAAAATGCCTGTCCCTTCAAAAGAAAAAAATGGAGCTCTTCAGCTTTTTTACATTTTAAAGTACTATCTGCAGCTTTTTTTATATTTTAAATCTGCTGTGCCTCAGAGACCGCTCAGCAGTAATTAGCAGATGGAGCATGTACAGTGGTGTGCCTACAGTGAACTTATTTCCCCTAGTGGACCACATATAATAAATCTGCACACCTCTTTTTTTATGGATTAAGGAAGCAGACTTTGTTGCTATGGCAAACGATTGAACCCGCCACTTCTCCGCTGTTTGAAGCCCGTGCCGGGCTCGGAGGGGCTTGACGAAGCAGTTTGTGACAGTTTGAATGTGATGCCAATGAGCTCCTGAACTAACACGCCTCCCGTCTATATCTGAATGCCTTCTCTAGGTATAAGCCGAGGTTTCGCCTTCGTGGAGTTTTATCACTTGCAAGATGCTACGAGATGGATGGAGACCAATCAGGTTGCTTCCTAATCACCAAGTCTAGTGTTATACCTTGGGGATCAAACAAACAAACAAACAAAAGAAATTATAAGACTATCAAAAAAAAAAAAGACAAGAAAGTCAAGAAAGGAAAAAAAGTGAAACAAAGACTGAAACCCCATGAAACAGTGGACTGTGTTAGGATTTTTGAAACCTTAGGAAGTCTGTTTCTCTGAAGGGGTTTTATGTTATTTTTTTTCCTCTTGGGGTATTTGATGTATGTATTAAAAACAGAAAGACCTCATTACTCAGACTAATCAGTCTTGAGTAATGGCACTTGACATGCCTTAGGACCACTAGAATCAGAATTGTAGGAGTCACACGGTTTGGAGGAGTCTAAGACAAACATTTACAGACCTCCCTTACTAGTGTGCATTTTTTATTTTTTCAAAAAAAGGACCCTTGATTTAAATTTTCAAAATGTCCAGTATTTGCGAAATCAACCATGTAAGGGTCGCAATAAGGGTCACAGACTTCTGCTAGGTAAATGATGTACATAGCCTCTTCTCTATGCATTCATAGCTTGTATTTTGTGTTTGACCTGTCAGGGTTGTGTGAAGAGAGAGAAAAAAAAAGTGAGTGTAGGACGTTACCCCCAACCCCTCCTTTTTTTTTTTTTTACACTCTGTTCCGGCTCCTCCCGGACACTCGGGTCCCAAACACTGTCCAGATACACCAACACCATGCACCCATGCGTGCACACACACACACCCACACACACACACAATCACATGCAGTTCAGCCAGCAATGGGGGTCCCTTGCCCCCCAACACCCTGCCTTGCCTGCCTAGTAGTGGCTGTTCTTGGGCTGAGAGTTTGACGACGAAAGCCACAGGGCCGTCATTAACCACCAACCTTTGACTTTCCTCCACAGAAGCTGCTGACCATTCAGGGGAAGAACGTAGCCATGCAGTACAGCAACCCCCGCCACAAGTTTGAGGACTGGCTCTGCAACTCTGTAAGTGGACATTACCCTGCAAATTAGTTGTGTGTCCGCCTTTCCTCAGCCTACACACACACACACACGTATATGAGAGGCCACAGAAAGAAAGTAGGTTAAGGGCGCATGAAAGAGAACCCTCTCACTGAAAGTATGTTCATGAGGTTTCTATTTGCACGACTTCAAGCTGTAAATGTTCTTATGAAAAAGGGTTTGCTCAAATATATATTGGGTTAATCATTAGGTGAGCCACTCACTTGCACAAGCATGTGGGTGTAAACTGTGAAATGTGGTTGATCAGGTTGCTTAGGTCAAGCTGTAAAATAGGGCATTGTCAACACTAGTAGTCATAGCCATTTGCAGTGAGGGGCTTTGTGTGGAGAAGGGGTGGGCAAAATTTTCCTTAAAAGGTTTGGAACTAGACAGGTATGAGTCTATTTCCAGGTAACCTTGCCCACCCCCTTTCATTTTTAAGGTTAAAAGGTAAGTACTTTGTTCCAGAGAGAGAGAGAGAAGGCGTTAGCCCGTAGCTAACTGTTGTCAATTAAAACGCTCTGACCGGTTGCTTGCAGTGCGGCCTGTACAATTTCCGGAGAAGGCTGAAGTGCTTCAGGTGTGGTGCTGCCAAAGCAGGTAAGTAGAGTCCCCAGCCCGGAGGCCACGCCCATCGCAAATGTCCCCTCCCCCTCTCCCTCCACCACTGTGTCAAGTTGGCCAATGCCATGTCCTCATACTAATGGCCAGGTTCCCATCTTATCTATATCATGAGTTGTCAATCCCGGGTTCAGAAAGTGAAAAACCCTGCCACGTTTTCCTTCTAACACAGGTGACATAACTGAATAGCTGATCTACCTGTCTTGAGTGCTTGTTACAATCAGCTGATCCAAATTTGTGGCAGACTTTTTACTTTCTGACCTGGGGATTGACACCTCTGTTCATCACTGCCTCAATATCAGCCAATCTTTAGTAGCACACATGTTTGCCTGAAGAAAGGCTCTGAAATATGCCATATTGGGCCACACCATCTCCACTAATGCCTAAGCTAAGCACCAATCTTTGATCCAGACTCAGTTTGCAGCAGAGAGCCAGGCATCAGTGAAGCCCAAAGTCAGCTTTCAACATAATTCAGCATAGTGTGTAGTGTTGGTGTATTTGACTGACTGCTCCTGTGAGGTGGCCCTTGCAGATTGTGTTGTGAGGTTAATGGCCACCGTGTGTCTGTTTGTCCTGCACAGATGCTGACACCCCCAGCACCACGGGCACCACCGATACTCAGCCTAGTGGGGATTACTATGGCGACAGTAAGGCACCATGCTTCCTTTGTGTGGATATTCGTTTTTATTATGCAGGGGAATTTTGCATTATTGACGTATTCAAAACCTACTCAAAGTCTGTGGTTTAGTATTTTGCTGAACTGGAGCAGACTGTTGAAAGATGCAGCAATGCCCAAACCAATATGTGTTACCTGGGGGCACATAACAGCTTTTTTATATACCAACAATATGTATTTTTCTTCTGAAACAATTTGTTGGTGTACAAATTAATTTTGGCTGCACTGTAGTTTTGTGTAAACCATTATTGTTGACCTTTGCTAAACATTAAACATCCTAAAAGAAGAGGGAAATGTTTTGAGTGTTAACATTTGGAATAGGCCGCAGAGTGGTAAATTTCGTGTCCGTGTGTGTGTGTGTGTGTGTGTGTGTGTCCGTGTCCGGCAGCCATCATCCTGAGAAACATCGGCCCTCTGTCCACGGTGGAGGGCATCATGACGGCCCTGGCGCCCTACGCCAACCTCTCTGCGGGGAACATCCGCCTCATCAAGGACAAGCAGACGGGCCAGAACCGAGGCTTCGCCTTCGTCCAGCTCTCCTCCCCTCTGGTACGGTCACGGGTGCAGTCGTAGTATTTGATGGATCCTTTTCTCCAGAGCAGCACAGAGCACTCAAAACAAACACTGCAGTATAAACAAAAATTGTTGGCTCACTTAGAAATGGAACAAAAACACTTCAGGGGAAAGTAAAAACATAACTTGCATAGACTTGCATTGGCTAATAATAGACAGACCCAGTCAAGGTAATGCACTGCAAAAATAAATGGCTGGTAAATAATCAACTAAATATAACTACAAAGATGTGTCTTTAAATCTAGAATGTGTTTAAGTTTAGTACACAACCCTTCTCAACTTTTTAGCATTTTTTTCTGATGTTTTCAAGTCAGTTATGTAAAGAGGAAGCTGTTGTCTTGTTTTATTTTACTAGTTGGATTTGCATAAAAGAGACGGCACTTGGCTAGCAGCCCATTTGTACTTCGATCAATAGAGCCTCTATTGTAAAAATGCACGCACACAGCCAAATTTTTCATGACCTGGCTTTCACAATTGCAGATGGCAATGCTGTCCAACTTGCTCATTGCCTTAGGCGACATTAACTATGATTTATAAAGCTAGTGCATTAGGTGTTTTTTGTGTGTGATTAACTTTTTATTAAAATGCATTGCAGGGCAAACAGTAAAGAAAAAAAAACAGAACACACACAAGCATTTACTGTAATTACACTACCAAACTGAAGTTCAACCGAAAACCAAGGAGAAACAGCTGAACATCACATTATACAAGATTTTAGAGCAAGAAGAGGATGGACATGAATAGGTTGAATAAGTTAGAAAAGACCAGTGAGCTTCACTTAACGCATCCTCTCCTCTCGTCCTGCAGGAGGCCTCTCAGCTGCTCACCATTCTGCAGGGGCTGCAGCCGCCACTCAAGCTGGACGGCAAGACCATCGGGGTTGACTACGCCAAGAGCGCTCGCAAGTACGTCAACCACGGCCTTTCTCTGATGGCCACCCTCTGTCGTTATTATTGTGTGTTTATGAAATAGCAATTGATTAACTGTCTTACCTGATGTCTTACCTGTTGCTGTAATTTGATTAACTGATTAATTATCTTGCATGATGATCTTACATGTGGCTGTAAATGGATTAACTGATGATTATCTTACCTGATTGTCTTACCTGAGGCTGTACATTGATTACCTGATGTCTTACCTGTGGCTGTAGGGATCTGCTGCTGCCGGATGGGAACCGTGTCAGCGCGTTTTCTGTAGCCAGCACTGCCATTGCTGCAGCCCAGTGGTCCTCCAGTCAGGTGGGCCAACCCTGAAACCTGCCCCCCACCCCCCTAAATATGTCTGTTACCTTGGTGTCTGTGATGAGGGTTGTGTTAACACTGTTTTTCTCTGTCTCCTCAGCCTCAGCAAGTGGACGCAGGCTCTGAGTACAGCTACCTGCAAGAGGGCTATGTGCCTTTCACACAGGTGGGCACTTGCTACCTACATGCCTTTCCATCATTTAAGATGAACTGATACAGGTCGCCCTGTGTTCGTAATGTAATAATAAACAAAATGCTTTAAATCTTGCAGATCATATAGAGAAGCAGAGACAAACGTGCATGATTTTTCTGAGCATCTGCTGGGTAGTGCTTCGTAAATGGTTAATAGTATTCATGTGTTTTTTTTTTTCCTGGGCCATCAGGAATACCAGGCATATTACCAGCAGGCCGGAGCAGCAGACCCCAACCAGGGCAATGGCATCCTTGGAGGTTCGTTGGTGCTGTTTTTATTCAGCCATTTAAGTGCTCAGACAGCACAAGTGACTTACTATGTCCTTGGACCCAACAGGCAGCATTTTCATCTTTGTTTCATTCTCTCTCTCTCTCTCCCTCTCCCCCTCTCTCCCTCTCCCCCTCTCTCTCTCTCCCCCTCTCTCTCTCTCCCCCTCTCTCTCTCTCTCCCTCTCTCCCCCCTCCCCTAGCTGCTCCAGGTGTGAAGGTGGTCCCTGCTGCTTCTGCGGTGGTCATCTCGCAAACGGCCCAGGTGTACCAGCAGCCGCTGCTCGTCGGTCAGGCTGCCCAGGTGAGTGCCTGATCTCTCTCCAGCCTTTCCTGCCATGAAGCAGTGATGCGCACTGTTGGGCTCTGCTGCTGCAGAGGGGTTTTTCCCATATTGGGGGTGATGTGCATGCATACCTGTCCCATACTGCCATTTAAATGTCTTATTTCTTCTGTCGGAAGTCCCTGCTGTAATAGTAGTAGTAATAATAGTAGTAATAATAGTAATAGTCATAGTAATAGTCATAGTAATCTTGTATAGCACAATTCAGACATACAAGATGCATACATACAAGTGCTTTACAGTTTGGCAAGGTCACAAGAAGACAACATTTTAAATGTCTTATTTCTTCTGTCTTGAAGTCCCTGCTGGGTGTGCCTCAGGTGGAGGGGAAGCCCCAGTCTGCCGTCATCTCCGCAGCCGCCACCATCTCTGCTCCCGCCAGCTCAGCTGGGGCCTCAACGTCTGCCGCCGCCATTGCTGCCACCGGCACCACCAGCGGACCCACTGGGGACAAGCCAGGTGAGTTGAGTTTCGCGCACACCCCCCATGCACGCACGCACACACACACACACACACACACACACACACACACACACACAGCAGGGCATATAAGCCATTAAAGGATCACTATGGTGAGAAATTAACTTTGGATATATTGCAACATAATAATGAGTTAGGATGGTCAAAAGGGAGCTAAGTTGCAAAAGAAATCCAGTTGCTTACAACTTTGCTCCTTTGGCTACCATGACCTGGACGAATGAGAATCTTCAGACACAATGAGTTGGAATGTTTTCTGGGCAGCAAAACTACGCTAGTCTGTTGTATTCTAAACTTCGTTGTTTTTAGACGTTTTTCACAATGCTAGTTATAGGCAAGTATAAGCTTAAAGAGTAATCACTATTTTTTGATCATTAACAAAGCTCAGAGTATCTTCAGACTTCCTGGATGGTATCACAAGGGCCCTCACATTTAAAACAAAGCTTTAGGAGCTTTGTAGGTGTTATCATGTTGCAGTAGTTCTCCTTTAACCCAACACCAAGATTATATCTATGCCAACCCGTATGGCTCTCTGTGTTTGTCGCAGCACCGGACACGTCCACGTACCAGTACGATGAGTCATCTGGGTACTACTACGACCCTCAGAGTGGCCTTTACTATGACCCAAACTCACAGGTATCTCCCTTTTTATGGTCATGTTTTATTAATGCATTTTCAGTATACTAGTGCACTTTTAATGTTTGTGTTAAAATTATTAAAACAATATTATTAAAGTTAAGTGTTAAAAAATGAATAACTAAAACCCTGCAGATTAGTAAATGAGGGTTCATCTATAGCAGTAAAATCTACAAATGATTAGTGAATCACAGTTGGTTTGTCTGTTGCGGTATTTTTTATGTTTTAAACGGTAACCTTTGACCCCCCTCCCAACCCTGCTTGCTTGGTTGCAGTACTACTACAACTCTCAGACACAGCAGTACCTGTACTGGGACAATGACAAGCAGGCGTACCTGGCAGCGACAGACGCCAACGTTCAAGCTGCCGCGGCCGCAGCCTGTGGCGCTGCTGCATCTGGCACGCCCAACAAAGAACCCAAGGAGAAGAAGGAGAAGCCCAAGAGTAAAACCGCCCAGCAGGTTAGAATAATAATAATAATAATAGTAGTAATAGTAATAATAAATCATAATTTAAAAATTAATAATACTAATAGTAATACAAATGGCAATAATCATAGTAATAATAATAATAATAATAATAATAAATAGTAATAATAATAGTAGTAGTAATCATAGTAGTAATAATAATAATAATAATAGTAATAACCTTTCTTGTATAGCACAATTAATACATACAAGATGCGGCTCAGAGTGCTTTTACAGTTTGGCAAGGTCCCAACAAGACAACATCTCTTGCAGTCCAGTGGCACCGGAGCAGTTGAACATGATAACGAAATGTTGTAATGACGCAATGCCCCGTTTATCTGGGCTCTTGCGTGACCCAACAATGCAATGTCACAACAACGCAACACATCTCATATTACACAAACGTGTCAAAGGAGAAAAGAAATGGCTAAATTTGGAGTACGGCTTAAAGATAGGCATGGGTGACCTGAGTCGCCAGGCTTGCTGGGTGTGGAACCAGTGGAATGCTAAACCACATACAAACCCGCAGCAGCAGGTCAAATCTGGTTTTGTTTGGCCTTGTTTTGTTATGCATCTTGATGGATATTTGCAGTGTGGATAAGCAAGTTCAGTCAGAGGTCGGTAGAACACTGTAAACGGCACTCTTACCTGTACTGATACTGAAAGCCAAATCACATCTTAGATGGATCATCCATCTCTTTATCGTGCCTATTGTTTGAAAGAACTGGTCACATTTCATTTCTTTCTTTTTTTTCCCCCTTTTTAAAAAAAAAATGTCTTACTTTCACAGCTCATTAAATGCAGTCAGTGAGGTGATCCACAAACCTCTGAAATATATTTCCCACTTCCAGTAGTGGATAGTTGTACCTGTAGCTTGTAGCTTTCTACCCTGTGGTCTAGCGTGCCTGTATCTGCACCTGCAGGACCTTAACCTCCTGCTGTCTACTATACTACCCCCCCTTCAGATTGCCAAGGACCACTAGACCTGTTCTAGCTTACAGAAAACAGCGTCAAGCAAGAGAACTAGGACATAATTTTTCACAGAAATGACGCACAATGCATTCAACCATAGTGGCGACACAGCAATATGAATAAAAATAACAATAGAGGTTGACCTTTAACCTCCTGCTGTCTATACTATACTATATCGCCCCTTCAGATCGCCAAGGACATGGAGCGCTGGGCCAAGAGCTTGAACAAGCAGAAGGAGAACTTCAAGAGCAGCTTCCAGCCCATCAGCCAGGAGGAGAGGAAGGAGATGGCTGCAGCGGACGCAGGATACACACTGTTTGAGAAGAAGGTGAGGGGGCATCTGGGGGACGATGCATTGGGTGTTTAAAATTAGTTATTTTATTTATCTTTATTTTTTTTACCAGGGTAGTCACATTAAGACGATGGTGTCTTTTGCAAGTGTTTGAGAAGAAGGTGAGGGGGCATCTGGTGGACGATGCATTGGGTGTTAAGTTTGTTTATCACTGTTTGAGAAGAAGGTGAGGGTCCTGGTGAGGGGCATCTGATGGACAATGTGTTGGGTGTTAAGTTTGTTTATTTTATTTATTACTGTTTGAGAAGATGAGGGGGCATCTGGTGGACGATGCGTTGGGCTTAAGCACTTAACTAACAGCAGTAATAAGACACTATAAGCAACATAAAACTAAACGTTGTGTTGTTGGTGTGGTCGTCTCTCCGCTCTTTGTCAAACAGTTGAAAAGTGTGGTTCAAGAGTGTCTTTTATTGTATGTCATCATACTAGTAATACAGAGGAACAAGCGTTGTTCTATCTCCTCAATTTAATAGAAGTGGTAATGGATGTTAAGTGCTAAGTTGGTAATTGTAAGGGTGTGGGAGTGTGAAAAAGGAAAAAAAAAACCATGTCCAACAAGTGATTCACAAGTGAGATGTAAGAGGTGTGGTTTTTAACAGAAATATTCACAATCCTATGTGTGTGGTTTTATCCGTGCAGCAAACGGGAGCCCTAGACCGACTGGTGTCCGAGGCGGTGAGGGCCGCAGAGGAAGAGAAGCCAGCACCACAGCCACCTCCCAGCACGTCCAAGGTCAGCACTTCCTCTCTGGCTAGAGTAGAGTAGAGTTTACTTTATTGATCCCGAAGGAAATTAAGGTGTCTCGTAGCATACACATAATACACATTACACATAATAAATACACATTACTAAACAAATCACCATATTGCACACATCAGCATACATACAACATTCACTTAAATGGGTAGGGGGGGCGGGGGCTACTACTAAGAAGTGTCATTATAAGGTGCCTTGCCGTAATCCAAGGGAAACAGATTCAAGTGACTAATAATTGTCCGGAGTTTGAGGAATAGTCCTTAGTGCAAGTAATAAGTAGCTCCCCTTCTGCTAATATTCCTCTGGGCTTTGCCTCAGTATGGGAAACGCATTGGGAGACTGCTGAGAAGCAGTGGGAGATCAATGCATTAAGGAAGCACAGTGGGTTAGACCACAGATCCACTTAGGCGTGATGTAACTCCAGCTCAGCCATTGCCTTTTCCTGCCTTGAGCCTCTATAACTAAACATCAAGCAGTTGTCAAGATATCACAGTTCCTTGTATGTGTGTAGCTATGGCCTTTCCTGTATCGACTCTCTGAAACAAGATGCCCAGCAGAGGTCAAAATGTTAACAGAGGTTTGTGTGTCTGTGTGTGTGTGTGTCTGTCTGCAGGTTGGGTTGGTGGCGGCCTACAGCGGGGACAGTGAGCCGGAGGAAGCGGCCGAGCCCGATCGAGGGGGAGGGGAGGACGGCTCGGACAAGCTGACGGACTGGAAGAAGCTGGCGTGCTTGCTGTGCAGGAGGCAGTTCCCCAACAAAGAGGCGCTGCTCCGCCACCAGCAGCTCTCCGACCTCCACAAGGTACCAGCACTGACCTCTATACTGCCCCACAAAGCCTAAAGGCAGTAACTACACAAGCATTGAAACTTAGAAAAATGCCTTCAAAGTTGTCATATTGCCCAGTATGCACAGCAGCTCTCCGACCTCCACAAGGTACTCCAGACGTCCACGGCCATTTGTCCTCCATTTGTCGTTCTCTTCTTCTTTTATTCATCTGGACATGCGCCATATGCCAATTTGAATGAGTTATTTATTGAATTTGCTTATTATTGAATTGAATTATTTAGAATCAATGTAAGGAGTTAATGCAGGCAAGTCCTTTAGTTAGGCAGTTCCCCAACAAAGAGGCACTGCTTCGACACCAGCAGCTCTCCGACCTCCACAAGGTACCAGCACTGACCTCTACACTGCCCCACAAATCCTAAAGACAGTAACTACACAAGCATTGAAACATTGAAACTTAGAAAAATGCCTTCAAAGTTGTCTTATTGCCCAGTTAAATATGCTGTAGGTATAACAGTAGTGATGGTTTTTTGTGCTTTCTTAGTAGTAAGAAGCAAGAGATTTTGTCATGAGACAGAAAAGGTTACAAAGTCAATTTCCAGTTTAAACTCAGCTTTGACAAAATGCGTAGTTACTGCCCTTTGGCTTTGTAGGGCAGTATACATTCATCTCGTTATGTCAAACATTCCTGCAGTTAGCCACTCTCAGTGCAAATGGTTCTCACTTGATGCACATCAGATAAAAGTGCCCTTGATGACATTAGTTGCATAAATCTGGAGGTCAGAAGAATTGGGAGGTCAGCACAGTCTGTCCATCGGCTGCGATGGCCCAAAACTTTCCATTTCCTGGAGTTGGTTGAAGCCGCTTCTAGCTTACTCATGCTCATTAATGGCCAGTGTGTTGACACTTAGAGTATTTCACTGTATGCAATCTAATCTCACTGGTGCCGTCTGTCTGTCTGTGTTTCCTTTCAGCAAAACCTGGAGGTGCTGAGGCGCTCAAAGCTCAGTGAAGAGGAGCTCGAGGAGCTGGAGAGGAAAGAAACTGAGGTAAGTGCCCCTCAGTGTTTCTCATATACAGTTTGTTTCTATACAGAGGTGATTGTACATAAGCTGGTTTGAGAAACAGAAACGGAGCATTGGAAACAGAATATTGTCTCAGCATCAGATGATATTTATCCACCTCAGAATTTTGGTGGTGTGGCTGTATTTGAATTAAGGACCAGGAGACAAAAATCAATATTTGAATTGTTTATATGTTTTGAGTGTACAAGTGCAACCAACAGGGTTGTGTGTTCAGGTTACTTGTTTTACCAGTTGGTAGTTGAAATGGTCGAGTGAAACTCGAGGTCTTTATAGTCATCTGACTATATCAAGGACTTAAGCCTGTTTTTACTTGATGTTAACTTGTCTTTACTGGTCTGTGAACAGATGAAGTACAGAGACAGAGCGGCCGAGAGGAGAGAGAAGTACGGCATCCCAGAACCCCCCGTGCCCAAGAAGAGGAAGTTCACGCCACCTGCGCCTGTGGTGTGAGTACCATAACCTGCTTGTTATAACCCCTCTCGACTCCATTTGCTTGCATACAAACAATCTTTTGTGGGTAGTTCCTGAAAATTTGCTTAGTCAAAGTCAGTTTTATTGTCAAAACAATATGTACAGGTTGCACACACAGAATTTGAAATTGCAATGCTCCCTAGGCCCACAGTGAACATTAAACATCTTATAAACAAGACAGGGAGACATGATGACCGGGCCCTATCTTCGAAGAACAGAGGGTGTCAAACTCAATGCCGCCGCCGCTGCTGTTGTTGAAAGCCTGTTTGTTTGTTGTACCACAGGAACTACGAGCAACCCACAAAGGACGGCCTCAACGCCGACAACATTGGCAACAAGATGCTGCAGGCCATGGGCTGGAAGGAGGGCCGTGGGCTGGGCAGGAACCAGCAGGGAATCACAGCACCCATTGAGGTAAGGACAACACTCTCGCTCACTCTCGCTCTCTCACACACACACACACACTCTCTCACTCTCAGACGCTCACTCTCAGACGCTCACTCTCACACACTCACGCTCACAGACACTCTCTCACACGGCAGTGTGTCATGCATAAACAATGTAACTGCAAAATCTTAAGATCAGACCAGCATTATTTATTTTATTGTGAGGCAATAGACCTGGGTAGAATTCCAGAAAGCAGGTTTAGTTTCCTCCCTGGGAAAGGTAACTCGGGCCACGTGTGGGGGGGGAAGTGTCCTCATGGAGAGGTCTTCTGTCCTTTATTCCCCATAGTGAAACAAAGCCATTGGCGTCCTTTATTAGGTTTACCACTTACTCCAAGTTAACTTTATTATCTGGGTCAGGTACTAAACCAGTTACTTGGAGTATGCCTCTGGAAGAAAAGTATTTGCATCCTGTCTTGGTGTGGACTACTCTCACGTCTCTGCTGCTCTCTCCCACAGGCTCAGATGCGGATGAAGGGGGCAGGACTCGGCACCAAAGGCAGCCACTACGGCGTGGCAGATGGTGCATCCTACAAGGACGCCGTCCGCAAAGCCATGTTCGCCCGCTTCACGGAGATCGAGTGACCCCTTTCCTCTCTCTCTTCTCTGAAACCAGAAGCCTCTGCTCCAGGAGCCCTATGATACAGCCTCATGACACAACAGGACCTCTCTCTCTCACGCGCTCTCTCTCTGATTCTCTCTTGCTCTGTATTTCTCTCTCTCTCTCTCTCTCTCTCTCTCTCTCGATGCAATAGTTTCATGAACCCCGTGATTGTTTTGTTGTATATAATGTACAGAGTGTGATTGTCTCTTAAGATGTGGAAATATGGTTGAAAATATATTGGATTTTTGGGAGGGCAGGGGACCTATGTTGGCATGTGTTGTAAAGTTTGTATGATAATAGTATGGTCGCTTTTTTTTGTACAGAGAATAAAAGAGACATAACTTTACTATGTGTCTTGTCTTGTGAATACAGACATAAAAAGATGTGGGAAACTTTTTGTTGCCTTTTGTCACTTGCAGTCAGTGTCCATAAATGGAAAAACAGGCATTTGGGGCCAAAACTATATTGTACCGTTACTGGTTTGCCACTTGTCTTCCCAGCTCAACACTCTCCCATGACTCATTCCAGCTTGTAAACAGACACTTGTCAACAATAACATGCCTGAACCCAACTGTCTAAAAAACAAACAAACAACAAACATTGGTCACCGTGAGGATGGAACATAGAGTCCCATGAAACGGCAGGCAAGTGGTGCGCTGATATCAGTAGGCTACCTACCTGTACGCCACTTCTTCTGTTGCCACTGAATTGACCTGGAAGTTTGGGGACATGCCGTTAAAACAGGACTGAGTCACTGTTTTCCAGGCGGTGCTTGAATGTATTGAGATTCTCGTAAGAGTAGTTAATTGGAATGATTCATTGGTTATGTCAGGGCCTGTTACAAGAATCGGTACTGGAGGGTAAATCTGTTGGACCCCCTTCTTGATGTGTAGCATAATTTAATATGCTTATTAAGAATTCAAAACTTTCAGTTACCAGAAGACGGCATTTTAGATTGATTTGCCCCCTGAACTTATTTTGATTTTCATGTGCTGAATGATGAATAGCTTAGTCCCACAGTAGGTCAGTCCATTAGGGATCCCTTTCACAGGGGAACTACCATCCATCCTTGTCAACGCCAGTTCACATGTAAACACTTATGCATCTGGTATAACATAATTATGTTGTTGTGGGCCGTTTACATAAGTGCTGCTCTGTTTGCCCTGGAGCTCAGCAAAGTCACGACGTCTGCATTAACTGCACCGTCTCTGGCGATAGACTAGGAGACTTGAACGCTCGTGCCCTGTTGTGGATTTTAATAGGCTACTGCTCTCGACTTCAGACAGTTGGGTGATGTCGCACTTTTTCGACGAAAAATATTTTTTCTGAAGATCCAGTTATCGTACACCACGGAACATGTCATTTTGAGTAGTGAAAAGAAATCCCCGAGGGTGTTTGTAAACATTTCGTCTTGACTAGATGCCCTCGCGTCTCTAGCAGAACAGCGGGGTTGACTGTGTTGATTTGAAGTCTGGAGAACTCTGCGGAGTTTAATCATCTTGACCCAGAACAGGCGACCGGGATCCGATGGGAGCCAACTGGACCCAGAGCTTCAGAAAAGAGTTCCAGGTGAAGAAGCTCCATCTCGTCCCATCCTCACCTGAGCTCTTGCTTGAACCTCGGGTGAGTGCATATCGATGAAGAGGGCAAGGGATTGCCAGCTGAGCCAATTGGTAGTCATATAATCTTGCAGGCTTTTGGACACTTTTGTATGTGCTGTATTTTGCTTTCAATGTGTAGACATTATGAACATCAAATAACTATAATATCTATAACAATTTCCCATCCCTGCCGTCAGTGGCACATCCGTCCATGGGTCTGGCTCCTGTATCGGGTCCTTGCATTCCTCTACACCCTGGCCTGGTGCATCCACTCCGGCCTGCTCTTTGGTACACCCAAATGGCTCATCCTGTTGAGCCACCTGACCTACTGCGTCCTGGGATTGTACTACCTCATTGCACTAGTTAACCTCATTGTGGCACTGGTCTTCATCAGACGCTTCTGCAGGAGAGAAGTAAAAGGTGTGTGCTGTGGGTATCATAGTAAAGAATATGTTTTTCAGGCATATTTTTGTAAAAGTGTAAAAAGGAAAATTTGTTAGACTACTTGCAGTACAATTTCCGAAGGAGTGTTTGCAATTACTTTTTTGCATTCCAGACAGCTTTTTGTGGCACATTTGGCTTGCAGACTTTAAATACCAGAACAGTAATGGTTGGCAGTGATGGGCAACCTTGGTTTAGAAGCAACAATCCAATACCGCCTATATGTTCCAGCCCTTCACCAAATCAGTTGATTGTAGTGACCCCTGGTCTTCAGCCAAGTATAGGAGCCAATTAGTTAAATCTCTTGTCCTTACTATCTTGGTGGAACCAGTTGATTTTGGAATATGTGGCACTGGATTGTAGCCTCTATAGCCAGGATACACATCACTGACGGCGGGTTGTAGTTCATTAGGATGTATTTGAAAATTCTCGTTCATCCAGGTCATGGTAGTCAAAGGAGCTTAGTTGTAAGCAACTGGACTTTTTTTTTAAGTTTGAAGACATTTCACCTTTGACCTATTCCATTAGGATGCTTAAAAACCAAAGAACACTGACCTCCTCTAATGCAGACCCCTCCCATGTCCAACAGGTGGCAGTGGTGAGCAGTGGCCACTGTTTCGCCTCCCTGCTTCTCTGGCCTCTGCGCTCCGCCTGCAGTGGCTCCTCCTGGTGCTGGTGGGCTCCTTCTCCCTCAACGTGTCCGTCCTCTACTGGACCGTCAACTACCCCATGTCCCGCCACCCCATCCTGCCCTTCAGCATCAACCTCCACGTGGTGAACAGCGTCCAGGTCATCCTGGAGGTCTTCCTGTCCTCCTCGCCAGTGCACCTGTGTCACTACGTCTACCTCCTGGCGGCCGGGGTCCTCTACCTTCTGTTCGCCATCTTCTTCTGGCTGGGCGGCTTCACCAACATGAACGGGCAGCCGTACGTGTACCGCGTGCTGGACTTTGGCGAACACCCAATCATGGCCGCCCTCAGTTCCATGGCGTTTAGCCTGGTGGGGCTGCCGCTGTTCCACTTCGCCCTGTGGAACGTGCAGTACCTGAGGGAGCGGCTGGCCCGGGGGCCCAGGGGTCGGAGGGGGGCCCTGAGGAGAGAGGCCTGGTGGTGGGGCGGTGTGGGAGGTCTCGCTCCCTTCCTCACCTCGGCTATGGAGTCGCAGGCGCCCGTGTTTGCGAGAGGAGACGGGGAGCCCCATGTCCTGCTCACCGCACTGCCCCATGGCTACTGCAGCGTGAGCAGTGAGTCACCGTCCGAGTGTCCCAGCTTTGCAGCTGCTTAACTATGGGAGACTGCTTAGAGGACTGGGACTGTGAGTGCATGAGTGAGTGTCTGTTTTACCACCATAAATATGTCTAAATCTCGTCCGTTGTTCCCCTAAGTCACCCGAATCAGGTTTATGTAATTACATCCATACACTACCTGCATTATTTATAGTGCAGCGTATTTACTTGTTTTTAAACTCATGCAAAAAAACCTCATGGTATTTGTCCTAACAAAAATGTTTAATATGTGATAAACATCAGGTGCTAAATAATAATAAAAATATCACAAGGCAGCTAAAGACCTAAGTGAAACTGAACTTTAAAAAAATCAAGTAACTACTAAAAAGCAGAGCAATTGTCCAGACATGTTGAACCTGACTTATGACATCCATGTGTTTTCTATTGTAATAAAATGGTTTTGAGAACTATATGGCTACATTTGATGTACTAGTTGTTTGATTGAACTTGCCCTGAAATCTAAAAAAACACATTGGTCTCCATCTACCTCTGCACCATAGTGTGTTTTAAATTTGTTTTCAAGTACACTTTATTTATCTGTGTGTGTGTGTGTGTGTGTGTCACATATTCAAGATCTATTTAATGCCGACTGCTTCCCATAGGGTTTTCTGGATGGTATGGCATACTAGTTGTAAGTATTGTTGAGGTTATTACAGTGTGGCACTATGAGACCCAAACCATCATATCCCTGTGCTGTTGTGTTGTCATGGAGAAGCTTTGAGTCACATAGTCGGTCTTCAAACCGTTTTTTCTCACCCTTCCACCTGTGTTGGTTTGTGTTCACTTTGAAATTCAGCTTTTTTAAAAGTTCGCAGCAGTACTGAAGGTTAGTGCTTTTGTCATGTAAGTGTCTAGCACTGACCAGTAAGACAGAAGTTTGTAAAAGCTTGTAAAAACCCTTCTCTTCCGAGATTGCTTCCCTCCCTAACAAAACTAATATAACTAACAAACACTAATCTAAACTCTCTCTCTCTCTATCCCTATGCAGAAGTACATATGTCTATTGTGTCTCTACTCTGTGTACTCCTCTATTGCTTATGTCCCCCTTGATTGTAAGTCGCTTTGGATAAAAGCGTCTGCCAAATGCAATGTAATGTAATGTAATGTAAAAGTTTCACTGTGTCATCTGAGTTAAGAGATGTTTTCCTATCCACCAACAGAGGGAAGCAGCATGGTAGATTTCAGCAGGTTTTTCCTCAGTAAAGTTGTTTTAAGGATCTTATATTCCTTTTGTTAGTTGTGCTTTTTTTCAGCCACAGTCTGAAAAGCTGAACTTCAGCCTTGAGCCAGATTTGATTTTGGTGGTTTGCATATGATAAAATATTAACCTACTCTTTTACTCTTGTCCATGAAAATGTGGACACATTTATCTATATGTTTTATTCATGTGTTATATATTTATCTTTATGTTTTCATCCTGTCACAGAACTGTGCCTCCAAGAGAACATGAACTTTGGGCCCATATATATTTACTGAACAAGTAGGCCTACAGTCGAAAAGAAGCTATTTGTAAGAGATCCTATCCCCCTCCTCTGTTCCCCTTTCTGACCAGATCTCTGACCTCGGTACAGAGTAGCCTACATTTTGTGCACTCTCAGCCCACATGCAAGCTTATTGCCTCACGTTGGCACTACGGCATGACGAAGGGGCATGTGTGGTCATTTTTAACCTGACTCATGTCTGTTGTCTTTGGCCTCCGTTGCACACAACGCTCCAGTTCCTGCGTCATTTCACGTACTGATGTCTATCGCCCCCTGCAGGATCATAAGTGTCACTACATGTGGATGTACTTCTGAGGCTTGGCCAGTGGGAGTGGTGTTGGCCTCCATTTTATGGTCCATCCAATAACAGGAAGTTGTAGATGATGCTGAAAGCACTGAGTGAAGTGGTGCTATTTGTTCTGATGTGAGTATCTTCACACTGAGCATCAGAAATAAGATTCCTCTGCTTTAGAATAAATTGCACTTATTAAAAAAGAATGAAAAAGCCTCATTTTGATTAAATACTCTTCCCCATATTTTATGAAGATGTCAAAAAATATGTAAGATACATAATCTGCATCTGTAAAAAGTCTCATCAGTAGAAGATGTATCGAATTTCATGTTATCTGATTATAAGATATTTTTGTCTCGAAGGGAGCAAAGGACCACATGCAGATGTTTGTTGTTGTTTATTTTAGGAAATATACCTAAAATGGGCTTGTTTACCTCATTGAAAGAAGATAGGCACATTTGGGGTTTTCCTGCATGTTCACATTTTTCAAAGTTTTGTTTCCACCAAGCAGTACAATACAGTTCGGTTCGGGACCTAATGGTTTGGTACAGAACGTTTTTGTGCGGTTGAGTACGGATTGCGTTTCCATTGCCAAAGGTAGGCTAGAGTAGAGTCGTCACAGCAACGGGCATGTCTCGAAACCGTACCACAAACTGGTACCCCAACACAAGGGTGCCAGAAAATGATACGGTTCGGTACGGTTATTTAGGTACGCTTCAAAAATTCTTACCATGGAGACACAAACAATTGCGAACCGAACACAACCGAACTGTATTGTAATGCTGGGTGGAAACGGGGCTTAAGTTGTTCTGATGAGGTCCTTCCACAACACCAGCAGCTCTATGTGCTCTTGTGTCAACAGACCTGACTCAGCAACATTCACCCAGATAAGCCTTTAATCACAAAACAGTTAACATCCACTCAGCCCTGATAGATTTTGAACTCTAATACAAAAAACCCCAGAGGCTTCATCCTGTTATGAAAATATTAACGAAATCTGCTTTCATAGACACAGAGCACAAGATGTCTTTTTGTCATTTGGTGAGTTTCAAAAGGCTAAGCTGGGCCCGAGACACATCACAAACATTATAGATCAGTAATAAATGTATTACCATATAATTATTACTGAGGAAAAAAAACAGATTCACTTGATGTGGATCTGTTTAGGGACTGGAACATTCATGTGTCCCAGTCCCACCCTCCTCCACATGAAGTTCCCCTCTAGTGAAGCCTCTCAGTGAGGGGTCTGTTAGGGACATGGGGTCCCAGCCTGGTTGGATGTCCTATGGCCTGTACTCACGACACAGCCTGGACCCCCTTGAGGTCCTTTCCCTTTCCCTGGACTCACTTGTGGTTGGAGAGGGTCAGTGGCATTCTGTGAGAAGGTGACCTTTGAATTCTGAGTTTTGGGGAGAAATAGCAAACACTGAAAATGGTACGTGGTAACAAGCCACAGAGAAATGTTCTTCACAATGCTGTATTTACTGCTAATGAGAAAGACATAAGAACCATGAAAACAGAATGAGATGTACTTTGGTGGCAATTATTTTAGTTTCAGTAGTTTTTTTTTTTTGCTTACGATTTATAGCCTTGGCAGAGCAAAATGTTATTCTGCCACAGAGCATCCTACAATAGAAAGACATCGAGAAAGCACTGTAATGGTCGCAAAGTAGACAGAGAATGAAAAGAAAAAAAAAACGGTTTACTTTGTCTTTGTTAAAAAACGGTAGTCTACCCACATTCAAAAACATATGAAAAGTAAACATTCTGAACATCTCCGTTTCATAGATATTCCGATTTTAGAAATGTCGACCAGAAATTGGGCCAATTTGCACAATGGATACAAATGACGTAAAATGTTTCTTACAGAAGGCACAGCTCCCCATGGGGTGTTTTTGGATCGATGTCCCTTAGAAGATTTTGTCAGATCACTTTTTACATTTTATTAACCCCTTTGGGAGGTCCTGTCAGGGAAAATTAGATTCTACCTTTAACCCATCACACACATGAGCAGGGGGCAGCCATGACAACAGCACACATGGAAAAGCAGCATCTGAGGACAGAGTACCATGCTCACAGGCCCCCTCGATCCTGCAGGCCCCTGGTGACAGGTCCATTATGTTAACTGCCAGGCCACCACTTCCAAATTTTGATTAATATCTGCTGTGCATCGGTAGCTACCATTGATGGGCAAACCTGCCACCATAAGCTACACCCCAGTGTATTTGCTCCAGTGTTTGTATCACACATTTGTTTCAGTCTTTCACTAATTCATTTAATTCTAAGCAGCACAACTTCTTCAGCCAGGTAGAAGAGTTAATTATTAAAATCACCTGTATTAACTGTGTAGTTATAACTAAGTGATTGGGAATATGAGGAACTAGATTGTAGGATTAGCAGACCGCTATTAAGGCTACATGTACCATTTCACTGTGGATGCAATGAAGGCTTCTAAATGGGTCACTGGCAGTGAGAGTCAGCAGGACAGCATGCACTAGGATGTCAACTCTCCTGAGATCTTACATGGACAACATGATGACGCTTACTAGCCTACAACTACTCCATGTACCTCCATGTTGGCTGTTAGCCAAGTTGAATGACTGCCAAGGTGGTTGACCCACCACACCCCCCAGCCCCCCCATCTCATACCCTGCTCAGCCAGTGGCCTAGGGGTTGGGTGGGGCAGGGCTGAGTACATGTAATCAGAATTATATAATCTGAAATGGATGCTACCTACCAAATGAAGACATACATATATGGGAGAACTGGTGGGAAAGTGTTCATATAAATGGTGTGATATTTTGTACAGGAACCAAGGAATAGTTCAGGCAGACGGTACTAAGATGTCATACTCACACTATGCCATCCATACTGTGCCTGTATATGCTTGAAAGTACACAGAAAGTAGAAAACTTTGCCACAAACTTGATCCAACTATTTTCTGAACCAGCTGATCCTAATGAGCACACAAATCATCAGACAGGTAGATCACTTATTAGTGAAATAACCACTAGCTCGCTTTTTCTGCAGTCTAAGACATCACCATCTCCATCTCCACTGGTCTTGTATGTGCTAGCCTTACTCCAATGCTACCAGCCCTGCGTGCTTGAGCCTCTTCATTTCAAAGGCTTCCTCAATCAGAACTTCAAAGGGACTCATTAACTGAATAAAGTAAACATTGTGCTCACCCCTCAGAATACAATGACGCATCTGGTCTGTGTGCAGTCACAATAATACGCTGTCATGCCTAAAGTTGCCATTCAAAATCAGACGGCAATCTCCAGTTTCTCCAGCACAAGCTTGGAGCTTTTTTCCAATTTGCTTATGCTGTATGTTTGCATCCATTGCACACCCTTCCACCTCTCCATTTAAGAAATTTTACTCACACCTGTCATTAATGGGTTAATTCCACCTCATTTACTTTCAACACACATGTGATTTTTAAAACCTATGCAGGCAGGATGTTTCAATGAGCCAACACATACAATACCCATCGCCTGCAACCTCTTCATCTGAACTTCTGCAGAGTTGGGAAGGCATCATAAGTGGTTCCAATACTTATTGCAGTGAGCATCCCTAGCATACAGTTCCTACCAGCTGATCTCAACCAGCTGGTCTTTAATATTGGCATTTCCTAACACAAAATGAGTATGTTGGAATCGGAGTCCACTAACACTACCCTACTCTTGACGCCTCTGGAGGTGTCGCTGACATAATTCCATAAAACACTGACAAACGACAGTGGCCCTCTTGACAGTTCCGATGAAATGCTCTTGAAGGCAGCTCTGTTGTTTGTTGTTTCTGTCACTGCCATGAAATTAGTGGTGGAGATCCTGACTTCAGAAGGTTAAAAACCCTGCCACATATTTAATCCAACCATTCTCTGGACCAACTGAGCCTGACAAGTCCGCAAATCAGTGGACATGTAGACCCAGTAGTGAAATCCCCTGTCTCAAGTCCAGAGGCAGAATGTATACATGGCAGGGATATTACTATTACTTTCTGAAGCTGGAATCTCCAGAGCTGCACAAAATAGGCTATTTTTTAGTATGCTGTTGATGGCGGTTGTTCATCCAGGTGTGCTATCATCCTGTACTTGGGCTATGAGTAGTTCTGTATGAGTAGTTCTGTATTACTAACATCTGCACTATGCATGGTTAAACATCTTAAATGCTATTGCCAAACGAAACTATCTGCTAAGTAGTATTGGATATAAAATCAAGCTGCCCCTGTTGTACGCAAATCTACAACGACCATGATTGTGCGACATGGTCAGGAAACTAGGTGTTTGCCTATTGCCAGTGGCTCTGTTTGTTTTTTGCTCAGCGCCGCTTTGAAGAGGAGCATTGCTCTCTGGGTTTATAGATCAAGGCCCTCAGGAAAACGTGTTTGCGTTTCGGCGTGTGTTTACACAAAAAGAGGCGCTCTGACAGGAATCTAGGGGTTTTTAGGCTGTTTTCCTGGAGTGGGGGGAATAGATAACGAGGAAACAACTGTGTCATTCGTTCATGACGTGTGTGACAGTCTGTTCTGATGTTCAGAATGATTCATGGATATTGGATCTATGCAAAGCAACACCTCCCATTGTGATGTATGGTACAATTTGTTAAAACAAAAGAAATAACCAAATTGTTATAACTTTTTTAACACTTTTTTATATCCAATTTTACATATATTCTCAGGAACGTTTTCTGTTGAATTTCACGCATCTTCAAGTGAGTGTTCTGCCCCTGGCACCCTCTGTGTGCATTATATAAGTCTTGCACCAAAGGTAGACACCCCCTGTGAAGATATCTTATGCTGTGTCGAAGGTTTATTTTTTTGTCCCTCTCTCATCCTGATCTCACATGAGGAATACCCAGAACTTTGACCAAATGTACTTTTAGACAAGACACCCCCACTCTCCACCCCTTGTGTGTCTTCACTTCATTTTCTCACTCCTGCCCTTTCTTTATGAAACCAAACAGGTGGAATGCGATACCGTGGGGAGCAGCCATGACCTTGCTCTGTGTCCTGTGCGGGTCCGAGGCTTTGGGTTCGGGTTTGAGAGGCTGCCCATAGGTTTCTCCACCAGGAGGACGGGCTGAGCTCGCAGCAGGCTGGGGGGAGCTGTGGTGGGCCGCTACAAAGGGCCTCTCTGTCGGCCATGTTGGTTTACGGTGGGGGTGCTGGGCCTCCTCCCTGGGCCCTGGCAGAGGGGTGCGGCATGTTTACTGAGAACCGGGTGCGTGGAGGGGAGGGGGGTGAGAGTTGGTTACAGTTTTCCCAGGTATCCTATCAGGATACCCCCAGAGCCCCACATGTCTCTAATTACCTGCCTCGCTCGTTTCATAATCTTTCTCTGCAAAGTACTCCCCAGCCATTCCCTGAAGAGGAGTTTGCTGATCCTTCTTGGTATTCTGAAGTACAGATGCTCAGCTAATCACACATGTGTTAAGTTTTTTTTTAAATTTATCTCCACTAGTTCTGCATTATGGCAATGAGTGATGTCCCATATGGAGTGATGTCCTATACTCTTGTACTGTTACACTGTTATGGATAATTCAGCAATGCAAACAACATGTGTCAGGTATCAATCAATCAACCAATCAATCAACCAATCAATCAATCAATCAATCAATCAATCAATCAATCAATCAATCAATCAATCAATCAATCAATCAATCAACCAATCAATCAATCAATCAGTATGTCACTCAGTTAATCAGTCTGTGTGTATCTATCTATCTATCTATCTATCTATCTATCTATCTATCTATCTATCTATCTATCCAATCATCCATCCATCCATCCTAGCTTGAACCGTAGTGTGGACTAAAGGACCAATATGAAGATACTGGACACTATTTGGGCGGGCCACACTGGACGCCTTAGGGGCTTGTCACTTAAAAAACACAAGAACAACACAAAAGTCCACTGAATAGCCACTGAAACCCAGACCTATGAGACTCGATCACTCTAAAAATTGTGCTGTCACTTTCCCAGAGAGGACATCATCATGCTGACGTTTGTTGTATCGTACATGTTACGCGTTGCGGTCCAACATTTTCCTGGCAGTTTCTGAAAATCCTAACTTTCTCAATCCCCCCCGCAGAGATGTGTACTCGCAGGGATGCTGGGTCACTGGGAATAGCTCCTGGCAGCAGAGAGCAGATGGGAGGTGTTTTACTGTAACACCAATATGTTAACATCTTGTTTTCATTTTTCTTCCCTTTTTTCTCTCTTACTCTCTATCTATCTGTCTATCTGGTGTCGGCTGGTATCTATCTATCTATCTATCTATCTATCTATCTATCTATCTATCTATCTATCTATCTATCTATCTATCTATCTATCTATCTATCTATCTATTGTTCCCTCTCTTTCCCAGACCATTTCTTAATATAGGCAGCAAAGAGCAGATGGGAGGTGTTTTATTGTAATACCAATATGTTAACATCTTGTTTTCATTGTTCTTCCCTTTTTTCTCTCTTACTCTCTATCTATCTATCTGGCATCTATCTATCTATCTATCTATCTATCTATCTATCTATCTATCTATCTATCTATCTATCTATCTATCGTTCTATCGTTCTATCATTTTATCGTTCTATCTATCTTTCCCAGACCATTTCTTAATATAGAATGACTTACTGTATTTCAGTTTGGAGTATGCTCCCATGGAATTTAATCTAAATCTAATCTAAAAATGAGTCTAACCCAAACAATGCATCCCACACTCGGTGTGTGTGTGTGTGTGTGTATGGGGGGGTTACACTACTAGAGAACTGAACAATATAATGGGCCAATGGTTTAAGGATTTCATTTTCACACAGTGATCTGCCATATTTGTGAAGTGCCATGGTGCCACTGCACAGCGTGCATTTACCCTGGCAGAGACCAAACAGCCAGGAATGTCTGGCACTTGTTTGACAGTAAGCACTCTATGTACCCTTTTTAATGATGAAACAAATGCATCTGCAGCCCATTCTGTCTCGTTCGGCACGCTAACCGTAAATCTTGGGTCCATAAAAAGTAAGCAATCACATCAAATTTTTATGTGTTTTTTTAAATTACAACAGTTTTAAATAGTCAGTCATACATCAATTTGTAACAGCTATACTGTATATTTTACGTACTATAGTAGCTACAACAGCAGTCAATGTTTAAGAAACCTGTTGGATTTTATCAGTGAAAAGTAGAAATGCCAAATCATCATTGGCTCATCATCAGAGCTTGGCTATGTTTGACTGTAACTATTGACAAGTTCAATTTTAGGGTCAGTAGGTTAAGGGGTCTCAGTTCTAAGGTTCCATCAGAGCAGTGTGTGATGACATATGTTCTCACATGATCTCAAGATATCATTTTGGCTTTCTTTTTTTACCACAGCTAGGGTTATTAGAGCTGCACAATCTAAGTGTGTTTTTAAACATTTAGGTTACGAAGCATTTGCTCAGATATAACTCACAAACTGGTTGATTTAGAGAACTGGACAGCATGTCTGCATCTGTATTGATGTGAGATAGTTATGTCAACATAGTTATGTCAACATCCGGGGAAAAGATAACTAGTTCCACCACCGGACTGTTCTAGAAACAATCGTTTTAACTGTGCCTACTGAATCGGTTTTATTTTTAAAACTCAGTTGAATCTTTCATTTTCCTATCTCTAAATGTTTAGTTTAACTGACAATAGTTTACCTGCCTGATGCACAATGGTAACTTATTTAACAAATTAACTAATAGTTTAACTTATTCATACTTTTTCGTGTTGATTTAACTAGCCG